>CM068349.1:15468443-15888859 GCA_034769755.1 Odontamblyopus lacepedii | reverse complement strand
TTTAACTCTAGTACCACACACATGTACTCTAGTACTACACACATGTACTTAACTCTAGTACTACACACATGTACTTAACTCTAGTACTACACACATGTACTTAACTCTAGTACTACACACATGTACTCTAGTACTACACACATGTACTTAACTCTAGTACTACACATATGTACTTAACTCTAGTACTACACACATGTACTTAACTCTAGTACTACACACATGTACTTAACTCTAGTACTACACACATGTACTTAACTCTAGTACTACACTACTACACACATGTACTTAACTCTGGTACTACACACATGTACTTAACTGTAGTACCACACACATGTACTCTAGTACTACACACATGTACTTAACTCTAGTACTACACACAAGTACTTAACTCTAGTACTACACACATATACTTAACTCGAGTACTACACAGATGTAGTTAACTCTAGTATTACACACATGTACTTAACTCTAGTACTACACACATGTACTCTAGTACTACAGACTACACACATGTACTTAGTACTACACACATGTACTTAACTCTAGTACTACACACATGTACTTAACTCTAGTACTACACACATGTACTTAACACTAGTACTACACACATGTACTTAACTCTAGTACTACACACATGTACTTAACTCTAGTACTACACAAATGTACTTAACTCTAGTACTACACACATATACTTAACTCTAGTACTACACACATGTACTTAACTCTAGTACTACACAAATGTACTTAACTCTAGTACTACACAAATGTACTTAACTCTAGTATTTACACAAATGTACTTAACTCTAGTACTACGCATATGTACTTAACTCTAGTACTACACACATGTACTTAACTCTAGTACTACACACATGTACTTAACTCTAGTACTGCAAAGTTGTACTTAACTCTAGTACTACACATATGTACTTAACTCTAGTACTACACACATGTACTTAACTCTAGTACTACACACATGTAGTTAACTCTAGTACTACACACATGTACTTAACTCTAGTAGTACACACATGTACTTAACTCTAGTACTACACACATGTACTTAACTCTAGTACTACACACATGTACTTAACTCTAGTACTACACACATGTACTTAACTCTAGTATTACACACACATGTACTTAACTCTAGTACTACACACATGTACTTAACTCTAGTACTACACACATGTACTTAACTCTAGTACTACACACATGTACTCTATTACTACACACATGTACTTAACTCTAGTACTACACACATGTACTCTAGTACTACACACATGTACTTAACTCCAGTACCACACACATGTACTCTAGTACTACACACAAGTACTTAGCTCTAGTACTACACACATGTACTTAACTCTAGTACTACACACATGTACTTAACTCTAGTACTACACACATGTACTTAACTCTAGTATTACACACATGTACTTAACTCTAGTACTACACACATGTACTTAACTCTAGTACTACACACATGTACTTAACTCTTGTACTACACACATGTACTTAACTCTAGTATTACACACATGTACTTAACTCTAGTACTACACACATGTACTTAACTCTAGTACTACACACATGTACTTAACTCTAGTACTACACACATGTACTTAACTCTAGTACTACACACATGTACTTAACTCTAGTACTACACACATGTACTTAACTCTAGTACTACACACATGTACTTAACTGTAGTACTGCACAGTTGTACTTAACTCTAGTATTACACACATGTACTTAACTCTAGTACTACACACATGTACTTAACTCTAGTACTACACACATGTTCTTAACTCTAGTACTGCACAGTTGTATTTAACTCTAGTATTACAAACATGAACTTAACTCTAGTACTACACACATGTACTTAACTCTAGTACTACACACATGTACTTAACTTGAGTACTACACACATGTACTCTATTACTACACTCATGTACTTAACTCTAGTACTACACACATGTACTTAACTCTAGTACTACACACATGTACTTAACTCTAGTACTACACACATATTCTCTAGTACTACACTCATGTACTTAACTCTAGTACTACACACATGTACTTAACTCTAGTACTACACACATGTACTTAACTCCAGTACTACACACATGTACTTAACTCTAGTACTACACACATGTACTTAACTCTAGTACTACACACATGTACTTAACTCTAGTACTACACAGATGTACTTAACTGTAGTACTACACACATGTACTTAACTCTAGTACTACACACATGTACTTAACTCTAGTACTACACACATATACTTAACTCTAGTACTACACAGATGTACTTAACTCTAGTATTACACACATGTACTTAACTCTAGTACTACACACATGTACTTAACTGTAGTACTACACACATGTACTTAACTCTAGTACTACACACATGTACTTAACTCTAGTACTACACACATGTACATCACTCCAGTACTACACACATGTACTTAACTCTAGTACTACACACATGTAATTAACTCTAGTACTACACACATGTACTTAACTCTAGTACTACACACATGTACTTAACTCTAGTACTACACACATGTACTTAACTCTAGTACTACACACATGTACTCTAGTACTACACACATGTACTTAACTCTAGTACTACACACATGTACTTAACTCTAGTACTACACACATGTACTTAACTCTAGTACTACACACATGAACACTAGTACTACACACATGTACTTAACTCTAGTACTACGCACATGTACTTAACTCTAGTACTACACACATGTACTTAACTCTAGTACTACACACATGTACTTAACTCTAGTACTACACACATGTACTTAACTCTAGTACTACACACATGTACTTAACTCTAGTACTACACACATGTACTTAACTCTAGTACTACACACATGTACTTAACTCTAGTACTTACACACATCTACTTAACTCTAGTACTATACACATGTACTTAACTCTAGTACCACACACATGTACATAACTCTAGTACAACACACATGTACTTAACTCTAGTACTACACACGTGTACTTAACTCTAGTATTACACACATGTACTTAACTCTAGTACTACACACATTTACTTAACTGTAGTACTACACACATGTACTTAACTCTAGTACTACACACATGTACTCTAGTACTACACACAAGTACTTAGCTCTAGTACTACGCACATGTACTTAACTCTAGTACTACACACATGTACTTAACTCTAGTATTACACACATGTACTTAACTCTAGTACTGCACAGATGTACTTAACTCTCCTACTACACACATGTACTTAACTCTAGTACTACACACATGTACTTAACTCTAGTACTACACACATGTACTTAACTCCAGTACTACACACATGTGCTTAACTCTAGTACTACACACATGTACTTAACTCTAGTACTACACACATGTACTGTAGTACTACACACATGTACTTAACTCTAGTACTACACACATGTACTGTAGTACTACACACATGTAATTAACTCTAGTACTACACACATGTACTCTAGTACTACACACATGTACTTAACTCTAGTACTACACACATGTACTTAACTCTAGTACTACACACATGTACTCTAGTACTACACACGTGTACTTCAGAATCAGAATCAGAATTACTTTTATTCATCCCCGAGGGGAAATTTTCTTTGTTACAGATACAACCGACCAAGAGCATGTACATCGAACAAGTTACAAAATAAGCTAAATACAATAAGATAAAAGATAAAATAGCTCTCTCTGGGAAATTATTTACATCATTGACATCTTTATGACTATATACATGTGTGAGCCGAATAGGATGAAAAGGATTGAGTAGTTTGTGAGTTAAAGTGCAGCTGCTCAACAGTTTGATGGCGACAGGCAGGAAAGATTTCCTGTGTCTCTCAGTGGAGCAGCGCGGCAGCCGCAGTCTATGGCTGAAAGAGCTCCTCTGATTGGCCAGCACCTTGTGGAGGGGGTGGGAGGGAGAGTCCAGGATAGTCCAGATTTTGTCCAGCATTCTCCTGTCCAACACCACCGCCAGAGAGTCCAGCTCCTCCCCCACAACATGTCCAGCCTTCCTAATGATCTTCTCGAGTCTATTAGTGTCCCTCAGGCGCAGACTGCTGCCCCAGCAGACTACAGCGCACATGATGGCACTGGCCACCATAGACTCGTAGAACATCCTGAGCATTGTCCTGCAGATGTCAAAGGACCTCAGCCTCCTCAGGACATAGAGGCGGCTCTGGCCCTGCATGTAAACCGCGGCCCACGCTCCTGCTCCAGTCCAGTTTATTGTCCAAGTACACCCCCAGGTACTTGTACTCCTCCACCACGTCCACACTGACCCCCCGGATGGAGATGGGAGTCACAGCAGCTTTGGTCCTCCTAAGGTCCACCACCAGTTCCTTTGTCTTCATCACGTTGAGCTGGAGGTGGTTCTCCTCACTCCAAGTGACAAAGTTGTCCACTACAGTCCTGTACTCCTCCTCGTCACCCCCGCTGATGCATCCCACCACTGCAGAGTCGTCAGAAAACTTCTGAAGGTGGCAAGACTGGCTGCAGTAGTTGAAGTCCGTGGTGTAGAGGGTGAAGAGGAAGGGAGACAGGACTGTCCCCTGTGGAGCCCCAGTGTTGCTGACCACCCTGTCCGACACACAGCTCTGCAAACGCACATACTGTGGTCTTCCAGTGAGGTAATCCACAATCCAGGACACCAAGGAGGCATCCACCTGCATCACTGCCAGCTTCTCAGCCAGCAGAGCCGGCCTGATGGTGTTGAACGCACTGGAGAAGTCAAAAAACATGATCCTCACAGTGGCAGCCGGCTTGTCCAGGTGGGAGTAGACTCTGTGGAGTAGGGTCAGGATGGCGTCATCTACTCCAAGGTGGGGCTGGTAGGCAAACTGGAGAGGGTCTTGCAGATGTTGGACCATAGGCCTCAGCTGCTGCAGGACGAGTCGTTCCAGAGTCTTCATGATGTGGGAGGTCAGTGCCACGGGCCTGTAGTCCTTAGGGTCGCTGGGGCGCGGCGTCTTCGGGACAGGGACGAGGCACGATGTCTTCCATAGCAGGGGGACTCTCTGAAGACTCAGGCTTAACTCTAGTATTACACACATGTACTTAACTCTAGTACTACACACATGTACTTAACTATAGTACTACACACATGTACTTAACTCTAGTACTACACACATCTAGTTCTTAACTCTAGTACTACACACATGTACTTAACTATAGTACTACACACATGTACTTAACTCTAGTACTACACACATCTACTTAAATCTAGTACTACGAACATGTACTCTAGTACTGCACACATGTACTTAACTCTAGTACTGCACACATGTACTTAACTCTAGTACTACACACATGTACTTAACTCTAGTACTACAGACATGTACTTAGCTCTAGTACTACACACATGGACTTAACTAAGTACTAGAGTTAAGTACATGTGTGTAGTACTAACTACACACATGTACTTAACTCTAGTACTACACACATCTACTTAACTCTAGTACTACGAACATGTACTCTAGTACTGCACACATGTACTTAACTCTAGTACTACACACATGGACTTAACTATAGTACTACACACATGTACTTAACTCTCCTACTACACACATGTACTTAACTCTAGTACTACACACATGTACTTAACTCTAGTACTACACACATGTACTTAACTCTAGTACTACACACATGTACTTAACTCTAGTACTACACACATGTACTTAACTCTAGTACTACACACATGTACTTAACTCTAGTACTACACACATGTACTTAACTCTAGTACTACACACATGTACTTAACTCTAGTACTACACACATGTACTTAACTCTAGTACTACACACATGTACTGTAGTACTACACACATGTAATTAACTCTAGTACTACACACATGTACTCTAGTACTACACACATGTACTTAACTCTAGTACTACACACATGTACTTAACTCTAGTACTACACACATGTACTCTAGTACTACACACGTGTACTTAACTCTAGTATTACACACATGTACTTAACTCTAGTACTACACACATGTACTTAACTATAGTACTACACACATGTACTTAACTCTAGTACTACACACATCTACTTAAATCTAGTACTACGAACATGTACTCTAGTACTGCACACATGTACGTAACTCTAGTACTACACACATGTACTTAACTCTAGTACTACACACATGAACTTAGATCTAGTACTACACACATGGACTTAACTAAGTACTAGAGTTAAGTACATGTGTGTAGTACTAACTACACACATGTACTTAACTCTAGTACTACACACATCTACTTAACTCTAGTACTACGAACATGTACTCTAGTACTGCACACATGTACTTAACTCTAGTACTACACACATGGACTTAACTATAGTACTACACACATGTACTTAACTCTAGTACTACACACATCTACTTAAATCTAGTACTACGAACATGTACTCTAGTGCTGCACACATGTACTTAACTCTAGTACTACACACATGTACTTAACTCTAGTACTACACACATGTACTTAGCTCTAGTACTACACACATGGACTTAACTAAGTACTAGAGTTAAGTACATGTGTGTAGTACTAACTACACACATGTACTTAACTCTAGTACTACACACATCTACTTAACTCTAGTACTACGAACATGTACTCTAGTACTGCACACATGTACTTAACTCTAGTACTACACACTTGTACTCATGTGTGTAGACACATGTACTTAACTCCAGTACTACACACATATACTTAACTCGAGTACTACACAGATATACTTAACTCTTGTACAACACACATGTACTTAACTCTAGTACTACACAGATGTACTTAACTGTAGTACTGCACAGTTGTACTTCACTCTAGTATTACACACATGTACTTAACTCTAGTACTACACACATGTACTTAACTCTAGTACTACACACATGTACTTAACTCTAGTACTACACACATGTACTTAACTCTAGTACTACACACATGTACTCTATTACTACACACATGTACTTAACTCTAGTACTACACACATGTACTTAACTCTAGTACTACACACATGTACTTAACTCTAGTACTACACACATATTCTCTAGTACTACACTCATGTACTTAACTCTAGTACTACACACATGTACTTAACTCTAGTACTACACACATGTAGTTAACTCCAGTACTACACACATATACTTAACTCGAGTACTACACATATATACTTAACTCTTGTACAACACACATGTACTTGACTCTAGCACTACACAGATGTACTTAACTGTAGTACTGCACAGTTGTACTTCACTCTAGTATTACACACATGTACTTAACTCTTGTACTACACACATGTACTTAACTCTAGTACTACACACATGTACTTAACTCTAGTACCACACAGATGTACTGTAGTACTACACACATGTACTTAACTCTAGTAGTACACACAAGTACTTAACTCTAGTACTACACACATATACTTAACTCGAGTACTACACAGATGTAGTTAACTCTAGTATTACACACATGTACTTAACTCTAGTACTACACACATGTACTTAACTCTAGTACTACACACATGTACTTAACTCTAGTACTACACACATGTACTTAATTCTAGTACCACACACATGTACTCTAGTACTGCACACATGTACTTAACTCTAGTACCACACACGTACTCTAGTACTACAGACATGTTCTTAACCCTAGTACTACACACATATACTTAACTCTAGTACTGCACACATGTACTCTAGTACTACACACATGTATTTAACTCTAGTACGACACACGTACTCTAGTACTGCACACATGTACTTAACTCTAGTACTACACATATGTACTTAACTCTAGTACTACACACATGTACTTAACTCTAATACTAAACACATGTACACTAGTACTACACACATGTACTTAACTCTAGTACTACACATATATACTTAACTCTAGTACTACACATATGTACTTAACTCTAGTACTACACACATGTACTTAACTCTAGAACTACACACATGTACTTAACTCTAGTACTACACACATGTACTTAACTCTAGTACTACACACATGTACTTAACTCTAGTACTACACACATGTACTCTAGTACTACACACATGTACTTAACTCTAGTATTACACACATGTACTTAACTCTAGTACTACACATATGTACTTAACTTTAGTACTACACACATGTACTTAACTCTAGTACTACACACATGTACACTAGTACTACACACATGTACTTAACTCTAGTACTACACACATGTACTCTAGTACTACACACATGTACTTAACTCTAGTACTACACACATGTACTTAACTCTAGTACTACACACATGTACTTAACTCTAGTACTACACACATGTACTTAACTCTAGTACTACACACATGTACTTAACTCTAGTACTACACACAAGTACTTAACTCTAGTACTACACACATGTACTTAACTCTAGTACTACACACATGTACTTAACTCTAGTACTACACACATGTACTTAACTCTAGTACTACACACATGTACTTAACTCTAGTACTACACACATGTACTTAACTCTAGTACTACACACATGTACTTAACTCTAGTACTACACACATGTACTTAACTCTAGTACTACACACATGTACTTAACTCTAGTACTACACACATGTACTCTAGTACTGCACACATGTACTTAACTCTAGTACTACACACATGTACTTAACTCTAGTACTACACACATGTACTCTAGTACTACACACATATACTTAACTCTAGTACTGCACACATGTACTCTAGTACTACACACATGTACTTAACTCTAGTACTACACACATGTACTTAACTCTAGTACTACACACATGTACTTAACTCTAGTACTACACATATGTACTTAACTCTAGTACTACACACATGTACTTAACTCTAATACTAAACACATGTACACTAGTACTACACACATGTACTTAACTCTAGTACTACACATATATACTTAACTCTAGTACTACACATATGTACTTAACTCTAGTACTACACACATGTACTTAACTCTAGAACTACACACATTTACTCTAGTACTACACACATGTACTTAACTCTAGTACTACACACATGTACTTAACTCTAGTACCACACACATGTACTCTAGTACTACACACATGTACTTAACTCTAGTATTACACACATGTACTTAACTCTAGTACTACACATATGTACTTAACTCTAGTACTACACACATGTACTTAACTCTAGTACTACACACATGTACACTAGTACTACACACATGTACTTAACTCTAGTACTACACACATGTACTCTAGTACTACACACATGTACTTAACTCTAGTACTGCACAGTTGTACTTAACTATTATTACACACATGTACTTAACTCTTGTACTACACACATGTACTTAACTCTCGTACTACACACATGTACTTAACTCTAGTACTACACACATGTACTCTAGTACTACACACATGTACTTAACTCTAGTACTACACACATGTACTTAACTCTAGTACTACACACATGTACTTAACTCTAGTGCTACACACATGTACTTAACTCTAGTACTACACACATGTACTCTAGTACTACACATGTGTACTTAACTCTAGTATTACACACATGTACTTAACTCTAGTACTACACACATGTACTTAACTCTAGTACTACACACATGTACTTAACTCTAGTACTACACAAATGTACTTAACTCTAGTACTACACACATGTACTTAACTCTAGTACTACACAAATGTACTTAACTCTAGTACTACACACATGTACTTAACTCTAGTATTACACAAATGTACTTAACTCTAGTACTACACACATGTACTTAACTCTAGTACTACACAAATGTACTTAACTCTAGTATTACACAAATGTACTTAACTCTAGTACTACACACATGTACTTAACTCTAGTACTACACACATGTACTTAACTCTAGTACTACACACATGTACTTAACTCTAGTACTACACACATGTACTTAACTCTAGTTCTACACACATGTACTTAACTCTAGTACTGCACACATGTACTTAACTATAGTACCACACACATGTTCTCTAGTACTACACACATGTACTTAACTCTAGTACTACACACATGTACTTAACTCTAGTACTACACACATGTACTTAACTCTAGTACTACACACATGTTCTCTAGTACTACACACATGTACTGAACACTAGTACTTCACAGATGTACTTAACTCTCCTAATACACACATGTACTTAACTCTAGTACTACACACATGTACTTAACTCTAGTACTACACACATGTACTTAACTCTAGTACTACACACATGTACTTAACTCTAGTACTACACACATGTACTTAACTCTAGTACTACACACATGTACTTAACTCTAGTACTACACACATGTACTTAACTCTAGTACTACACACATGTACTTAACTCTAATACTAAACACATGTACACTAGTACTACACACATGTACTTAACTCTAGTACTACACATATATACTTAACTCTAGTACTACACATATGTACTTAACTCTAGTACTACACACATGTACTTAACTCTAGAACTACACACATTTACTCTAGTAGTACACACATGCACTTAACTCTAGTACTACACACATGTACTTAACTCTAGTACCACACACATGTACTCTAGTACTACACACATGTACTTAACTCTAGTATTACACACACGTACTTAACTCTAGTACTACACATATGTACTTAACTTTAGTACTACACACATGTACTTAACTCTAGTACTACACACATGTACACTATTACTACACACATGTACTTAACTCTAGTACTACACACATGTACTCTAGTACTACACACATGTACTTAACTCCAGTACCACACACGTACTCTAGGACAACACACATTTACTTAACTGTAGTACTACACACATGTACTTAACTCTAGTACTACACACATGTACTCTAGTACTACACACAAGTACTTAACTCTAGTATTACACACATGTACTTAACTCTAGTACTGCACAGATGTACTTAACTCTCCTACTACACAGATATACTTAACTCTTGTACAACACACATGTACTTGACTCTAGCACTACACAGATGTACTTAACTGTAGTACTGCACAGTTGTACTTCACTCTAGTATTACACACATGTACTTAACTCCAGTACTACACACATATACTTAACTCGAGTACTACACAGATATACTTAACTCTTGTACAACACACATGTACTTAACTCTAGTACTACACAGATGTACTTAACTGTAGTACTGCACAGTTGTACTTCACTCTAGTATTACACACATGTACTTAACTCTAGTACTACACACATGTACTTAACTCTAGTACTACACACATGTTCTTAACTCTAGTACTGCACAGTTGTATTTAACTCTAGTATTACAAACATGAACTTAACTCTAGTACTACACACATGTACTTAACTCTAGTACTACACACATGTACTTAACTCGAGTACTACACACATGTACTCTATTACTACACTCATGTACTTAACTCTAGTACTACACACATGTACTTATCTCTAGTACTACACACATGTACTTAACTCTAGTACTACACACATATTCTCTAGTACTACACTCATGTACTTAACTCTAGTACTACACACATGTACTTAACTCTAGTACTACACACATGTAGTTAACTCCAGTACTACACACATATACTTAACTCGAGTACTACACAGATATACTTAACTCTTGTACAACACACATGTACTTAACTCTAGTACTACACAGATGTACTTAACTGTAGTACTGCACAGTTGTACTTCACTCTAGTATTACACACATGTACTTAACTCCAGTACTACACACATATACTTAACTCGAGTACTACACAGATATACTTAACTCTTGTACAACACACATGTACTTAACTCTAGTACTACACAGATGTACTTAACTGTAGTACTGCACAGTTGTACTTCACTCTAGTATTACACACATGTACTTAACTCTAGTACTACACACATGTACTTAACTCTAGTACTACACACATGTTCTTAACTCTAGTACTACACAGTTGTATTTAACTCTAGTATTACAAACATGAACTTAACTCTAGTACTACACACATGTACTTAACTCTAGTACTACACACATGTACTTAACTCGAGTACTACACACATGTACTCTATTACTACACTCATGTACTTAACTCTAGTACTACACACATGTACTTATCTCTAGTACTACACACATGTACTTAACTCTAGTACTACACACATATTCTCTAGTACTACACTCATGTACTTAACTCTAGTACTACACACATGTACTTAACTCTAGTACTACACACATGTAGTTAACTCCAGTACTACACACATATACTTAACTCGAGTACTACACAGATATACTTAACTCTTGTACAACACACATGTACTTGACTCTAGCACTACACAGATGTACTTAACTGTAGTACTGCACAGTTGTACTTCACTCTAGTATTACACACATGTACTTAACTCTTGTACTACACACATGTACTTAACTCTAGTACTACACACATGTACTTAACTCTAGTACCACACAGATGTACTGTAGTACTACACACATGTACTTAACTCTAGTAGTACACACAAGTACTTAACTCTAGTACTACACACATTTACTTAACTGTAGTACTACACACATGTACTTAACCCTAGTACTACACACATGTACTCTAGTACTACACACAAGTACTTAGCTCTAGTACTACGCACATGTACTTAACTCTACTACTACACACATGTACTTAACTCTAGTATTACACACATGTACTTAACTCTAGTACTGCACAGATGTACTTAACTCTCCTACTACACACATGTACTTAACTCTAGTACTACACACATGTACTTAACTCTAGTACTACACACATGTACTTAACTCCAGTACTACACACATGTGCTTAACTCTAGTACTACACACATGTACTTAACTCTAGTACTACACACATGTACTGTAGTACTACACACATGTACTTAACTCTAGTACTACACACATGTACTGTAGTACTACACACATGTAATTAACTCTAGTACTACACACATGTACTCTAGTACTACACACATGTACTTAACTCTAGTACTACACACATGTACTTAACTCTAGTACTACACACATGTACTCTAGTACTACACACGTGTACTTCAGAATCAGAATCAGAATTACGTTTATTCATCCCCGAGGGGAAATTTTCTTTGTTACAGATACAACCGACCAAGAGCATGTACATCGAACAAGTTACAAAATAAGCTAAATACAATAAGATAAAAGATAAAATAGCTCTCTCTGGGAAATTATTTACATCATTGACATCTTTATGACTATATACATGTGTGAGCCGGGAATAGGATGAAAAGGATTGAGTAGTTTGTGAGTTAAAGTGCAGCGTTCAACAGTTTGATGGCGACAGGCAGGAAAGATTTCCTGTGTCTCTCAGTGGAGCAGCGCGGCAGCCGCAGTCTATGGCTGAAAGAGCTCCTCTGATTGGCCAGCACCTTGTGGAGGGGGTGGGAGGGAGAGTCCAGGATAGTCCAGATTTTGTCCAGCATTCTCCTGTCCAACACCACCGCCAGAGAGTCCAGCTCCTCCCCCACAACATGTCCAGCCTTCCTAATGGTCTTCTCGAGTCTATTAGTGTCCCTCAGGCGCAGACTGCTGCCCCAGCAGACTACAGCGTACATGATGGCACTGGCCACCATAGACTCGTAGAACATCCTGAGCATTGTCCTGCAGATGTCAAAGGACCTCAGCCTCCTCAGGAAATAGAGGCGGCTCTGGCCCTTCTTGTAAACCGCGTCCACGTTCCTGCTCCAGTCCAGTTTATTGTCCAAGTACACCCCCAGGTACTTGTACTCCTCCACCACGTCCACACTGACCCCCCGGATGGAGATGGGAGTCACAGCAGCTTTGGTCCTCCTAAGGTCCACCACCAGTTCCTTTGTCTTCATCACGTTGAGCTGGAGGTGGTTCTCCTCACTCCAAGTGACAAAGTTGTCCACTACAGTCCTGTACTCCTCCTCGTCACCCCCGCTGATGCATCCCACCACTGCAGAGTCGTCAGAAAACTTCTGAAGGTGGCAAGACTGGCTGCAGTAGTTGAAGTCCGTGGTGTAGAGGGTGAAGAGGAAGGGAGACAGGACTGTCCCCTGTGGAGCCCCAGTGTTGCTGACCACCCTGTCCGACACACAGCTCTGCAAACGCACATACTGTGGTCTTCCAGTGAGGTAATCCACAATCCAGGACACCAAGGAGGCATCCACCTGCATCACTGCCAGCTTCTCAGCCAGCAGAGCCGGCCTGATGGTGTTGAACGCACTGGAGAAGTCAAAAAACATGATCCTCACAGTGGCAGCCGGCTTGTCCAGGTGGGAGTAGACTCTGTGGAGTAGGGTCAGGATGGCATCATCTACTCCAAGGTGGGGCTGGTAGGCAAACTGGAGAGGGTCTTGCAGATGTTGGACCATAGGCCTCAGCTGCTGCAGGACGAGTCGTTCCAGAGTCTTCATGATGTGGGAGGTCAGTGCCACGGGCCTGTAGTCCTTAGGGTCGCTGGGGCGCGGCGTCTTCGGGACAGGGACGAGGCACGATGTCTTCCATAGCAGGGGGACTCTCTGAAGACTCAGGCTTAACTCTAGTATTACACACATGTACTTAACTCTAGTACTACACACATGTACTTAACTCTAGTACTACACACATCTACTTAAATCTAGTACTACGAACATGTACTCTAGTACTGCACACATGTACTTAACTCTAGTACTACACACATGTACTTAACTCTAGTACTACACACATGTACTTAACTGTAGTACTACACACATGTACTTAACTCTAGTACTACACACATCTACTTAAATCTAGTACTACGAACATGTACTCTAGTACTGCACACATGTACTTAACTCTAGTACTACACACATGTACTTAACTCTAGTACTACACACATGTACTTAGATCTAGTACTACACACATGGACTTAACTAAGTACTAGAGTTAAGTACATGTGTGTAGTACTAACTACACACATGTACTTAACTCTAGTACTACACACATCTACTTAACTCTAGTACTACGAACATGTACTCTAGTACTGCACACATGTACTTAACTCTAGTACTACACACATGGACTTAACTATAGTACTACACACATGTACTTAACTCTAGTACTACACACATGTACTTAACTCTCCTACTACACACATGTACTTAACTCTAGTACTACACACATGTACTTAACTCTAGTACTACACACATGTACTTAACTCCAGTACTACACACATGTGCTTAACTCTAGTACTACACAGATGTACTTAACTCTCCTACTACACACATGTACTTAACTCTAGTACTACACACATGTACTTAACTCTAGTACTACACACATGTACTTAACTCTAGTACTACACACATGTACTGTAGTACTACACACATGTAATTAACTCTAGTACTACACACATGTACTCTAGTACTACACACATGTACTTAACTCTAGTACTACACACATGTACTTAACTCTAGTACTACACACATGTACTCTAGTACTACACACGTGTACTTAACTCTAGTATTACACACATGTACTTAACTCTAGTACTACACACATGTACTTAACTATAGTACTACACACATGTACTTAACTCTAGTACTACACACATCTACTTAAATCTAGTACTACGAACATGTACTCTAGTACTGCACACATGTACGTAACTCTAGTACTACACACATGTACTTAACTCTAGTACTACACACATGAACTTAGCTCTAGTACTACACACATGGACTTAACTAAGTACTAAAGTTAAGTACATGTGTGTAGTACTAACTACACACATGTACTTAACTCTAGTACTACACACATCTACTTAACTCTAGTACTACGAACATGTACTCTAGTACTGCACACATGTACTTAACTCTAGTACTACACACATGGACTTAACTATAGTCTACACACATGTACTTAACTCTAGTACTACACACATCTACTTAAATCTAGTACTACGAACATGTACTCTAGTGCTGCACACATGTACTTAACTCTAGTACTACACACATGTACTTAACTCTAGTACTACACACATGTACTTAGCTCTAGTACTACACACATGGACTTAACTAAGTACTAGAGTTAAGTACATGTGTGTAGTACTAACTACACACATGTACTTAACTCTAGTACTACACACATCTACTTAACTCTAGTACTACGAACATGTACTCTAGTACTGCACACATGTACTTAACTCTAGTACTACACACTTGTACTCATGTGTGTAGACACATGTACTTAACTCCAGTACTACACACATATACTTAACTCGAGTACTACACAGATATACTTAACTCTTGTACAACACACATGTACTTAACTCTAGTACTACACAGATGTACTTAACTGTAGTACTGCACAGTTGTACTTCACTCTAGTATTACACACATGTACTTAACTCTAGTACTACACACATGTACTTAACTCTAGTACTACACACATGTACTTAACTCGAGTACTACACACATGTACTTAACTCGAGTACTACACACATGTACTCTATTACTACACTCATGTACTTAACTCTAGTACTACACACATGCACTTATCTCTAGTACTACACACATGTACTTAACTATAGTACTACACACATATTCTCTAGTACTACACTCATGTACTTAACTCTAGTACTACACACATGTACTTAACTCTAGTACTACACACATGTAGTTAACTCCAGTACTACACACATATACTTAACTCGAGTACTACACAGATATACTTAACTCTTGTACAACACACATGTACTTGACTCTAGCACTACACAGATGTACTTAACTGGAGTACTGCACAGTTGTACTTCACTCTAGTATTACACACATGTACTTAACTCTTGTACTACACACATGTACTTAACTCTAGTACTACACACATGTATTTAACTCTAGTACCACACAGATGTACTGTAGTACTACACACATGTACTTAACTCTAGTAGTACACACAAGTACTTAACTCTAGTACTACACACATATACTTAACTCGAGTACTACACAGATGTAGTTAACTCTAGTACTACACACATGTACTCTAGTACTACACACATGTACTTAACTCTAGTACTACACACATGTACTTAACTCTAGTACTACACACATGTACTTAATTCTAGTACCACACACATGTACTCTAGTACTGCACACATGTACTTAACTCTAGTACCACACACGTACTCTAGTACTACAGACATGTTCTTAACCCTAGTACTACACACATATACTTAACTCTAGTACTGCACACATGTACTCTAGTACTACACACATGTATTTAACTCTAGTACGACACACGTACTCTAGTACTGCACACATGTACTTAACTCTAGTACTACACATATGTACTTAACTCTAGTACTACACACATGTACTTAACTCTAATACTAAACACATGTACACTAGTACTACACACATGTACTTAACTCTAGTACTACACATATATACTTAACTCTAGTACTACACATATGTACTTAACTCTAGTACTACACACATGTACTTAACTCTAGAACTACACACATTTACTCTAGTAGTACACACATGTACTTAACTCTAGTACTACACACATGTACTTAACTCTAGTACCACACACATGTACTCTAGTACTACACACATGTACTTAACTCTAGTATTACACACACGTACTTAACTCTAGTACTACACATATGTACTTAACTTTAGTACTACACACATGTACTTAACTCTAGTACTACACACATGTACACTGTTACTACACACATGTACTTAACTCTAGTACTACACACATGTACTCTAGTACTACACACATGTACTGAACTCCAGTACCACACACGTACTCTAGGACAACACACATTTACTTAACTGTAGTACTACACACATGTACTTAACTCTAGTACTACACACATGTACTCTAGTACTACACAAGTACTTAGCTCTAGTATTACACACATGTACTTAACTCTAGTACTGCACAGATGTACTTAACTCTCCTACTACACACATGTACTTAACTCTAGTACTACACACATGTACTTAACTCCAGTACAACACACATGTGCTTAACTCTAGTACTACACACATGTACTTAACTCTAGTACTACACACATGTACTGTAGTACTACACACGTGTACTTAACTCTAATATTACACACATGTACTTAACTCTAGTACTACACACATGTACTTAACTCTAGTACTACACACATGTACTTAACTCTAGTACTACACACATGGACTTAACTATAGTACTACACACATGTACTTAACTCTAGTACTACACACATCTACTTAAATCTAGTACTACGAACATGTACTCTAGTACTGCACACATGTACTTAACTCTAGTACTACACACATGTACTTAACTCTAGTACTACACACATGTACTTAGCTCTAGTACTACACACATGTACTCTAGTACTACACACATGGACTTAACTAAGTACTAGAGTTAAGTACATGTGTGTAGTACTAACTACACACATGTACTTAACTCTAGTACTACACACATCTACTTAACTCTAGTACTACGAACATGTACTCTAGTACTGCACACATGTACTTAACTCTAGTACTACACACTTGTACTCATGTGTGTAGACACATGTACTTAACTCTAGTACCACACACATATACTCTAGTACTGCACACATGTACTTATCTCTAGTACCACACACGTACTCTAGTACTACAGACATGTTCTTAACCCTAGTACTACACACATATACTTAACTCTAGTACTGCACACATGTACTCTAGTACAACACACATGCACTTAACTCTAGTACCATACACATGTACTCTAGTACTACACACATACTTAATTCCAGTTCCACACAGATCTACTTAACTCTCCTACTACACACATGTACTTAACTCTAGTACTACACACATGTACTTAACTCTAGTACTACACACATGTTCTTAACTCTAGTACTGCACAGTTGTATTTAACTCTAGTATTACAAACATGAAGTTAACTCTAGTACTACATACATGTACTTAACTCTAGTACTACACATATGTACTTAACTTGAGTACTACACACATGTACTCTATTACTACACTCATGTACTTAACTCTAGTACTACACACATGTACTTAACTCTAGTACTACACACATGTACTTAACTCCAGTACTACACACATATTCTCTAGTACTACACTCATGTACTTAACTCTAGTACTACACACATGTACTTAACTCTAGTACTACAACCATGTACTTAACTCCAGTACTACACACATATACTTAATTCGAGTACTACACAGATATACTTAACTCTTGTACAACACACATGTACTTAACTCTAGTACTACACAGATGTACTTAACTGTAGTACTGCACAGTTGTACTTCACTCTAGTATTACACACATGTACTTAACTATTGTACTACACACATGTACTTAACTCTTGTACTACACACATGTACTTAACTCTAGTACCACACAGATGTACTGTAGTACTACACACATGTACTTAACTCTAGTAGTACACACAAGTACTTAACTCTAGTACTACACACATATACTTAACTCGAGTACTACACAGATGTAGTTAACTCTAGTATTACACACATGTACTTAACTCTAGTACTACACACTTGTACTCTAGTACTACACACATGTACTTAACTCTAGTACTACACACATGTACTTAACTCTAGTACTACACACATGTAATACTAGAGCTAAGTACTTGTGTAGTACTAGAGTACATGTGTGTAGTACTAGAGTTAAGTACATGTGTGTAGTACTACAGTTAAGTAAATGTGTGTTGTCCTAGAGTACGTGTGTGGTACTGGAGTTCAGTACATGTGTGTAGTACTAGAGTACATGTGTGTAGTACTAGAGTTAAGTACATGTGTGTAGTAACAGTGTACATGTGTGTAGTACTAGAGTTAAGTACATGTGTGTAGTACTAAAGTTAAGTACATATGTGTAGTACTAGAGTTAAGTACGTGTGTGTAATACTAGAGTTAAGTACATGTGTGTAGTACTAGAGTACATGTGTGTGGTACTAGAGTTAAGTACATGTGTGTAGTACTAGAGTTAAGTACATGTGTGTACTACTAGAGTAAATGTGTGTAGTTCTAGAGTTAAGTACATGTGTGTAGTACTAGAGTTAAGTATATATGTGTAGTACTAGAGTTAAGTACATGTGTGTAGTACTAGTGTACATGTGTTTAGTATTAGAGTTAAGTACATGTGTGTAGTACTAGAGTTAAGTACATATGTGTAGTACTAGAGTTAAGTACATGTGTGCAGTACTAGAGTACGTGTGTCGTACTAGAGTTAAATACATGTGTGTAGTACTAGAGTACATGTGTGCAGTACTAGAATTAAGTATATGTTTGTAGTACTAGGGTTAAGAACATGTCTGTAGTACTAGAGTACGTGTGTGGTACTAGAGTTAAGTACATGTGTGCAGTACTAGAGTACATGTGTGTGGTACTAGAATTAAGTACATGTGTGTAGTACTAGAGTTAAGTACATGTGTGTAGTACTAGAGTACATGTGTGTAGTACTAGAGTTAACTACATCTGTGTACTACTCGATTTAAGTATATGTGTGTAGTACTAGAGTTAAGTACTTGTGTGTACTACTAGAGTTAAGTACATGTGTGTAGTACTACAGTACATCTGTGTGGTACTAGAGTTAAGTACATGTGTGTAGTACTAGAGTTAAGTACATGTGTGTAGTACAAGAGTTAAGTACATGTGTGTAATACTAGAGTGAAGTACAACTGTGCAGTACTACAGTTAAGTACATCTGTGTAGTGCTAGAGTCAAGTACATGTGTGTTGTACAAGAGTTAAGTATATCTGTGTAGTACTCGAGTTAAGTATATGTGTGTAGTACTGGAGTTAACTACATGTGTGTAGTACTAGAGTTAAGTACATGTGTGTAGTACTAGAGTTAAGTACATGAGTGTAGTACTAGAGAATATGTGTGTAGTACTAGAGTTAAGTACATGTGTGTAGTGCTAGAGATAAGTACATGTGTGTAGTACTAGAGTTAAGTACATGAGTGTAGTAATAGAGTACATGTGTGTAGTACTCGAGTTAAGTACATGTGTGTAGTACTAGAGTTAAGTACATGTGTGTAGTACTAGAGTTAAGTTCATGTTTGTAATACTAGAGTTAAATACAACTGTGCAGTACTAGAGTTAAGAACATGTGTGTAGTACTAGAGTTAAGTACATGTGTGTAGTACTAGAGTTAAGTACATGTGTGTAGTACTAGAGTACATGTGTGTAGTACTAGAGTTAATTACATGTGTGTAGTACTACAGTACATGTGTGTAGTACTAGAGTTAAGTACATGTGTGTAGTACTAGAGTTAAGTACATGTGTGTAGTACTAGAGTTAAGCACATGTGTGTAGTACTGGAGTTAAGTACATGTGTGTAGTACTAGAGTTAAGTACATGTGTGTAGTACTAGAGTTAAGTACATGTGTGTAGTAGGAGAGTTAAGTACATCTGTGTAGTACTAGAGTTAAGCACATGTGTGTAGTACTGGAGTTAAGTACATGTGTGTAGTACTAGAGTTAAGTACATGTGTGTAGTACTAGAGTTAAGTACATGTGTGTAGTAGGAGAGTTAAGTACATGTGTGTAGTACTATAGTTAAGTCCATGTGTGTAGTACTAGAGTTAAGTACATGTGTGCAGTACTAGAGTACATGTTCGTAGTACTAGAGTTAAGTAGATGTGTGTAGTACTAGAGTTAAGTACATGTGTGTAGTTAGTACTACACACATGTACTTAACTCTAGTACTTAGTTAAGTCCATGTGTGTAGTACTAGAGCTAAGTACATGTGTGTAGTACTAGAGTTAAGTACATGTGTGTAGTACTAGAGTTAAGTACATGTGTGCAGTACTAGAGTACATGTTCGTAGTACTAGATTTAAGTAGTTGTGTGTAGTACTAGAGTTAAGTACATGTGTGTAGTACTACAGTTAAGTACATGTGTGTAGTACTAGAGTTAAGCCTGAGTCTTCAGAGAGTCCCCCTGCTATGGAAGATATCGTGCCTCGTCCCTGTCCCGAAGACGCCGCGCCCCAGCGACCCTAAGGACTACAGGCCCGTGGCACTGACCTCCCACATCATGAAGACTCTGGAACGACTCGTCCTGCAGCAGCTGAGGCCTATGGTCCAACATCTGCAAGACCCTCTCCAGTTTGCCTACCAGCCCCACCTTGGAGTAGATGATGCCATCCTGACCCTACTCCACAGAGTCTACTCCCACCTGGACAAGCCGGCTGCCACTGTGAGGATCATGTTTTTTGACTTCTCCAGTGCGTTCAACACCATCAGGCCGGCTCTGCTGGCTGAGAAGCTGGCAGTGATGCAGGTGGATGCCTCCTTGGTGTCCTGGATTGTGGATTACCTCACTGGAAGACCACAGTATGTGCGTTTGCAGAGCTGTGTGTCGGACAGGGTGGTCAGCAACACTGGGGCTCCACAGGGGACAGTCCTGTCTCCCTTCCTCTTCACCCTCTACACCACGGACTTCAACTACTGCAGCCAGTCTTGCCACCTTCAGAAGTTTTCTGACGACTCTGCAGTGGTGGGATGCATCAGCGGGGGTGACGAGGAGGAGTACAGGACTGTAGTGGACAACTTTGTCACTTGGAGTGAGGAGAACCACCTCCAGCTCAACGTGATGAAGACAAAGGAACTGGTGGTGGACCTTAGGAGGACCAAAGCTGCTGTGACTCCCATCTCCATCCGGGGGGTCAGTGTGGACGTGGTGGAGGAGTACAAGTACCTGGGGGTGTACTTGGACAATAAACTGGACTGGAGCAGGAACGTGGACGCGGTTTACAAGAAGGGCCAGAGCCGCCTCTATTTCCTGAGGAGGCTGAGGTCCTTTGACATCTGCAGGACAATGCTCAGGATGTTCTACGAGTCTATGGTGGCCAGTGCCATCATGTATGCTGTAGTCTGCTGGGGCAGCAGTCTGCGCCTGAGGGACACTAATAGACTCGAGAAGATCATTAGGAAGGCTGGACATGTTGTGGGGGAGGAGCTGGACTCTCTGGCGGTGGTGTTGGACAGGAGAATGCTGGACAAAATCTGGACTATCCTGGACTCTCCCTCCCACCCCCTCCACAAGGTGCTGGCCAATCAGAGGAGCTCTTTCAGCCATAGACTGCGGCTGCCGCGCTGCTCCACTGAGAGACACAGGAAATCTTTCCTGCCTGTCGCCATCAAACTGTTGAACGCTGCAGTTTAACTCACAAACTACTCAATCCTTTTCATCCTATTCCCGGCTCACACATGTATATAGTCATAAAGATGTCAATGATGTAAATAATTTCCCAGAGAGAGCTATTTTATCTTTTATCTTATTGTATTTAGCTTATTTTGTAACTTGTTCGATGTACATGCTCTTGGTCGGTTGTATCTGTAACAAAGAAAATTTCCCCTCGGGGATGAATAAACGTAATTCTGATTCTGATTCTGAAGTACACGTGTGTAGTACTAGAGTACATGTGTGTAGGACTAGAGTTAAGTACATGTGTGTAGTACTAGAGTTAAGTACATGTGTGTAGTACTAGAGTACATGTGTGTAGTACTAGAGTTAATTACATGTGTGTAGTACTACAGTACATGTGTGTAGTACTAGAGTTAAGTACATGTGTGTAGTACTACAGTACATGTGTGTAGTACTAGAGTTAAGTACATGTGTGTAGTACTAGAGTTAAGCACATGTGTGTAGTACTGGAGTTAAGTACATGTGTGTAGTACTAGAGTTAAGTACATGTGTGTAGTACTAGAGTTAAGTACATGTGTGTAGTAGGAGAGTTAAGTACATCTGTGCAGTACTAGAGTTAAGTACATGTGTGTAATACTAGAGTTAAGTACATGTGTGTAGTAGTAGAGTTAAGTACATGTGCGTAGTACTAGAGCTAAGTACTTGTGTGTAGTACTAGAGTACATGTGTGTAGTACTAGAGTTAAGTACATGTGTGTAGTACTACAGTTAAGTAAATGTGTGTTGTCCTAGAGTACGTGTGTGGTACTGGAGTTAAGTACATGTGTGTAGTACTAGAGTACATGTGTGTAGTACTAGAGTTAAGTACATGTGTGTAGTAATAGTGTACATGTGTGTAGTACTAGAGTTAAGTACATGTGTGTAGTACTAAAGTTAAGTACATATGTGTAGTACTAGAGTTAAGTACGTGTGTGTAATACTAGAGTTAAGTACATGTGTGTAGTACTAGAGTACATGTGTGTGGTACTAGAGTTAAGTACATGTGTGTAGTACTAGAGTTAAGTACATGTGTGTACTACTAGAGTAAATGTGTGTAGTTCTAGAGTTAAGTACATGTGTGTAGTACTAGAGTTAAGTACATATGTGTAGTACTAGAGTTAAGTATATATGTGTAGTACTAGAGTTAAGTACATGTGTGTAGTACTAGTGTACATGTGTTTAGTATTAGAGTTAAGTATATGTGTGTAGTACTAAAGTTAAGTACATATGTGTAGCACTAGAGTTAAGTACATGTGTGCAGTACTAGAGTACGTGTGTGGCACTAGAGTTAAATACATGTGTGTAGTACTAGAGTACATGTGTGCAGTACTAGAGTTAAGTATATGTGTGTAGTACTAGGGTTAAGAACATGTCTGTAGTACTAGAGTACGTGTGTGGTACTAGAGTTAAGTACATGTGTGCAGTACTAGAGTACATGTGTGTGGTACTAGAATTAAGTACATGTGTGTAGTACTAGAGTTAAGTACATGTGTGTAGTACTAGAGTACATGTGTGTAGTACTAGAGTTAAGTACATGTGTGTAATACTATAGTTAACTACATATGTGTAGTAAACGAGTTAAGTATATGTGTGTAGTACTAGAGTTATGTACTTTTGTGTACTACTAGAGTTAAGTACATGTGTGTAGTACTACAGTACATCTGTGTGGTACTAGAGTTAAGTACATGTGTGTAGTACAAGAGTTAAGTACATGTGTGTAGTACTAGTGTTAAGTACATGTGTGTAGTACTAGAGTACATGTGTGTAGTACTAGAGTTAAGTACATGTGTGTAGTACTAGAGTTAAGTACATGTGTGTAGTACTAGAGTTAAGTACATGTGTGTAGTACTAGAGTACATGTGTGTAGTACTAGAGTTAAGTACATGTGTGTAATACTAGAGTTAACTACATCTGTGTAGTACTAGAGTTAAGTATATGTGTGTAGTACTAGAGTTAAGTACTTGTGTGTACTACTAGAGTTAAGTACATGTGTGTAGTACTACAGTACATCTGTGTGGTACTAGAGTTAAGTACATGTGTGTAGTACTAGAGTTAAGTACATGTGTGTAGTACAATAGTTAAGTACATGTGTGTAATACTAGAGTGAAGTACAACTGTGCAGTACTACAGTTAAGTACATCTGTGTAGTACTAGAGTTAAGTACATGTGTGTTGTACAAGAGTTAAGTATATCTGTGTAGTACTCGAGTTAAGTACATGTGTGTAGTACTGGAGTTAAGTACATGTGTGTAGTACTAGAGTTAAGTACATGTGTGTAGTACTAGAGTTAAGTACATGAGTGTAGTACTAGAGAATATGTGTGTAGTACTAGAGTTAAGTACATGTGTGTAGTACTAGAGTTAAGTACATGTGTGTAGTACTAGAGTTAAGTACATGAGTGTAGTAATAGAGTACATGTGTGTAGTACTAGAGTTAAGTACATGTGTGTAGTACTAGAGTTAAGTACATGTGTGTAGTACTAGAGTTAAGTTCATGTTTGTAATACTAGAGTTAAATACAACTGTGCAGTACTAGAGTTAAGAACATGTGTGTAGTACTAGAGTTAAGTACATGTGTGTAGTACTAGAGTTAAGTACATGTGTGTAGTAGGAGAGTTAAGTAGATCTCTGTGGAACTGGATTTAAGTATGTGTGTAGTACTAGAGTACATGTGTATGGTACTAGAGTTAAGTGCATGTGTGTAGTACTAGAGTACATGTCTGTAGTACTAGAGTTAAGTACATGTGTGTAATACTAGAGTTAACTACATCTGTGTAGTAAACGAGTTAAGTATATGTGTGTAGTACTAGAGTTATGTACTTGTGTGTACTACTAGAGTTAAGTACATGTGTTTAGTACTACAGTACATCTGTGTGGTACTAGAGTTAAGTACATGTGTGTAGTACTAGAGTTAAGTACATGTGTGTAGTACAAGAGTTAAGTACATGAGTGTAGTACTAGTGTTAAGTACATGTGTGTAGTACTAGAGTACATGTCTGTAGTACTAGAGTTAAGTACATGTGTGTAGTACTAGAGTACATGTGTGTAGTACTAGAGTTAAGTACATGTGTGTAGTACTAGAGTTAAGTACATGTGTGTAGTACTAGAGTTAAGTACATGTGTGTAATACTAGAGTTAACTACATCTGTGTAGTACTCGAGTTAAGTATATGTGTGTAGTACTAGAGTTAAGTACTTGTGTGTACTACTAGAGTTAAGTACATGTGTGTAGTACTACAGTACATCTGTGTGGTACTAGAGTTAAGTACATGTGTGTAGTACTAGAGTTAAGTACATGTGTGTAGTACAATAGTTAAGTACATGTGTGTAATACTAGAGTGAAGTACAACTGTGCAGTACTACAGTTAAGTACATCTGTGTAGTACTAGAGTTAAGTACATGTGTGTTGTACAAGAGTTAAGTATATCTGTGTAGTACTAGAGTTAAGTATATGTGTGTAGTACTGGAGTTAAGTACATGTGTGTAGTACTAGAGTTAAGTACATGTGTGTAGTACTAGAGTTAAGTACATGAGTGTAGTACTAGAGAATATGTGTGTAGTACTAGAGTTAAGTACATGTGTGTAGTACTAGAGTTAAGTACATGTGTGTAGTACTAGAGTTAAGTACATGAGTGTAGTAATAGAGTACATGTGTGTAGTACTAGAGTTAAGTACATGTGTGTAGTACTAGAGTTAAGTACATGTGTGTAGTACTAGAGTTAAGTTCATGTTTGTAATACTAGAGTTAAATACAACTGTGCAGTACTAGAGTTAAGAACATGTGTGTAGTACTAGAGTTAAGTACATGTGTGTAGTACTAGAGTTAAGTACATGTGTGTAGTACTAGAGTTAAGTAGATCTGTGTGGAACTGGAGTTTAAGTATATGTGTGTAGTACTAGAGTACATGTGTGTAGTACTAGAGTTAAGTACATGTGTGTAGTACTAGAGTACATGTGTGTAGTACTAGAGTTAAGTACATGTGTGTAGTACTAGAGTTAAGTACATGTGTGTAGTACTAGAGTACATGTGTGCAGTACTAGAGTTAAGTATATGTGTGTAGTACTAGAGTTAAGAACATGTGTGTAGTACTAGATTAGTACTAGTACTAGAGTAAGTACATGTGTGCAGTACTAGAGTATATGTGTGAGAGTACATGTGTCTACACACATGAGTACAAGTGTGTAGTACTAGAGTTAAGTACATGTGTGTAGTGTTACATGTGAGTGTAGTACTAGAGTTAGTGTGTAGTACTGAGTGTGTAGTTAAATACATATGTGTAGTACTAGAGTTAAGTACATGTGTGTAATACGAGAGTTAAGTACATGTGTGTAGTACTAGAGTTAAGTACATGTGTGTAGAACTAGGGTACATGTGTGTAGTACTAGAGTTAAGTACATGTGTGTAGTACTAGAGTTAAGTACAACTGTGCAGTACTAGAGTTAAGTACGTGTGTAGTACTAGAGTTAAGTACATGTGTGTAGTACTATAGTTAAGAACATGTGTGTAGTACTAGAGTACATGTGTGTAGTACTAGAGTTAAGTACATGTGTGTAGTACTAGAGTACATGTGTAGTACTAGAGTTTAGTACATGTGTGTAGTACTAGAGTTAAGTACATGTGTGTAGTACTAGAGTTAAGTACATGTGTGTAGTACTAGAGTTAAGTACATGTGTGTAGTACTAGAGTACATGTGTGTAGTACTAGAGTTAAGTACATGTGTGTAGTACTAGAGTTAAGTACATGTGTGTAGTACTAGAGTACATGTGTGTAGTACTAGAGTTAAGTACATGTGTGTAGTACTAGAGTTAAGTACATGTGTGTAGTACTAGAGTTAAGTACATGTGTGTAGTACTAGGGTTAAGTACATCGGTGTAATACTAGAGTACATGTGTGTAGTACTAGAGTTAAGTACATGTGTGTAGTACTAGAGTTAAGTACATGTGTGTAGTACTAGAGTACATGTGTAGTACTAGAGTTAAGTACATGTGTGTAGTACTAGAGTACATGTGTGTAGTACTAGAGTTAAGTACATGTGTGTAGTACTAGAGTTAAGTACATGTGTGTAGTACTAGAGTTAAGTACATGTGTGTAGTACTAGAGTACATGTGTGTAGTACTAGAGTTAAGTACATGTGTGTAATACTAGAGTTAACTACATCTGTGTAGTAGGTGAGTTAAGTATAGGTGTGTAGTACTAGAGTTAAGTACTTGTGTGTGTACTACTAGAGTTAAGTACATGTGTGTAGTACTAGAGTACATGTGTGTAGTACTAGAGTTAAGTACATGTGTGTAGTACTAGAGTTAAGTACATGTGTGTAGTACAAGAGTTAAGTACATGTGTGTAGTACTAGTGTTAAGTACATGTGTGTAGTACTAGAGTACATGTGTGTAGTACTAGAGTTAAGTACATGTGTGTAGTACTAGAGTTAAGTACATGTGTGTAGTACTAGAGTTAAGTACATGTGTGTAGTACTAGAGTACATGTGTGTAGTACTAGAGTTAAGTACATGTGTGTAATACTAGAGTTAACTACATCTGTGTAGTACTCGAGTTAAGTATATGTGTGTAGTACTAGAGTTAAGTACTTGTGTGTACTACTAGAGTTAAGTACATGTGTGTAGTACTACAGTACATCTGTGTGGTACTAGAGTTAAGTACATGTGTGTAGTACTAGAGTTAAGTACATGTGTGTAGTACAATAGTTAAGTACATGTGTGTAATACTAGAGTGAAGTACAACTGTGCAGTACTACAGTTAAGTACATCTGTGTAGTACTAGAGTTAAGTACATGTGTGTTGTACAAGAGTTAAGTATATCTGTGTAGTACTAGAGTTAAGTATATGTGTGTAGTACTGGAGTTAAGTACATGTGTGTAGTACTAGAGTTAAGTACATGTGTGTAGTACTAGAGTTAAGTACATGAGTGTAGTACTAGAGAATATGTGTGTAGTACTAGAGTTAAGTACATGTGTGTAGTACTAGAGTTAAGTACATGTGTGTAGTACTAGAGTTAAGTACATGAGTGTAGTAATAGAGTACATGTGTGTAGTACTCGAGTTAAGTACATGTGTGTAGTACTAGAGTTAAGTACATGTGTGTAGTACTAGAGTTAAGTTCATGTTTGTAATACTAGAGTTAAATACAACTGTGCAGTACTAGAGTTAAGAACATGTGTGTAGTACTAGAGTTAAGTACATGTGTGTAGTACTAGAGTTAAGTACATGTGTGTAGTAGGAGAGTTAAGTAGATCTGTGTGGAACTGGATTTAAGTATGTGTGTAGTACTAGAGTACATGTGTATGGTACTAGAGTTAAGTGCATGTGTGTTGTACTAGAGTACATGTGTGTAGTACTAGAGTACGTGTGTGGTACTAGAGTTAAATACATGTGTGTAGTACTAGAGTACATGTGTGCAGTACTAGAGTTAAGTATATGTGTGTAGTACTAGGGTTAAGAACATGTCTGTAGTACTAGAGTACGTGTGTGGTACTAGAAATAAGTACATGTGTGCAGTACTAGAGTATATGTGTGTGGTACTAGAGTTAAGTACATGTGTCTACACACATGAGTACAAGTGTGTAGTACTAGAGTTAAGTACATGTGTGCAGTACTAGAGTACATGTTCGTAGTACTAGAGTTAAGTAGATGTGTGTAGTACTAGAGTTAAGTACATGTGTGTAGTTAGTACTACACACATGTACTTAACTCTAGTACTTAGTTAAGTCCATGTGTGTAGTACTAGAGTACATGTGTGTAGTACTAGAGCTAAGTACATGTGTGTAGTACTAGAGTTAAGTACATGTGTGTAGTACTAGAGTTAAGTACATGTGTGCAGTACTAGAGTACATGTTCGTAGTACTAGATTTAAGTAGATGTGTGTAGTACTAGAGTTAAGTACATGTGTGTAGTACTATAGTTAAGTCCATGTGTGTAGTACTAGAGTACATGTGTGTAGTACTAGAGTTAAGTACATGTGTGTAGTACTAGAGTTAAGTACATGTGTGTAGTACTAGAGTTAAGTACATGTGTGTAATACTAGAGTTAAGTACACGTGTGTAGTACTAGAGTACATGTGTGTAGTACTAGAGTTAAGTACATGTGTGTAGTACTATAGTTAAGTCCATGTGTGTAGTACTAGAGTACATGTGTGTAGTACTAGAGTTAAGTACATGTGTGTAGTACTAGAGTTAAGTACATGTGTGTAGTACTAGAGTTAGGTACATGTGTGTAATACTAGAGTTAAGTACACGTGTGTAGTACTAGAGTACATGTGTGTAGTACTAGAGTTAAGTACATGTGTGTAGTACTAGAGTTAAGTACATGTGTGTAGTACTAGAGTACATGTGTGTAGTACTAGAGTTAAGTACACGTGTGTAGTACTAGAGTACATGTGTGTAGTACTAGAGTTAAGTACATGTGTGTAGTACTAGAGTTAAGTACATGTGTGTAGTACTAGAGTACATGTGTGTTGTACTAGAGTTAAGTACATGTGTGTAGTACTACAGTACATGTGTGTAGTACTAGAGTTAAGTACATGTGTGTAGTACTAGAGTTAAGCACATGTGTGTAATACTGGAGTTAAGTACATGTGTGTAGTACTTAACTCTAGTACTAAACACATGTACTTAAATTGAGTACTACACAGATGTACTTAACTCTAGTATTACACACATGTATTTAACTCTAGTATTACACACATGTACTTAACTCTAGTACTACACACGTACTTAACTCTAGTACTACACACATGTACTCTAGTATTACACAGATGTACTTAACCCTAGTACTACACACATGTACTTAACTCTAGTACTACACACATGTACTTAACTCTAGTACTACACACATGTACTTAACTCTAGTACTACACACATGTACTTAACTCTAGTACTACACACATGTACTTAACTCTAGTACTACACACATCTACTTAACTCTAGTACTACACACATATACTTAACACGAATACTACACAGATGTAGTCAATTCTGGTATTACACACATGTATTTAACTCTAGTACTACACACATGTACTCTAGTTCTACACACATGTACTTACCTGTAGTACTACACACATGTACTCTAGTACTACACACGTGTACTTAACTCTAGTACTACACACATGTACTCTAGTACTACACACATGTACTTAACTCTAGTACTACACACATATACTTAACACGAATACTACACAGATGTACTCAATTCTGGTATTACACACATGTACTTAACTCTAGTACTACACACATGTACTCTAGTACTACACACATGTTCTTACCTCTAGTACTACACACATGTACTCTAGTACTACACACGTGTACTTAACTCTAGTACTACACACATGTACTCTAGTACTACACACATGTACTTAACTCTAGTACTACACACATATACTTAACTCGAACACTACACAGATGTACTCAATTCTGGTATTACACAGATGTACTTAACTCTAGTACTACACACATGTACTCTAGTACTACACACATGTACTTAACTCTAGCACTACACACATGTACTTAACTCTAGTACTACACACATGTACTCTAGTACTACACACATGTACTTAACTCTAGTACTACACACATCTACTTAACTTTAGTACTACACACATATACTTAACTCGAATACTACACAGATGTACTCAATTCTGGTATTACACACATGTACTTACCTCTAGTACTACACACATGTACTCTAGTACTACACACATGTACTTAACTCTAGCACTACACACATGTACTTAACTCTAGTACTACACACATGTACTCTAGTATTACACAGATGTACTTAACCCTAGTACTACACAAATGTACTTAACTCTAGTACTACACACATGTACTTAACTCTAGCACTACACACATGTACTTAACTCTAGTACTACACACATGTACTCTAGTACTACACACATGTACTTAACTCTAGTACTACACACATCTACTTAACTCTAGTACTACACACATATACTTAACACGAATACTACACAGATGTAGTCAATTCTGGTATTACACACATGTACTTAACTCTAGTACTACACACATGTACTCTAGTTCTACACACATGTACTTACCTCTTGTACTACACACATGTACTCTAGTACTACACACATGTACTTAACTCTAGTACTACACACATGTACTCTAGTACTACACACATGTACTTAACTCTAGTACTACACACATCTACTTAACTCTAGTACTACACACATATACTTAACACGAATACTACACAGATGTACTCAATTCTGGTATTACACACATGTACTTAACTCTAGTACTACACACATGTACTCTAGTACTACACACATGTAATTACCTCTAGTACTACATACATGTACTCTAGTACTACACACATGTACTTAACTCTAGTACTACACACATGTACTCTAGTACTACACACATGTACTTAACTCTAGTACTACACACATCTACTTAACTCTAGTACTACACACATATACTTAACTCAAACACTACACAGATGTACTCAATTCTGGTATTACACAGATGTACTTAACTCTAGTACTACACACATGTACTCTAGTACTACACACATGTACTTAACTCTAGCACTACACACATGTACTTAACTCTAGTACTACACACATGTACTCTAGTACTACACACATGTACTTAACTCTAGTACTACACACATCTACTTAACTTTAGTACTACACACATATACTTAACTCGAATACTACACAGATGTACTCAATTCTGGTATTACACACATGTACTTACCTCTAGTACTACACACATGTACTCTAGTACTACACACATGTACTTAACTCTAGCACTACACACATGTACTTAACTCTAGTACTACACACATATACTTAACTTGAATACTACACAGATGTACTCAATTCTGGTATTACACACATGTACTTAACTCTAGTACTACACACATGTACTTAACTCTAGCACTACACACATGTACTTAACTCTAGTACTACACACATATACTTAACTTGAATACTACACAGATGTACTCAATTCTGGTATTACACACATGTACTTAACTCTAGTACTACACACATGTACTTAACTCTAGTACTACACAGATGTACTTAACACACATGTACTTAACACTAGTACTACACATATGCACTTAACTCTCGTACTACACACATGTACTTAACTCTAGTTCTACACACATATACTTAACTCGAGTACTACACAGATGTACTTAACTCTAGTATTACACACATGTACTTAACTCTAGTACTACACACATGTACTCCAGTACTACACACATGTACTCTAGTACTACACACATGTACTTAACTCTAGTACTACACACATCTACTCTAGTACTACACACGTGTACTTAACTCTAGTATTAAAAACATGTACTTAACTCTAGTAAAACACACATGTACTCTAGTACTACACACATGTAGTTAACTCTAGTATTACACACACATACTTAACTCTAGTACTACACATATGTACTTAACTTTAGTACTACACACATGTACTTAACTCTAGTACTACACACATGTACACTATTACTACACACATGTACTTAACTCTAGTACTACACACATATACTTAACTCTAGTACTGCACACATGTACTCTAGTACTACACACATGTACTTAATTCTAGTACCACACACATGTACTCTAGTACTGCACACATGTACTTAACTCAAGTACCACACACGTACTCTAGTACTACAGACATGTTCTTAACCCTAGTAGTACACACATATACTTAACTCTAGTACTGCACACATGTACTCTAGTACTACACACATGTACTTACCTCTAATACTAAACACATGTACACTAGTACTACACACATGTACTTAACTATAGTACTACACACATGTACTTAACTCTAGTACTGCACATATGTACTTAACTCTAGTACTACACACATGTACTTAAATCTAGAACTACACACATTTACTCTGGTACTACACACATGTACTTAACTCTAGTACTACACACATGTACTTAACTCTAGTACCACACACATGTACTCTAGTACTACACACATGTACTTAACTCTAGTATTACACACATGTACTTAACTCTAGTACTACACACATGTACACTATTACTACACACATGTACTTAACTCTAGTACTACACACATGTACTCTAGTACTACACACATGTACTTAACTCCAGTACCACACACGTACTCTAGGACAACACACATTGATTTAACTGTAGTACTACACACATGTACTTAACTCTAGTACTACACATATGTACTCTAGTACTACACACAAGTACTTAACTCTAGTACTATGCACATGTACTTAACTCTAGTACTACACACATGTACTTAACTCTAGTATTACACACATGTACTTAACTCTAGTACTGCACAGATGTACTTAACTCTCCTACTACACACATGTAGTTAACTCTAGTACTACACACATGTACTTAACTCTAGTACTGCACACATGTACTTAACTCTAGTACCACACACGTACTCTAGTACTACAGACATGTTCTTAACCCTAGTAGTACACACATATACTTAACTCTAGTCCTGCACACATGTACTCTAGTACTACACATATGTACTTAACTTTAGTACTACACACATGTACTTAACTCTAGTACTACACACATGTACACTCAAACTACACACATGTACTTAACTATAGTACTACACACATGTACTTAACTCTAGTACTGCACATATGTACTTAAATCTAGTACTACACACATGTACTTAACTCTAGGACTACACACATGTACTCCAGTACTACACACATGTACTCTAGTACTACACACATGTACTTAACTCTAGTACTACACACATCTACTCTAGTACTACACACGTGTACTTAACTCTAGTATTACAAACATGTACTTAACTCTAGTACTACACACATGTACTCTAGTACTACACACATGGACTTAACTCTAGTACCACACATGTACTCATGTGTGTAGACACATGTACTTAACTCTAGTACCACACACATGTACTCCAGTACAGCACACATGTACTTAGCTCTATTACCACACACGTACTCTAGTACTACAGACATGTTCTTAACCCTAGTAATACACACATATACTTAACTCTAGTACTGCACACATGTACTCTAGTACTACACACATGTACTTAATTCTAGTACCACACACATGTACTCTAGTACTGCACACATGTACTTAACTCTAGTACCACACACGTACTCTAGTACTACAGACATGTTCTTAACCCTAGTAGTACACACATATACTTAACTCTAGTACTGCACACATGTACTCTAGTACTACACATATGTACTTAACTCTAGTACTACACACATGTACTTACCTCTAATACTAAACACATGTACACTAGTACTACACACATGTACTTAACTATAGTACTACACACATGTACTTAACTCTAGTACTGCACATATGTACTTAACTCTAGTACTACACACATGTAGTTAACTCTAGTACCACACACATGTACTCTAGTACTACACACATGTACTTAACTCTAGTACTACACACAAGTACTTAACTCTAGTACTACGCACATGTACTTAACTCTAGTACTACACACATGTACTTAACTCTAGTATTACACACATGTACTTAACTCTAGTACTGCACAGATGTACTTAACTCTCCTACTACACACATGTAGTTAACTCTAGTACTACACACATGTACTTAACTCTAGTACTGCACACATGTACTTAACTCTAGTACCACACACGTACTCTAGTACTACAGACATGTTCTTAACCCTAGTAGTACACACATATACTTAACTCTAGTCCTGCACACATGTACTCTAGTACTACACATATGTACTTAACTCTAGTACTACACACATGTACTTACCTCTAATACTAAACACATGTACACTCGTACTACACACATGTACTTAACTATAGTACTACACACATGTACTTAACTCTAGTACTGCACATATGTACTTAACTCTAGTACTACACACATGTACTTAACTCTAGGACTACACGCATGTACTCTAGTACTACACACATGTACTTAACTCTAGTACTACACACATGTACTTAACTCTAGTACTACACACATCTACTCTAGTACTACACACGTGTACTTAACTCTAGTATTACAAACATGTACTTAACTCTAGTACTACACACATGTACTCTAGTACTACACACATGGACTTAACTCTAGTACCACACATGTACTCATGTGTGTAGACACATGTACATAACTCTAGTACCACACACATGTACTCTAGTACAGCACACATGTACTTAGCTCTAGTACCACACACGTACTCTAGTACTACAGACATGTTCTTAACCCTAGTACTACACACATATACTTAACTCTAGTACTGCACACATGTACTCTAGTACTACACACATGTACTTAATTCTAGTACCACACACATGTACTCTAGTACTGCACACATGTACTTAACTCTAGTACCACACACGTACTCTAGTACTACAGACATGTTCTTAACCCTGGTAGTACACACATATACTTAACTCTAGTCCTGCACACATGTACTCTAGTACTACACATATGTACTTAACTCTAGAACTACACACATGTACTTACCTCTAATACTAAACACATGTACACTCGTACTACACACATGTACTTAACTATAGTACTACACACATGTACTTAACTCTAGTACTGCACATATGTACTTAACTCTAGTACTACACACATGTACTTAACTCTAGGACTACACACATGTACTCCAGTACTACACACATGTACTCTAGTACTACACACATGTACTTAACTCTAGTACTACACACATCTACTCTAGTACTACACACGTGTACTTAACTCTAGTATTACAAACATGTACTTAACTCTAGTACTACACACATGTACTCTAGTACTACACACATGGACTTAACTCTAGTACCACACATGTACTCATGTGTGTAGACACATGTACTTAACTCTAGTACCACACACATGTACTCCAGTACAGCACACATGTACTTAGCTCTATTACCACACACGTACTCTAGTACTACAGACATGTTCTTAACCCTAGTAATACACACATATACTTAACTCTAGTACTGCACACATGTACTCTAGTACTACACACATGTACTTAATTCTAGTACCACACACATGTACTCTAGTACTGCACACATGTACTTAACTCTAGTACCACACACGTACTCTAGTACTACAGACATGTTCTTAACCCTAGTAGTACACACATATACTTAACTCTAGTACTGCACACATGTACTCTAGTACTACACATATGTACTTAACTCTAGTACTACACACATGTACTTACCTCTAATACTAAACACATGTACACTAGTACTACACACATGTACTTAACTATAGTACTACACACATGTACTTAACTCTAGTACTGCACATATGTACTTAACTCTAGTACTACACACATGTACTTAAATCTAGAACTACACACATTTACTCTAGTACTACACACATGTACTTAACTCTAGTACCACACACATGTACTCTAGTACTACACACATGTACTTAACTATAGTACTACACACATGTACTTAACTCTAGTACTGCACATATGTACTTAACTCTAGTACTACACACATGTACTTAAATCTAGAACTACACACATTTACTCTAGTACTACACACATGTACTTAACTCTAGTACTACACATATGTACTTAACTTTAGTACTACACACATGTACTTAACTCTAGTACTACACACATGTACTCTAGTACTACACACATGTACTTAACTCTAGTACTACACACATGTACTTAACTCTAGTACCACACACATGTACTCTAGTACTACACACATGTACTTAACTCTAGTATTACACACACGTACTTAACTCTAGTACTACACATATGTACTTAACTTTAGTACTACACACATGTACTTAACTCTAGTACTACACACATGTACTTAACTCTAGTACTACACACATGTACTTAACTCTAGTACTACACACATGTACTCTAGTACTACACACATGTACTTAACTCCAGTACCACACACGTACTCTAGGACAACACACATGTGCTCTAGTACTACACACAAGTACTTAACTCTAGTACTACGCACATGTACTTAACTCTAGTACTACACACATGTACTTAACTCTAGTATTACACACATGTACTTAACTCTAGTACTGCACAGATGTACTTAACTCTCCTACTACACACATGTAGTTAACTCTAGTACTACACACATGTACTTAACTCTAGTACTACACACATGTACTTAACTCCAGTACTGCACACATGTACTCTAGTACTACACACATGTACTTAATTCTAGTACCACACACATGTACTCTAGTACTGCACACATGTACTTAACTCTAGTACCACACACGTACTCTAGTACTACAGACGTGGCCAGGATAGCCCTATGGCTTCTATGCGTTACAATGCATTCTGGCTGAACATAAGTGAAGTTGTGGAAAAACTACAAACATATCAATGCCATTTTTGCTGTGCAAGTAGAGTTTAGGGCCCTGTACAAAATACATTTGGAATCTTGGTTCTATCTCCTTCTATGCTGAAGTTATAACCGTTATCATCTTTTTATGCCCGCAAATTGCTTTTGAGCGTATAATGAACATTCTGAGACAGTGTATGCAATCCTTAATTTAGAAGTAAAAACTTTTTAAAACTACACTGTGTGGGGGCTTCTCGTGCTAAAATTACATTATTTTAGGCTTAAACATGCTGTTAAATAGAATTTTGTGGCCAGGATAGCCCTATGGCTTCTATGCGTTATAATGCATTCTGGCCTAACATAAGTGAAGTTGTGGAAAAACTGCAAAAGATATCAATGCCATTTTTGCTGTGTGAGTAGGGCTTTGGGACCTGTACAAAATACATTTGGAATCTTGGTTCTATCTCCTTCTATGCTGAAGTTATAACCGTTATCATCTTTTTATGCCCGCAAATTGCTTTTGAGCGCATAGTAAGCATTCTGAGACAAAGAATGCAATCCTGACTTTAGAAGTAAAAACTTGTTAAAACTACACTGTGTGGAGGCTTCTCATGCTAAAATTACATGATTTTAGTCTTAAACATGCTGATAAATAGAATTTTGCTGCCCGGATACCCCTATGGCTTCTATGTGTTACAATGCATTCTGGCTGAACATAACAAGTGAAGTTGTGTAAAAAGTGCAAAAGATATCAATGCCATTTTTGCTATGTGAGTAGGGTTTTGCGACCTGTACAAAATACATTTGGAATCTTGGTTCTATCTCCTTCTATGCTGAAGTTATAACCGTTATCATCTTTTTATGCCCGCAAATTGCTTTTGAGCGCATAATAAGCATTCTGAGACAAAGAATGCAATCCTGACTTTAGAAGTAAAAACTTGTTAAAACTACACTGTGTGGAGGCTTGTCATGCTAAAATTACATGATTTTAGTCTTAAACATGCTGATAAATAGAATTTTGCTGCCCGGATACCCCTATGGCTTCTATGCGTTATAATGCATTCTGGCTGAACATAAGTGAAGTTGTGGAAAAACTACAAAAGATATCAATGCCATTTTTGCTGTGTGAGTAGGGCTTTGGGACCTGTACAAAATACATACACATGTACTTAACTCTAGTACTACACACATGTACTCTAGTACTACACACATGTACTTAACACTAGTACTACACACATGCACTTAACTCTAGTACTACACAGATGTACTTAACTCTAGTATTACACACATGTACTTAACTCTAGTACTACACACATGTACTCCAGTACGACACACATGTACTCTAGTACTACACACATGTACTTAACTCTAGTACTACACACATGTACTTAACTCTAGTACTACACACATGTACTCTAGTACTACACACGTGTACTTAACTCTAGTATTACACACATGTACTTAACTCTAGTACTACACACATGTACTTAACTCTAGTACTACACACATGTACTTAACTCTAGTACTACACACATGTACTCTAGTACTACACACACGGACTTAACTATAGTACTACACACATGTACTTAACTCTAGTACTACACACATGTACTTTAGTACTACGAACATGTACTCTAGTACTGCACACATGTACTTAACTCTAGTACTACACACTTGTAGTTAACTCTAGTACCACACACGTACTCTAGTACTACAGACATGTTCTTAACCCTAGTACTACACACATGTACTTAACTCTAGTACTACACACATGTACTCATGTGTGTAGACACATGTACTTAACTCTAGTACCACACACATGTACTCTAGTACTGCACACATGTACTTAACTCTAGTACCACACACGTACTCTAGTACTACAGACATGTTCTTAACCCTAGTACTACACACATATACTTAACTCTAGTACTACACACATGTACTTACCTCTAATACTAAACACATGTACACTAGTACTACACACATGTACGTAACTCTAGTACTACAGACATGTTCTTAACCCTAGTACTACACACAAACACTTAACTCTAGTACTGCACACACGTACTCTAGTACTACAGACATGTTCTTAACGCTAGTACTACACACATATACTTAACTCTAGTACTGCACACATGTACTCTAGTACTACACACATGTACTTAACTCTAGTACCACACACATGTACTCTAGTACTGCACACATGTACTTAACTCTAGTACTACACACATGTACTTAACTCTAATACTAAACACATGTACACTAGTACTACACACATGTACTTAACTCTAGTACTACACACATGTACTTAACTCTAGTAATACACATATGTACTTAACTCTAGTACTACACACATGTACTTAACTCTAGAACTACACACATTTACTCTAGTACGACTCACACGCACTTAACTCTAGTACTACAAATATGTACTTAAGTTTAGTACTACACACATGTACTTAACTCTAGTACTACACACATGTACACTATTACTACACACATGTACTTAACTCTAGTACTACACACATGTACTCTAGTACTACACACATGTACTTAACTCTAGTACCACACACGTACTCTAGGACAACACACATTTACTTAACTCTAGTACTACACACATGTACTTAACTCTAGTACTACACACATGTACTCTAGTACTACACACAAGTACGTAACTCTAGTACTACGCACATTGTTAGGGAATAATACACAAACAGTGTAGAATCAACAGTTGTTGTCAAAATAAACCTCCAACCAATTGTGGATTAAATCACCAATGTTCAGAAGTAATAGCCTGAGACAAGTCTTGGATTTTACGTGCACGGGAGAGACGTGGCGCTCGCTACAGCTCGTCCCACGCCAGTACACTGCTGGGTACTGGTACTCTCTCTCCGACCACCGTCTCTCCGTGCCTTTTATTCACAATATGAGTCATCAAAATATTCACATATCTCCATCTTTACACATTACTAATGCAGGGCGTGTTTCACAATCTGGTCAGCACAAAACATTTTTTACTTCGATAGCATTATCGTTACATTTTGATAAATCGAGATACAACATTAAATCTTATCACATTTCCCCCCTGTTTATCAAAATCACATCGCTTTCTTCTCAACTACTCAACCCCCCCACTGGAATGGTTTTAGTTGGCAGCGTCATTCGCGAGTGAGAGCAAAGTATTACCAGTGACCGGGGTCATCATCAGGTAGGTCATCGTCATCGTCCAGGACCAGGAGACGGACCTGCTCATGCATTAAAGCCTGCTGTACTGGTGCTATGGCACGGTCAATGACCCGCTGGATTAGGGCTCTTAAACAGGGGATGCAGCAACACCCCAGAAGGATTAGCAACGGCCATTATTAACCAATTGTTCTGATCACCAGATATACTGGTACTCCATTTGAACCATGAGTCCGAAGGGCTTAATTCTGTTGGCTTAAACACTGATATTCTGGGCCCCCCATCCCACTGAGATGTAGGGCGTGTTGTTATTTTCAGGCTTGGGATCCGTACATACTATAATGTCCACAAATGGGTCCTACGTGGGGCCTGGTTTGTACACGTATAGTCGTAGGAGCATACAGCTCGAGGCGTTAGCTTCACCAGTCATATTTACCGTAAGTATTACATTTGTGTCATCTTGGGCCATTACGATTTTGTCGGCCCATTTTTTCGCAAGGGCTGTGGTCGGATGGGGAGTCCAGTCATTTCTAGATACGGCAAAGGCGTTCCCCCAACTGTTGTCCAATTGTCCAACCATCAAATAATAACTGTAATACGTCGGGTATTCCGCCAATTGTGCTAACGTGGTACCTCTATACTTGGGTTCTGTGAATGGTATTTTAAATGACACAGTATCGTTCACCTGCATGCATAACTGTACCAGAGACATGTGGCTTGTCGCATGGGAGCAACTCGGGGGTCGTGCAATTGTAGACCGCGACTTGCTCGCGGCTCCGGTTGCTGTGAGGAGCGCAACAATGGTGAGGGCAAGTAGAGTGTTCATCGTGGCGGCGCCTAGGTAAAACCTATCAGAACGCCGTTGTTGTCTAACGGAGCGGTGCCCAGCCTTTCTGCTGTAAGAACACCGTTGATGTCTCAGCTATACCAGTGAAGTCCTGCGTCTAGGAGGTCTAGAAGTCCTGCGTCTAGGAGGTCTAGAAGTCCTGCGTCTAGGAGGTCTCAGCCAGGTCCGCCAATGTGCGGAGTTTGCAGTGTGAGAGATGAATCCACGTCGCCTTCCCCTCGACTTTAACTGCGGTGGGTGTGGCTATTAGTACGCGATAGGGCCCTTCCCATCGAGGACTGTTCCAGCTTTTCCTCTTCAGTACTTTGAGGAAAACGCTGTCTCCCGGCACCACCTGTTTATCCTGTAGAGATAAGGGTGCTTCTGGCAGTTCATTGTTCTCTTTACATTCCCTTGTAAGCAATGTCTTTCTCATATAGTCTGCCAAAGTCTTGTCTGAGTCGGGTGTATCTTTGGTTATAAGCTGTAAGTCTGGTATGGTATATTGTCGACCATATAACACTTCAAATGGCGTCAGTCCATGTTCCTTGGTTGGTAGTATGTGCATGCTGAGCGTTACTAATGGGATACAGTCTGGCCATGGCCGTCCTGTCTCTTTGGAGGCCTTTGTCAATTTGTTCTTAATGGTCCCATTAGTCCGTTCTACTAGTCCTGCTGACTGTGGATGGTATGCACAATGTCTTCTCAAGTCCATTTTGAACAGTTCCCCAATTCTGTCTATTACTTCATTTACAAAGTGCGTCCCGTTGTCTGATCTTATAACTCTTGGAATTCCATGGGTCGGAATTATAGTTTTGCATAATGCTTTGGCAACAGTCAATGCGTCTGGTTTGGCAGTTGGAAATAGTTCTACCCATTTGGAGTATGCATCAATGATCACTAGGCAGTATTCTACTCCTTTTGCTTTGGATAGTTGGATGTAGTTTTAATACCTATTCAAATTTTTTGAATAGGTATTAAATCCATGTGTGTTCTAGTGTTTGTTTACTATATCCACCATCCCCCCTGTTGACACATGGCAAGGCCCATGTGCCAACTTTGCAGCCCATGCATGTAGGGATTTTGGTAGCCATGGTTTATCATCTGGTCCTGTATAAATATTATTTTGGAGGTGAGCACCCTTCCGGACCCTTGTAGGTCAGGTCTCGGTTTGTTGTGTTTCTGCCATGTCTACACAGTTATGTGGCTGTCCATCTGTTGCTACCGGCAAAAGAGTGGACGGATTCAATGTAGTACAGCGTTCTATTGTCAGGTGTGGTTGTGACAGTAGAACTGTCATGCACATGAGGTGTCTTGCTGGTGACAAGAATGACATGTTTGATTGTAGTAAGAGTGCTGAGACTGCATGCGGAACTTGCAATGTGAGTGGGTGGGATAGGACCACCTCAGCCGAGGCTTGTATTGCCATTGCTGCAGCGACCACAGCCTGTACACATGGTGGTGTGGCCCTAGCGACAGGATCCAATTGCGATGAATAATATGCCACTGGGCACATTTTGGACCCATGTTTTTGCAGGAGGACTGAGGTCATAAACCCGTTCCTACTATCACACATCTGTATGAACGGTTTTTCGTAATCTGGGTGTGCCAGTACTGTGGTTGCTGCCAACGACTGTTTCAGCGTGCAAAAAGCTGCTTCTGCTTCTGGTGTCCAAATCAGTGGATCTTTCAGTGCCATGGGTGTGTTATACATCAAATCTTGTAGCGGCCTTACTAGTATGGCATAGTCTAGTAGCCAACTGCGACAGTAATTGCACAATCCAAGGAATGACATCATTTGTTTCTTTGTCAGTGGTTTTGGTGCCTGTAAAATGGCTGCCTTCCTTTGGGAGCAGACGGCCCTGCCTTGTGATGTCACAGTGTGACCCAGGTATTTGACCTCCTGCTTCCAAAGCTGCAGTTTATCTTTGCTCACTTTGTTTCCTGTCTTGCCTAGGTATTTTAGTAAGGCTAATGTATCTTGCCTGCATGTTTCTTCCGTGTCTCCAACTACTAGGATGTCATCTACGTATACTAGAATTTGGCTGCCTCCTGGGGGATCAAATCCTGCGAGACAGTTTGTGATGCATTGTGAAAACACGGTTGGCGATATACATAATCCTTGTGGGAGTCTGGCAAATGTCAGCTTTTCTCCCCTATATGTGAACCCAAACCATTTCTGGCTCTCTTTTTCAACTGGTATGCTAAAAAATGCATTACTTAGGTCAATCACTGAAAAGTGTGATGCTGTGGTTCGAATTGAGTTCAGCAAGGTGTGTGGGTTTGGGACATTGGGTGCTCTTTGAACAATTGCTTCATTTACTGCTCTTAAATCTTGAATCATTCGCCATGCTAGTGAGGGTGGAGCCTTCTTTACTGGGAAGATTGGTGTGTTGCATGTGGCATCTGGGCAAGCAACCACTACTCCTGCCTTTTTTAGACCCTCTATTACGGGTTTAATTCCATCTTCAGCGTCTGGTTTTAACGGGTATTGTCTTAATTTTGGCCTGTATTCTGTTTTTCCTGTTATTACTACCGGCTCTGCCCCTAACATAAGTCCTACGTCGGACGGTCCTTGGCTCCACACTTTGTCGGGTACATCTTTTAATGCCTCTTCTTCCTCAACTGTCAACGGGAGTTGCTCTATATATCACCCATTCATCCATGCATCTGCAGGTGTTCCTGTTCCCCTGTCTGAGAGGTGTGTGTTGGGTGTGAGAGTAAGCCTGTAGTTTAACTGCCTACGCCTCCATCCGGAGCTTGGACTAACTTGCTCCCCCTCTTCCTTTGCTGCTTTCCAATCAGTGAGTCTCCTCGCTGCCTGTGCTTCTGCTCCAAGGTCTGACCATTGTCGTTGCCTTCCCTTGGCCAGTGAAACGTGTCGTCTGCCGGGGATTGGCATCAGATAAGTTACTGTCTGAGCCACATCAATGTCACAAAATACTGTCGCACCTTTGTAGTACATGTATGTCAGCAGTGCACACTGTGGGCCTAATTTGTGCACTGCCTTGTCGTATCTCCAGTCCAGAGAGAGAGAGAGAGAGCACGAGACACACATGCACGCGCACACACAGCACAAGAGACAGAGACCATGCAACACAAAATCACAAAAATACAAAACACAAAAGCCACATACGAACAGAACAGCAAACAAACAGCAGCCTGACCTGCGGGCCCTGGAGTCAACTAGACAAAGACCACAAACATATACCCCAATTTAAAATCGCACGTGCAACATAACCCATAATGACGTCATCCTTATCACAGCTGTGTTTTCCAAAAGAACATCTTTATACTTAATCCTTAATCTTATTTTCCTTATCCTTTTTTTTAAACACGCTCTAACATTTCTTTACTCAAATTCCTTTTCTCAGTTTAAACTCATAACACATTTACTCTTTTCTCTTTTACCTATAACTCAATGCTCTTTTACTCATTTCAGTCCCTTTTACTCATTTTACTCATTTTACTCATGACTCTTTATTCCTTTACTACTTTAATCTCTTTTACTCATTGTACCCAATACTCTCTATTCCTTTTTCTCAACTGAAATTCTTTCCCTTTTTTCTTAATACAAACAAAACACAATACAAAATTCAAAAACATACACAGCTGGTATATCACAAAATTTAGCAATTTAGCAAACATTAAATCATTTCCAAACATTCCCACTGTTCCAGAGCACTATAAATTTAATAGATACTTCTGGACCATGGTGGAGGTTGTGGTTGGGGTGTTTGTGAATTAGATGTGTTTGTACCGTCATCATCGTCTTTTCTGGACACCGCGCATATTTTAGTTCTTTGACCTCCCTCTTTGTTTCTACATCTTTTTACTTCCTCCATCCACAATCTTGCACATATCATCTGGTTACCTGGGGTGTGCTTTGTTCTGCCTTTCATTTGATCCTTTACTGCCAAATTCAACATTAGCTTTTGGAGGGAGTCTTGTCTAAGTTCCCCCATAAACCCATACTTTTTCTTCCAATTTTTTTTTTTTAAGGAATTTGGTGGAACCTGGGAACGTACACTTCATGTACTGTTCGTCAGTCATTTCTTCTCCTCCTTTGTTCTTTTTAGACATGGTTGTGCTGTTACTATGTGCCTCAGCGAGTCACCGTGAGATCCTTCTGGACTACTGTCGTATTTTATGACAACCTTCTACCCCGTGGGGCGGTCATAAACCGGGTGTTAATTCACATACGACCGTTAGCCACTGGAATCTCTCCGGTTCGTCCTTTGGCCTAAATTCCCTTAATGATATTTGGCTTTAATACACTTTAATGGTCTCTTTTTCAATTGACCATTGCTCTTATTAATCCAAATATCCACTCATACTTTTCACTTCACTCACTCAGTCTGTGACCCATATACGTCTGGGTCCTTCTCAGTATTATTTACTAAACCTCTTTTGTAGTAATAAAATACTGATCTGGTTTCTGACCTTAAGGTGATATGGTTTTCTCTGGTAGGATGGAGTGAATTCGACGGAGAGGGCGGGTAAGGGTGGTTGCCACTGGAAATGTGGATTTTCGGTTTCAGCCGGCTCTGCAGAGACTTCCAATCACCGTTGATCACCCTCCACGAAGATTTCTTCCATCCGGCTCGGAAGGACCAAGGAACTGTTGGGGAATTTTACACAAACAGTGTAGAATCAACAGTTGTTATCAAAATAAACCTCCAACCAATTGTGGATTAAATCACCAAGGTTCAGAAGTAATAGCCTGAGACAAGTCTTGGATTTTACGTGCACGGGAGAGACGTGGCGCTCGCTACAGCTCGTCCCACGCCAGTACACTGCTGGGTACTGGTACTCTCTCTCCGACCACCGTCTCTCCGTGCCTTTTATTCACAATATGAGTCATCAAAATATTCACATATCTCCATGTTTACACATTACTAATGCAGGGCGTGTTTCACAATCTGGTCAGCACAAAACATTTTTTACTTCGATAGCATTATCGTTACATTTTGATAAATCGAGATACAACATTAAATCTTATCACACACATGTACTTAACTCTAGTATTACACACATGTACTTAACTCTAGTATTACACACATGTACTTAACTCTAGTACTGCACAGATGTACTTAACTCTCCTACTACACACATGTACTTAACTCTACTACTACACACATGTACTTAACTCTAGTACTACACACATGTACTTAACTCCAGTACTACACACATGTGCTTAACTCTAGTACTACACACATGTACTTAACTCTAGTACTACACACATGTACTTAAATCTAGTACTACACACATGTACTCTAGTACTACACACGTGTACTTAACTCTACTTGATTGACCACTCTGTGGTCTCTTTTGTTGCTTCTGCATCATTCACCATGTCATCTTTGAGACAAACCAGACTTTTGAAAATTGTGTCTACCCCAAATATAACATACAAACATGTCGGTGTAAATATGGCGGATCACATCTCGGTTTGCTCACATGAATGTGCACAAATTGTGACACTACAATCCAAATCCAGACCCGACTTAAGCACGGTTCCTCTGGCAGAGGGACGTATGCTGTTCACAGATGGATGCTGTTGGAGACACAGTGATGGCTCCTTGAAAGCGGCAGCCCCTGGGTCTGGGGAATCCAGACCCAGGGGGTCGGACACCTCACGTCTTTTCTACACTCACTACTCATGTCATCACTGCCTCTCCATCAGCTCAGTCAGCAGAAGTGTTAGCACTTTGCTTAGCTCTGGAACACTCTGCAGGTGACAAGGTTACAATCTATTCTGACTCAGCCTATGCTGTTTCGGCAGCTGTTCTTGATCTAGCCGCTTGGAAAAGAAATGGTTATTTCACCGCCAAGGGCCAACCTATTGCTCACAAAGCACTCATGGAGTGCCTGGATGTGGCTCTCCAGCTCCCGGTGCAAGTAGCTATTGTTAAAGTGCCAGGGCATTGTAAACAAAATTCTTTTGTCTCTCAGGGTAACAATGCAGCTGACCAAGCTGCCAAGTGCGCTGCAGGTTACCACTCCTCAGAAAATATGATCATGGTCCAAATTCCTGACACTATGCAACCATTGGATATCATGCATATTGTTGAGGCTCAACGGAGATGCTCTCCACAGGAACAATCCTACTGGCTTGCCAAAGGTGCGACTAGGCGCTCAGATGGACTCTGGGTGGGTCCAAATGGGTGTCCGGTCATGGCTTGTGGACCAATGTGTGACGTTCTGTGTTCCAAGAAGTGCACAGTCCGTCACACATTGGTCCACAAGCCATGCTAGCGGCTTTGAATATGTGGTGGCATCCACATCTCAGTGAGATGGTTTGGGACTTTTACAATGCCTGTAAAACTTGCCAATTTTTCAATGTCAAACCCACTTTGAAACCTTTTCCTGGCCAATACCAATATTTGGCCAGGCGCTGAAATCACCATTGACTTTACAGACATGATTGACAGAGTGCAGGGAAAACGCTATTTATTGGTGATTGTTGATTCATTTACCAAGTGGCCTGAGGCCTATCCTGTTGCCAAAGAAGATTCCTCTTCTGTTATTAAATGTCTAATCAATCATTACATTCCATGGCACGACTTTCCAGCTCTGATTCGCTCTGACAATGGCACACACTTCAACAGTAAACACATGCTCCAAGTTGAAAAATGGTTAGGTCTCAAACACAAATTTGGCTGTGTGTACCATCCTCAAAGGCTGTGTTGAACGCATGAAAGAGAAATTGGCTAAAATTTGTCATGACACCAACATGAACTGGGTCCAGGCACTGCCCCTTGCTTTGCTCTCTGTTCGACAGACGGTGAGCAAATCAATTGGCTATTCGCCATATGAGTTGTTCACTGGTAGACTGATGCCTGGCCCAGCTTCAACTATGCACCCCATTGATGCAACCACGGTTCCAAAACTGTCACATGCTTCTTATTGGACTCAATTGCATTCTCTTGCATGTAGTTTTTCTGCGCAGGTTGCTGACCGTGCCGGCGTCTCCTCATCTGGAACACACCCCGCTTGGAACTCTGTGTACGTGAAGTCTCTGTCCAGGAAGTGGTCTGAACCTAGGTGGACAGGACCATACACTGTGACTGCTCGCACGTCCTCAGCTGTCCAGCTCGAGGGAAAAGGCACTAAGTGGTTTCACTACTCTATGCTGAGACCCAACCCATCATAACCTCATCATGCCTTTTCAGGTGGACTCAGGGACACTGAGTCCATGAGGGGGAGACACCGGAGACATCCTTGGGAATGCCCTACAGCAGGGGTGTCAACCTTAATTTGGTCCGGGGCCGTATGCAACCTACTTTGATCCCAAAAGGGCCGGATCAGAAAACTCAGTTCTCTCTTTAAGTTATTGTATTTTTCTCCGTGTCTCGTAGTGGTGTTTAAGATTATATTCCTCGAGCAACGCCACTTGTTCCAAACACACTGAGCACAGATTTCCCATTCACCTCTGTCAACAAACAAGAATTAGACTATTTTTCTTGGGAAATCCTGAACTCAGCATCTGCTTTTCTCATTTTTAACATTTTGCTGATGAGGGTCACGGTCGACAGTCAAAACGATCGTCCTTAAGAGCGTTTGGAAAGAGGAAAGTCTTCATTTGTGCTGCTCTGGTGGGAGTTGCAATGTACAGAAACGCCGGAGACGCTGCTATGCTAAACGGTGCAGAAAATTAACAGAAAAATCTGAAAATTTTAAGTATTTTAATAGAAAAATCAGCCGAGGGCCAGATTAAAGGTCTTGGAGGGCCGGATCTGGCACATGTGCCCTACAGGGTTAGGTGTTTCTATTGTCTGTTACCTGGCTATGCTGTTCTTTATTTTCTCTTTCCTGCTTGTCTGGTATTTATGGGAGTCTCCTAAACTGGGGACTATGACTAACCACACATTGGCACCACAGTTTTCCACACAACCTGCTCCTAGGATGACCCCCAGAGATCGTAGTAAAAGACAAGTGTCTGCTTCTGGAATATGTGGTAATGACTCAAGCAATTCCCGCACCCAGGTGGTGGTGCGGCCGTGGGGAAATTTATGACCGACTGCCCACAAATGCCATGGGTAAGTGTGCGTTAATATCCTTACTTCTCCCAGTTACTGTGTTACAGGTTGATGATACAGTAATGTGGGTGCACGCACAGAGTCGTGTCAAACGTGGTACCAAACCTTGGCTCAGTTCTACTGACCCCACATACATTGACGCCATAGGAGTTCCTCGAGGAGTACCGGATGAGTATAAATTAGCTGACCAAGTGGCTGGCGGATTTGAAAGTCTCTTTGTGTGGATCACACCTAATAAAAATATCGATAGAATTAATTATATACATTATAATGTTCAGAAATTAGGAAATTGGACACAAGAAGGTTTCGAGGCCGTACATGAACAATTGAAAGCTACTTCTATGATGGCATTCCAAAATAGAATTGCACTAGACATGCTGTTAGCAGAAAAATCAGGTGTTTGTGGTATTTTTGGAGATCAGTGTTGTACATTTATACCAAATAATACAGCAGTAGGAGGGCGACTGACTACAGCCATTGACGGACTGAGGACTCTTAATAAGAAGATGAAAGAACACTCTGGTGTGGATGGGACTTTCTGGGATGACTGGATGAAAGTGTTTGGACGTTACAGGACTCTGGTATCATCTGTGCTTCTTTCTATTGCTGTGTTTGCAGCTATCCTAACCTTGTGTGGCTGTTCCATGCATTAGGGGATTGATCCAGAGGGGCATTGATCGTGCTGTGAGCCCACCAACCCAATATGCTATACTTGCCCAAGGAGATCCTGATGTCAAACACTGCAGGGATGAATGTGTGGCTCTCTGAGTACTTTCTGCTTTGCTATTTTTGTACTACCATATTTTTATATTATATTTCTACATTATAGATGTGGTGTGATTTTTTAGAGTTGTCTGTTGTGTTGACACAAAATGTGAAGGTCAAAATTCTCCAGGATATTCTTTGTAGTCCGCAGTGTGTCCTGAACAATGGAGGAACGGGTCATAACAGTGATTGTTTTCTTACAATTTTTACAGGGTATTGTGTGGGAGGATACTTGTCTTGTTTAGTTTGAGGTTTAATGTTTAGTTGATCTCTTTTAGAGATCATGAGGGGGAAATGAAGAGTATAATCATTTTTACTTCTGAAGAATATAATCATTTTCACTACTGATTATAAATTCATTGTGTGCCTTTAATATATGCCTTGTAATGAAGAATGTAATCATTTCTACCAGTCATTATAAAATTCATATTGTGCCTTTAACATCTCTGGAACAAAGGCGTACAGAGTAGGCTCACAGCTGGCCCGGAGCTTAATCATTAGGGCAGGATCCATGTTTCTTTCTGTCCAGGCTCCTTGTGGGAAAACTCATGTCTTCAAGGTCATGGAGTCACGTGAGGTCTGGCTGTGAGGAGACGACAGGAACACCAAATATGGGAAGGAGATGGAGTCAGCTGGACACGGAGAAATGTTTAGTTATAGGTTCATGAATATTTATAATGCTTGTCTTTTAATGCTGGGCTGAAGGGGTGTGTGCGTTCTGAAGTTGTGCCTAACCTAAGACGCACATAGATTGTGTGCTGTTTTAGGGACCTCTTCAAACCCAGAGCTCTGCTTAGAATTGTACTGTCAGGGATTAAACTTTGTTAATTTGAATCTATTGAATCTTGGTCGTCTCTCCTCGATACTGAACACGCATGAAAGAAAAGCTGCATAGGACGCAGGTTTCTTCTTTCAATTACACACATGTACTTAACTCTAGTACTACACACATGTACTCTAGTACTACACACATGTACTTAACTCTAGTACGACACACATGTACTTAACTCTAGTACTACACACATGTACTTACCTCTAGTACTACACACATGTACTCTGGTACTACACACATGTACTTAACTCTAGTACTACACACATGTACTCTAGTACTACACACATGTACTTAACTCTAGTACTACACACATCTACTTAACTCTAGTACTACACACATATACTTAACTCGAATACTACACAGATGTACTCAATTCTGGTATTACACACATGTACTTAACTCTAGTACTACACACATGTACTCTAGTACTACACACATGTACTTAACTCTAGCACTACACACATGTACTTAACTCTAGTACTACACACATATACTTAACTTGAATATTACACAGATGTACTCAATTCTGGTATTACACACATGTACTTAACTCTAGTACTACACACATGTACTTAACTCTAGTACTACACACATGTACTTAACTCTAGTACTACACACATATACTTAACTCTAGTACTACACAGATGTACTTAACTCTAGTATTACACACATGTATTTAACTCTAGTATTACACACATGTACTTAACTCTAGTACTACACACATGTACTTAACTCTAGTACTACACACATGTACTTAACTCTAGTATTACACACATGTACTTAACTCTAGTACTACACACATGTACTTAACTCTAGTACTACACACATGTACTTAACTCTAGTACTACACACATGTACTTAACTCTAGTACTACACACATGTACTTAACTCTAGTACTACACACATGTACTCTAGTACTACACAGATGTAGTTAACTCTAGTACTACACACATGTACTTAACTCTATTACTGCACAGTTGTAATTAACTCTAGTATTACACACATGTACTTAAATCTAGTACTACACACATGTACTTAACTCGAGTACTACACACATGTACTTATCTCTAGTATTACACACATGTACTTAACTCTAGTACTACACACATGTACTCCAGTACTACACACATGTACTCTAGTACTGCACACATGTACTCTAGTACTACACACATGTACTTAACTCTAGTACTACACACATGTTCTTAACTCTAGTACTGCACAGTTGTACTTAACTCTAGTACCACACACTAGTACTCTACTACTAGACACATACTTAAATCCAGTTCACACATGTACTTAACTCTAGTACTACACACATGTACTTAACTCTAGTACTACACACATGTACTTAACTCTAGTACTACACACATGTTCTTAACTCTAGTACTGCACAGTTGTATTTAACTCTAGTATTACAAACATGAACTTAACTCTAGAACTACACACATGTACTTAACTCTAGTACTACACACATGTACTTAACTCGAGTACTACACACATGTACTCTATTACTACACTCATGCACTTAACTCTAGTACTACACACATGTACTTAACTCTAGTACTACACACATGTACTTAACTCTAGTACTACACACATGTACTCTAGTACTACACACATGTACTTAACTCTAGTACTACACACATGTACTTAACTCTAGTACTACACACATGTACTTAACTCCAGTACTACACACATATACTTAACTCGAGTACTACACAGATATACTTAACTGTAGTACTGCACAGTTGTACTTCACTCTAGTATTACACACATGTACTTAACTCTTGTACTACACACATGTACTTAACTCTAGTACTACACACATGTACTTAACTCTAGTACCACACAGATGTACTGTAGTACTACACACATGTACTTAACTCTAGTAGTACACACAAGTACTTAACTCTAGTACTACACACATATACTTAACTCGAGTACTACACAGATGTAGTTAACTCTAGTATTACACACATGTACTTAACTCTAGTACTACACACATGTACTCTAGTACTACACACATGTACTTAACTCTAGTACTACACACATGTACTCTAGTACTACACACATGTACTTAACTCTAGTACTACACACATATACTTAACTCTAGTACTGCACACATGTACTCTAGTACTACACACATGTATTTAACTCTAGTACCACACACGTACTCTAGTACTGCACACATGTACTTAACTCTAGTACTACACATATGTACTTAACTCTAGTACTACACACATGTACTTAACTCTAATACTAAACACATGTACACTAGTACTACACACATGTACTTAACTCTAGAACTACACATATATACTTAACTCTAGTACTACACACATGTACTTAACTCTAGTACTACACACATGTACTTAACTCTAGTATTACACACACGTATTTAACTCTAGTACTACACATATGTACTTAACTTTAGTACTACACACATGTACTTAACTCTAGTACTACACACATGTACACTATTACTACACACATGTACTTAACTCTAGTACTACACACATGTACTCTAGTACTACACACATGTACTTAACTCCAGTACCACACACGTACTCTAGGACAACACACATTTACTTAACTGTAGTACTACACACATGTATTTAACTCTAGTACTACACACATGTACTCTAGTACTACACACATGTACTTAACTCTAGTACTACACACATGTACTTAACTCTAGTACTACACACATGTACTTAACTCTAGTATTACACACATGTACTTAACTCTAGTACTGCACAGATGTACTTAACTCTCCTACTACACACATGTACTTAACTCTAGTACTACACACATGTACTTAACTCCAGTACTACACACATGTGCTTAACTCTAGTACTACACATATGTACTTAACTCTAGTACTACACACATGTACTTAACTCTAGTACTACACACATGTACTCTAATACTACAGACATGTACTTAACTCTAGTACTACACACATGTAATTAACTAGAGTTTAGTACATGTGTGTAGTACTAGAGTTAAGTACATGTGTGTAGTACTAGAGTTAAGTACATGTATTTAGTACTAGAGTACATGTGTGTAGTATTAGAGTTAAGTACATGTGTGTAGTACTAGAGTTAAGTACATCTGTGTAGTACTCGAGTTAAGTATATGTGTGTAGTAATAGAGTTAAGTACATGTGTGTAGTACTAGAGTTAAGTACATGTGTGTAGTACTAGTGTTAAGTACATGTGTGTAGTACTAGAGTACATGTGTGTAGTACTAGAGTTAAGTACATGTGTGTAGTACTAGAGTACGTGTGTAGTACTAGAGTTAAGTACATGTGTGTAGTACTAGAGTTAAGTACATGTGTGTAGTACTAGAGTACATGTGTGTAGTACTCGAGTTAAGTACATGTGTGTAATACTAGAGTTAACTACATCTGTGTAGTACTCGAGTTAAGTATATGTGTGTAGTACTAGAGTTAAGTACTTGTGTGTACTACTAGAGTTAAGTACATGTGTGTAGTACTACAGTACATCTGTGTGGTACTAGAGTTAAGTACATGTGTGTAGTACTAGAGTTAAGTACATGTGTGTAGTACAAGAGTTAAGTACATGTGTGTAATACTAGAGTGAAGTACAACTGTGCAGTACTACAGTTAAGTACATCTGTGTAGTACTAGAGTTAAGTACATGTGTGTTGTACAAGAGTTAAGTATATCTGTGTAGTACTCGAGTTAAGTATATGTGTGTAGTACTGGAGTTAAGTACATGTGTCTACACACATGAGTACAAGTGTGTAGTACTAGAGTTAAGTACATGTGTGTAGTACTAGAGTTAAGTACATGTGTGTAGTTAGTACTACACACATGTACTTAACTCTAGTACTTAGTTAAGTCCATGTGTGTAGTACTAGAGTTAAGTACATGTGTGTAGTACTAGAGTTAAGTACATGTGTGTAGTACTAGAGTTAAGTACATGTGTGCAGTACTAGAGTACATGTTCGTAGTACTAGATTTAAGTAGATGTGTGTAGTACTAGAGTTAAGTACATGTGTGTAGTACTATAGTTAAGTACATGTGTGTAGTACTAGAGTTAAGTACATGTGTGCAGTACTAGAGTTAAGTACATGTGTGTAGTACTAGAGTTAAGTATATGTGTGTAGTACTAGAGTTAAGTACATGTGTGTAGTACTAGAGTTAAGTACATGTGTGTAATACTAGAGTTAAGTACAACTGTGCAGTACTAGAGTTAAGTACATGTGTGTAGTACTAGAGTTAAGTACATGTGTGTAGTACTAGAGTTAAGTACATGTGTGTAGTACTAGAGATAAGTATATGTGTAGTACTAGAGTTAAGTACATGTGTCTACACACGAGTACAAGTGTGTAGTACTAGAGTTAAGTACATGTGTGTAGTACTAGAGTTAAGTACATGTGTGTAGTACTAGAGTTAAGTACATGTGTGTAGTTAGTACTACACATATGTACTTAACTCTAGTACTTAGTTAAGTATATGTGTGTAGTACTAGAGTTAAGTACATGTGTGTAGTACTAGAGTTAAGTATATGTATGTAGTACTAGAGTTAAGTATATGTGTGTAGTACTAGAGTTAAATACATGTGTGTAGTACTAGAGTTAAGTATATGTGTGTAGTACGAGAGTTAAGTGCGTGTGTAGTACTAGAGTTAAGTACATGTGTGTAGTACTAGAGTTAAGAACATGTGTGTAGTACTAGAGTACATGTGCGTAGTTATAGAGATACGTACATGTGTGTAGTACTAGAGTACATGTGTGTAGTACTAGAGTTAAGTATATGTGTGTAGTACTAGAGTTAAGTACATGTGTGTATTACTAGAGTTAAGTACATGTGTGTAGTACTAGAGTTAAGTACATGTGTGTAGTACTAGAGTTAAGTACATGTGTGTAGTACTAGAGTTAAGTACATATGTGTAGTACTAGAGTTAAGTACATGTGTGTAGTACTAGAGTTAAGTACATGTGTGTAGTACTAGAGTTAAGTACATGTGTGTAGTACTAGAGTTAAGTACATGTGTGTAGTACTAGAGTTAAGTACATGTGTGTAGTACTAGAGTTAAGTACATGTGTGTAGTACTAGAGTTAAGTACATGTGTGTAGTACTAGAGTTAAGTACATGAGTGTAGTACTAGAGTTAAGTACATGTGTGTAGTACTAGAGTTAAGTACATGTGTGTAGTACTCGAGTTAAGTACATGTGTGTAGTACTAGAGTTAAGTACATGTGTGTAGTACTAGAGTTAAGTTCATGTTTGTAATACTAGAGTTAAGTACATCTGTGCAGTACTAGAGTTAAGTACATGTGTAGTACTAGAGTTAAGTACATGTGTGTAGTACTAGAGTTAAGTACATGTGTGTAGTACTAGAGTACATGTGTGTAGTACTAGAGTTAAGTACATGTGTGTAGTACTAGAGTTAAGTACATGAGTGTAGTACTAGAGAATATGTGTGTAGTACTAGAGTTAAGTACATGTGTGTAGTACTAGAGTTAAGTACATGTGTGTAGTACTAGAGTTAAGTACATGTGTGTAGTAATAGTGTACATGTGTGTAGTACTAGAGTTAAGTACATGTGTGTAGTACTAGAGTTAAGTACATGTGTGTAGTTCTAGAGTTAAGTTCATGTTTGTAATACTAGAGTTAAATACAACTGTGCAGTACTAGAGTTAAGAACATGTGTGTAGTACTAGAGTTAAGTACATGTGTGTAGTACTAGAGTTAAGTACATGTGTGTAGTAGGAGAGTTAAGTAGATCTGTCTGGAACTGGATTTAAGTATGTGTGTAGTACTAGAGTACATGTGTGTGGTACTAGAGTTAAGTGCATGTGTGTTGTACTAGAGTACATGTGTGTAGTACTAGAGTTAAGTACATGTGTGTAGTACTAGAGTTAAGTACATGTGTGTAGTACTAGAGTTAAGTACATGTGTGTAGTACTAGAGTTAAGTACATGTGTGTAGTACTAGAGTACATGTGTGTAGTACTAGAGTTAAGTACATGTGTGTAATACTAGAGATAAGTACATGTGTGTAGTACTCGAGTTAAGTATATGTGTGTAGTACTAGAGTTAAGTACATGTGTGTAGTACTAGATTTAAGTACATGTGTGTAATACTAGAGTTAATTACAACTGTGCAGTACTAGAGTTAAGTACATGTGTGTAGTACTAGAGTTAACTACATCTGTGTAGTACTAGAGTACATGTGTGTGGTACTAGAGTTAAGTACATGTGTGTAGTACAAGAGCTAAGTACATGTGTGTAGTACTAGAGTTAAGTACATGTTTGTAGTACTAGAGGAAGTACATGTGTGTAGAACTAGGGTTAAGTACATCTGTGTAATACTAGAGTACATGTGTGTAGTACTAGAGTTAAGTACGTGTGTAGTACTAGAGTTAAGTACATGTGTGTAATACTAGAGTTAAATACATGTGTGTAATACTAGAGTTAAGTACATCTGTGTAGTACTAGAGTTAAGTATATGTGTGTAGTACTAGAGTTAAGTACATGTGTGTAGTACTAGAGTTAAGTACATGTGTGTAGTACTAGAGTTAAGTACATGTGTGTAATACCAGAATTGAGTACATCTGTGTAATATTCAAGTTAAGTATATGTGTGTAGTACTAGAGTTAAGTACATGTGTGTAGTGCTAGAGTTAAGTACATGTGTGTAGTACTAGAGTACATGTGTGTAGTACTAGAGTTAAGTACATGTGTTTAATACCAGAATTGAGTACATCTGTGTAGTATTCGAGTTAAGTATATGTGTGTAGTACTAGAGTTAAGTAGATGTGTGTAGTACTAGAGTTAAGTACATGTGTGTAGTACTAGAGTACATGTGTGTAGTACTAGAGTTAAGTACATGTGTGTAGTACTAGAGTTAAGTACATGTGTGTAATACCAGAATTGAGTACATCTGTGTAGTATTCGAGTTAAGTACATGTGTGTAGTACTAGAGTTAAGTACATGTGTGTAGTACTAGAGTTAAGTACATGTGTGTAGTACTAGAGTACATGTGTGTAGTACTAGAGTTAAGTACATGTGTGTAATTGAAAGAAGAAACCTGCGTCCTATGCAGCTTTTCTTTCATGCGTGTTCAGTATCGAGGAGAGACGACCAAGATTCAATAGATTCAAATTAACAAAGTTTAATCCCTGACAGTACAATTCTAAGCAGAGCTCTGGGTTTGAAGAGGTCCCTAAAACAGCACACAATCTATGTGCGTCTTAGGTTAGGCACAACTTCAGAACGCACACACCCCTTCAGCCCAGCATTAAAAGACAAGCATTATAAATATTCATGAACCTATAACTAAACATTTCTCCGTGTCCAGCTGACTCCATCTCCTTCCCATATTTGGTGTTCCTGTCGTCTCCTCACAGCCAGACCTCACGTGACTCCATGACCTTGAAGACATGAGTTTTCCCACAAGGAGCCTGGACAGAAAGAAACATGGATCCTGCCCTAATGATAAGCTCCGGGCCAGCTGTGAGCCTACTCTGTACGCCTTTGTTCCAGAGATGTTAAAGGCACAATATGAATTTTATAATGACTGGTAGAAATGATTACATTCTTCATTACAAGGCATATATTAAAGGCACACAATGAATTTATAATCAGTAGTGAAAATGATTATATTCTTCAGAAGTAAAAATGATTATACTCTTCATTTCCCCCTCATGATCTCTAAAAGAGATCAACTAAACATTAAACCTCAAACTAAACAAGACAAGTATCCTCCCACACAATACCCTGTAAAAATTGTAAGAAAACAATCACTGTTGCGGACCCGTTCCTCCATTGTTCAGGACACACTGCGGACTACAAAGAATATCCTGGAGAATTTTGACCTTCACATTTTGTGTCAACACAACAGACAACTCTAAAAAATCACACCACATCTATAATGTAGAAATATAATATAAAAATATGGTAGTACAAAAATAGCAAAGCAGAAAGTACTCAGAGAGCCACACATTCATCCCTGCAGTGTTTGACATCAGGATCTCCTTGGGCAAGTATAGCATATTGGGTTGGTGGGCTCACAGCACGATCAATGCCCCTCTGGATCAATCCCCTAATGCATGGAATGCAACAACAGCCACACAAGGTTAGGATAGCTGCAAACACAGCGATAGAAAGAAGCACAGATGACACCAGAGTCCTGTAACGTCCAAACACTTTCATCCAGTCATCCCAGAAAGTCCCATCCACACCAGAGTGTTCTTTCATCTTCTTATTAAGAGTCCTCAGTCCGTCAATGGCTGTAGTCAGTCGCCCTCCTACTGCTGTATTATTTGGTATAAATGTACAACACTGATCTCCAAAAATACCACAAACACCTGATTTTTCTGCTAAAAGCATGTCTAGTGCAATTCTATTTTGGAATGCCATCATAGAAGTAGCTTTCAATTGTTCATGTACGGCCTCGAAACCTTCTTGTGTCCAATTTCCTAATTTCTGAACATTATAATGTATATAATTAATTCTATCGATATTTTTATTAGGTGTGATCCACACAAAGAGACTTTCAAATCCGCCAGCCACTTGGTCAGCTAATTTATACTCATCCGGTACTTCTCGAGGAACTCCTATGGCGTCAATGTATGTGGGGTCAGTAGAACTGAGCCAAGGTTTGGTACCACGTTTGACACGACTCTGTGCGTGCACCCACATTACTGTATCATCAACCTGTAACACAGTAACTGGGAGAAGTAAGGATATTAACGCACACTTACCCATGGCATTTGTGGGCAGTCGGTCATAAATTTCCCCACGGCCGCACCACCACCTGGGTGCGGGAATTGCTTGAGTCATTACCACATATTCCAGAAGCAGACACTTGTCTTTTACTACGATCTCTGGAGCAGGTTGTGTGGAAAACTGTGGTGCCAATGTGTGGTTAGTCATAGTCCCCAGTTTAGGAGACTCCCATAAATACCAGACAAGCAGGAAAGAGAAAATAAAGAACAGCATAGCCAGGTAACAGACAATAGAAACACCTAACCCTGTAGGGCACATGTGCCAGATCCGGCCCTCCAAGACCTTTAATCTGGCCCTCGGCTGATTTTTCTATTAAAATACTTAAAATTTTCAGATTTTTCTGTTAATTTTCTGCACCGTTTAGCATAGCAGCGTCTCCGGCGTTTCTGTACATTGCAACTCCCACCAGAGCAGCACAAATGAAGACTTTCCTCTTTCCAAACGCTCTTAATGGACGATCGTTTTGACTGTCGACCGTGACCCTCATCAGCAAAATGTTAAAAAATGAGAAAAGCAGATGCTGAGTTCAGGATTTCCCAAGAAAAATAGTCTAATTCTTGTTTGTTGACAGAGGTGAATGGGAAATCTGTGCTCAGTGTGTTTGGAACAAGTGGCGTTGCTCGAGGAATATAATCTTAAACACCACTACGAGACACGGAGAAAAATACAATAACTTAAAGAGAGAACTGAGTTTTCTGATCCGGCCCTTTTGGGATCAAAGTAGGTTGCATACGGCCCCGGACCAAAATAAGTTTGACACCCCTGCTGTAGGGCATTCCCAAGGATGTCTCCGGTGTCTCCCCCTCATGGACTCAGTGTCCCTGAGTCCACCTGAAAAAGGCATGATGAGGTTATGATGGGTTGGGTCTCAGCATAGAGTAGTGAAACCACTTAGTGCCTTTTCCCTCGAGCTGGACAGCTGAGGACGTGCGAGCAGTCACAGTGTATGGTCCTGTCCACCTAGGTTCAGACCACTTCCTGGACAGAGACTTCACGTACACAGAGTTCCAAGCGGGGTGTGTTCCAGATGAGGAGACGCCCGGCACGGTCAGCAACCTGCGCAGAAAAACTACATGCAAGAGAATGCAATTGAGTCCAATAAGAAGCATGTGACAGTTTTGGAACCGTGGTTGCATCAATGGGGTGCATAGTTGAAGCTGGGCCAGGCATCAGTCTACCAGTGAACAACTCATATGGCGAATAGCCAATTGATTTGCTCACCGTCTGTCGAACAGAGAGCAAAGCAAGGGGCAGTGCCTGGACCCAGTTCATGTTGGTGTCATGACAAATTTTAGCCAATTTCTCTTTCATGCGTTCAACACAGCCTTTGAGGATGGTACACACAGCCAAATTTGTGTTTGAGACCTAACCATTTTTCAACTTGGAGCATCTCTTTACTGTTGAAGTGTGTGCCATTGTCAGAGCGAATCAGGGCTGGAAAGTCGTGCCATGGAATGTAATGATTGATTAGACATTTAATAACAGAAGAGGAATCTTCTTTGGCAACAGGTTAGGCCTCAGGCCACTTGGTAAATGAATCAACAATCACCAATAAATAGCGTTTTCCCTGCACTCTGTCAATCATGTCTGTAAAGTCAATGGTGATTTCAGCGCCTGGCCAAATATTGGTATTGGCCAGGAAAAGGTTTCAAAGTGGGTTTGACATTGAAAAATTGGCAAGTTTTACAGGCATTGTAAAAGTCCCAAACCATCTCACTGAGATGTGGATGCCACCACATATTCAAAGCCGCTAGCATGGCTTGTGGACCAATGTGTGACGGACTGTGCACTTCTTGGAACACAAAACGTGACACTGGACCCGCAGGAATGACCGGACACCCATTTGGACCCACCCAGAGTCCATCTGAGCGCCTAGTCGCACCTTTGGCAAGCCAGTAGGATTGTTCCTGTGGAGAGCATCTCCGTTGAGCCTCAACAATATGCGTGATATCCAATGGTTGCATAGTGTCAGGAATTTGGACCATGATCATATTTTCTGAGGAGTGGTAACCTGCAGCGCACTTGGCAGCTTGGTCAGCTGCATTGTTACCCTGAGAGACAAAAGAATTTTGTTTACAATGCCCTGGCACTTTAACAATAGCTACTTGCACCGGGAGCTGGAGAGCCACATCCAGGCGCTCCATGAGTGCTTTGTGAGCAATAGGTTGGCCCTTGGCGGTGAAATAACCATTTCTTTTCCAAGCGGCTAGATCAAGAACAGCTGCCGAAACAGCATAGGCTGAGTCAGAATAGATTGTAACCTTGTCACCTGCAGAGTGTTCCAGAGCTAAGCAAAGTGCTAACACTTCTGCTGACTGAGCTGATGGAGAGGCAGTGATGACATGAGTAGTGAGTGTAGAAAATACGTGAGGTGTCCGACCCCCTGGGTCTGGATTCCCCAGACCCAGGGGCTGCCGCTTTCAAGGAGCCATCACTGTGTCTCCAACAGCATCCATCTGTGAACAGCATACATCCCTCTGCCAGAGGAACCGTGCTTAAGTCGGGTCTGGATTTGGATTGTAGTGTCACAATTTGTGCACATTCATGTGAGCAAACCGAGATGTGATCCGCCATATTTACACCGACATGTTTGTATGTTATATTTGGGGCAGACACAATTTTCAAAAGTCTGGTTTGTCTCAAAGATGACATGGTGAATGATGCAGAAGCAACAAAAGAGACCACAGAGTGGTCAATCAAGTAGAGTTAAGTACACGTGTGTAGTACTAGAGTACATGTGTGTAGTACTAGATTTAAGTACATGTGTGTAGTACTAGAGTTAAGTACATGTGTGTAGTACTAGAGTTAAGCACATGTGTGTAGTACTGGAGTTAAGTACATGTGTGTAGTACTAGAGTTAAGTACATGTGTGTAGTAGTAGAGTTAAGTACATGTGTGTAGTAGGAGAGTTAAGTACATCTGTGCAGTACTAGAGTTAAGTACATGTGTGTAATACTAGAGTTAAGTACATGTGTGTAGTACTAGAGTTAAGTACATGTGTCTACACACATGAGTACATGTGTGTAGTACTAGAGTTAAGTACATGTGTGTAGTACTAGGGTTAAGAACATGTCTGTAGTACTAGAGTACATGTGTGGTACTAGAGTTAACTACAAGTGTGTAGTACTAGAGTTAAGTACATGTGTGTAGTACTAGAGTTAGGTACATGTGTGTAGTAGTAGAGTTAAGTACATGTGTGTAGTAGGAGAGTTAAGTACATCTGTGCAGTACTAGAGTTAAGTACATGTGTGTAATACTAGAGTTAAGTACATGTGTGTAGTACTAGAGTTAAGTACATGTGCGTAGTACTAGAGTTACGTACTTGTGTGTAGTACTAGAGTACATGTGTGTAGTACTAGAGTTAAGTACATGTGTGTAGTACTAGAGTTAAGTAACTGTGTGTTGTCCTAGAGTACGTGTGTGGTACTAGAGTTAAGTACATGTGTGTAGTACTAGAGTACATGTGTGTAGTACTAGAGTTAAGTACATGTGTGTAGTAATAGTGTACATGTGTGTAGTACTAGAGTTAAGTACATGTGTGTAGTACTAAAGTTAAGTACATATTTGTAGTACTAGAGTTAAGTGCGTGTGTGTAGTACTAGAGTAAATGTGTGTAGTTCTAGAGTTAAGTACATGTGTGTAGTACTAGAGTTAAGTACATATGTGTATTACTAGAGTTAAGTACATGTGTGTAGTACTAGAGTTAAGTACATGTGTGTAGTACTAGTGTACATGTGTTTAGTATTAGAGTTAAGTACATGTGTGTAGTACTAGAGTTAAGTACATGTGTGCAGTACTAGAGTACATGTGTGTAATACTAGAGTATGTGTGTGCAGTACTAGAGTTAAGTGTTTGTGTGTAGTACTAGGGTTAAGAACATGTCTGTAGTACTAGAGTTAAGTACATGTGTGTAGTACTAGTGTACATGTGTTTAGTATTAGAGTTAAGTACATGTGTGTAGTACTAGAGTACATGTGTGCAGTACTAGAGTTAAGTATATGTGTGTAGTACTAGGGTTAAGAACATGTCTGTAGTACTAGAGTACGTGTGTGGTACTAGAGTTAAGTACATGTGTGCAGTACTAGAGTACATGTGTGTAGTACTAGAGTTAAGTACATGTGTGTAGTACTAGAGTTAAGTACATGTGTGTAGTACTAGAGTTAAGTGTTTGTGTGTAGTACTAGGGTTAAGAACATGTCTGTAGTACTAGAGTACGTGTGTGGTACTAGAGTTAAGTACATGTGTGCAGTACTAGAGTACATGTGTGTAGTACTAGAGTTAAGTACATGTGTCTACACACATGAGTACATGTGTGTAGTACTAGAGTTAAGTACATGTGTGTAGTACTAGGGTTAAGAACATGTCTGTAGTACTAGAGTACATGTGTGGTACTAGAGTTAACTACAAGTGTGTAGTACTAGAGTTAAGTACATGTGTGTAGTACTAGAGTACATGTGTGCAGTACTAAAGTACATGTGTGTAGTACTAGAGTTAAGTACATGTGTGTAGTACTATAGTTAAGTCCGTGTGTGTAGTACTAGAGTACATGTGTGTAGTACTAGAGTTAAGTACATGTGTGTAGTACTAGAGTTAAGTACATGTGTGTAGTACTAGAGTTAAGTACATGTGTGTAATACTAGAGTCAAGTACTATGAACATGTGTGTAGTAGTGTGTAGTACTAGAGTTACATGTGTGCAGTACTAGAGTTAAGTACATGTGTGTAGTACTAGAGTTGTACATGTAAGTACATGTGTGTAGTACTAGAGTTAAGTACATGTGTGTAGTACTAGAGTTAGCAGTACATGAATACTGAGTACTAAGTACATGTGTGAGTACTATGTGTGTAGTACTATAGTTACATGTGTGTAGTACTAGAGTTAAGTTATACATGTGTGTAGTACTAGAGTTAAGTACATGTGTGTAGTACTAAGAGTACATGTGTAGTACTAGAGTACATGTGTGTAGTACTAGAGTACATGTGTGTTGTACTAGAGTTAAGTACATGTGTGTAGTACTAGAGTACATGTGTGTAGTACTAGAGTTAAGTACATGTGCGTAGTATTAGAGTTAAGTACATGTGTGTAGTACTAGAGTTAAGTACATGTGTGTAATACTAGAGTTAAATACATGTGTGTAGTACTAGAGTACATGTGTGTAGTACTAGTGTTAAGTACATGTGTGTAATACTAAAGTACATGTGTGTAGAATTAGAGTTAAGTACAACTGTGCAGTACTAGAGTTAAGTACATGTGTGTAGTTCTAGAGTTAAGTACATGTGTGTAGTACTAGAGTACATGTGTGTAGTACTAGAGTTAAGTACATGTGTGTAGTACTAGAGTACATGTGTGTAGTACTAGAGTTAAGTACATGTGTAGTACTAGTGTTAAGTAAATGTGTGTAGTACTAGAGTTAAGTATATGTGTGTAGTACTGGGGTTAAGAACATGTCTGTAATTACTAGAGTTAACGTGTGTGGTACTAGAGTTAAGTACATGTGCAGTACTAGAGTACATGTGTGTGTACTAGAGTTAAGTACATGTGTGTAGTACTAGAGTACATGTGTGTAGTACTAGAGTTAAGTACATGTGAGTAGTACTGAAATTATACATGTGTAGTACTAGAGTTAAGTACATGTGTGTAGTACTAGAGTTAAGTACATGTGTAGTACTAGAGTTAAGTACATGTGTGTAGTACTAGAGTAAGTACATGTGTGTAGTACTAGAGTTAAGTACATGTGTACTAGAGTTAAGTACATGTGTGTAGTACTAGAGTACATGTGTGTAGTACTAGAGTTAAGTACATGTGTGTAGTACTAGAGTTAAGTACATGTGTGTAGTACTAGAGTTAAATACATGTGTGTAGTACTAGAGTTAAGTAGATGTGTGTAGTACTAGAGTTAAGTACATGTGTGCAGTACTAGAGTTAAGTACTAGAGTACATGTGTGTGTAGTACTAGAGTTAAATACATGTGTGTAGTACTAGAGTTAAGTACATGTGTGTAGTAATTAGGTACATGTGTAGTATTAGAGTTAAGTACATGTGTGTAGTACTAGAGTTAAGTACATGTGTGTAGTACTAGAGTTAAGTACATGTGTGTAGTAAGTGCATGTGTAGTACTAGAGTACATGTGTGTGTAATTAGAGTTAAGAGTACATGTGTGTAGTACTAGAGTTAAGTACATGTGTGTAGTACTAGAGTTAAGTACATGTGTGTAGTACTAGAGTACATGTGTGTGGTACTAGAGTTAAGTACATGCGTGTAGTACTAGTGTACATGTGTTTAGTATTGAGTTAAGTACATGTGTCTACACCTATGTGTGTAGTACTAGAGTTAAGTACATGTGTGTACTAGAGTTAAGTACATGATGTGTAGTACTAGAGTTAAGTACATGTGTGTAGTACTAGAGTTAAGTACATGTGTGTGTGTGTAGTACTAGAGTTAAGTACATGTGTGTAGTACTAGAGTTAAGTACATGTGTGTAGTACTAGAGTACGTGTGTGTGTGTAGTACTAGAGTACGAGTGTGCAGTACTAGAGTTAAGTACATGTGTGTAGTACTAGAGTAAAGTATATGTGTGTAGTACTAGAGTTAAGTACATGTGTGTAGTACTAGAGTTACGTAAATGTGTGTGTAGTATAGAGTACATGTGTGTAGGACTAGAGTTAAGTACATGTGTGTAGTACTAGAGTTAAGTAATGTGTGTTGTCCTAGAGTTAATGTGTGTGTGGTACTAGAGTTAAGTACATGTGTGTAGTACTAGAGTACATGTGTGTAGTACTAGAGTTAAGTACATGTGTGTAGTACTAGAGTACATGTGTGTAGTACTAGAGTTAAGTACATGTGTGTAGTACTAGAGTTAAGTACATGTGTGTAGTACTAGAGTACATGTGTGTAGTCCTAGAGTTAAGTACATGTGTGTAATACTAGAGTTAAGTACATGTGTGTAGTACTAGAGTTAAGTACATGTGTGTAGTACTAGAGTTAAGTACATGTGTGTAGTACTAGAGTTAAGTACATGTGTGTAGTACTAGAGTTAAGTACACGAGTGTAGTACTAGAGTACATGTGTGTAGTACTAGAGTTAAGTACATGTGTGTAGTACTAGAGTTAAGTACATGTCTGTAATACTAGAGTACATGTGTAGTACTAGAGTTTAGTACATATGTGTAGTACTAGAGTTAAGTATATATGTGTAGTTCTAGAGTTAAGTGTTTGTGTGTAGTACTAGGGTTAAGAACATGTCTGTAGTACTAGAGTTAAGTACATGTGTGTAGTACTAGTGTACATGTGTTTAGTATTAGAGTTAAGTACATGTGTGTAGTACTAGAGTACATGTGTGCAGTACTAGAGTTAAGTACATGTGTGTAGTACTAGAGTTAAGTACATGTGTGTAGTACTAGAGTTAAGTACATGTGTGTAGTACTAGAGTTAAGTACATGTGTGCAGTACTAGAGTACATGTGTGTAGTACTAGAGTTAAGTACATGTGTGTAGTACTAGAGTTAAGTACATGTGTGTAGTACTAGAGTTAAGTACATGTGTGTAGTACTAGAGTTAAGTACATGTGTGTAGTACTAGTGTACATGTGTGTAGTACTAGAGTTAAGTACATGTGTGTAGTACTAGAGTACATGTGTGTAGTACTAGAGTTAAGTACATGTGTGTAGTACTAGAGTACATGTGTGTAGTACTAGAGTTAAGTACATGTGTGTAGTACTAGAGTTAAGTACATGTGTGTAGTACTAGAGTTAAGTACATGTGTGTAGTACTAGAGTTAAGTACATGTGTGTAGTACTAGAGTTAAGTACATGTGTGTAGTACTAGAGTTAAGTACATGTGTGTAGTACTAGAGTTAAGTACATGTGTGTAGTACTAGAGTTAAGTACATGTGTGTAGTACTAGAGTACATGTGTGTAGTACTAGAGTTAAGTACATGTGTGTAGTACTAGAGTTAAGTACATGTGTGTAGTACTAGAGTTAAGTACATGTGTGTAGTACTAGAGTTAAGTACATGTGTGTAATACTAGAGTTAAGTACATGTGTGTAGTACTAGAGTTAAGTACATGTGTGTAGTACTAGAGTTAAGTACATGTGTGTAGTACTAGAGTACATGTGTGTAGTACTAGAGTTAAGTACATGTGTGTAGTACTAGAGTTAAGTACATGTGTGTAGTACTAGAGTTAAGTACATGTGTCTAGTACTAGTGTTAAGTACATGTGTGTAGTACTAGAGTTAAATACATGTGTAGTACTAGAGTTAAGTACATGTGTGTAATACTAGAGTTAAGTACATGTGTGTAATACTAGAATTAAGTATAACTGTGCAGTACTAGAGTAAAGTACAACTGTGCAGTACGAGAGTTAAGTGCGTGTGTAGTACTAGAGTTAAGTACATGTGTGTAGTACTAGAGTACATGTGTGCAGTACGAGAGTTAATTACATGTGTGTAGTACTAGAGTACATGTGTGTGGTACTAGAGTTAAGTACATGTGTGTAGTACTAGAGTTAAGTACATGTGTGTAGTACTAGAGTTAAGTACATGTGTCTAGTACTAGTGTTAAGTACATGTGTGTAGTACTAGAGTTAAATACATGTGTAGTACTAGAGTTAAGTACATGTGTGTAATACTAGAGTTAAGTACATCTGTGTAGTACTAGAGTTAAGTGCATGTGTGTAGTACTAGTGTTAAGTACATGTGTGTAGTACTAGAGTTAAGAACATGTCTGTAGTACTAGAGTTACGTACATGTGTGTGTAGTACTAGAGTTAAGTACATGTGTGTAGTACTAGAGTACATGTGTGTAGTACTAGAGTTAAGTACATGTGTGTAGTACTAGAGTTAAGTATATGTGTGTAGTACTAGGGTTAAGAACATGTCTGTAGTACTAGAGTACGTGTGTGGTACTAGAGTTAAGTACATGTGTGCAGTACTAGAGTACATGTGTGTGGTACTAGAGTTAAGTACATGTGTGTAGTACTAGAGTACATGTGTGCAGTACTAGAGTTAAGTATATGTGTGTAGTACTAGGGTTAAGAACATGTCTGTAGTACTAGAGTACGTGTGTGGTACTAGAGTTAAGTACATGTGTGCAGTACTAGAGTACATGTGTGTAGTACTAGAGTTAAGTACATGTGTGTAGTACTAGAGTTAAGTACATGTGTGTAGTACTAGAGTTAAGTACATGTGTGTAGTACTAGAGTTAAGTACATGTGTGTAGTACTAGAGTTAAGTACATGTGTGTAGTACTCGAGTTAAGTACAGTGTGTGTAGTACTAGAGTTAAGTACATGTGTGTAGTACTAGAGTTAAGTACATGTGTGTAGTACTAGAGTACATGTGTGTAGTACTAGAGTTAAGTACATGTGTGTAGTACTAGAGTTAAGTACATGTGTGTAGTACTAGAGTTAAGTACATGTGTGTAGTACTAGAGTTAAGTACATGTGTGTGTAGTACTAGAGTTAAGTACATGTGTGTAGTACTAGAGTTAAGTACATGTGTGTAGTACTAGAGTTAAGTACATGTGTGTAGTACTAGAGTTAAGTACATGTGTGTAGTACTAGAGTACATGTGTGTAGTACTAGAGTTAAGTACATGTGTGTAGTACTAGAGTTAAGTACATGTGTGTAGTACTAGAGTTAAGTACATGTGTGTAGTACTAGAGTTAAGTACATGTGTGTAGTACTAGAGTTAAGTACATGTGTGTAGTACTAGAGTTAAGTACATGTGTGTAGTACTAGAGTTAAGTACATTTGTGTAGTACTAGAGTTAAGTACATGTGTTTAGTACTTTAGTACATGTGTGTAGTACTAGAGTTAAGTACATGTGTGTAGTACTAGAGTTAAGTACATGTGTGTAGTACTAGAGTTAAGTACATGTGTGTAGTACTAGAGTTAAGTACATGTGTGTAGTACTAGAGTGAAGTACATGTGTGTGGTACTAGAGTTAAGTATATGTGTGTAGTACTAGATTTAAGTACATGTGTGTAGTACTAGAGTACTTGTGTGTAGTACTAGAGTTAAGTACATGTGTGTAGTACTAGATTTAAGTACATCTGTGTAGTACTCGAGTTAAGTATGTTTGTGTAGTACTAGAGTACATGTTTGTAGTACTAGAGTTAAGTACATGTGTGTAGTACTAGAGTTTAGTACATGTGTGTAGTACTAGAGTTAAGTACATGTGTGTAGTACTAGAGTTAAGTACATGTGTGTAGTACTAGAGTTAAGTACATGTGTGTAGTACTAGAGTTAAGTACATGTGTGTAGTACTAGAGTTAAGTACATGTGTGTAGTACTAGAGTTAAGTACATGTGTGTAGTCCTAGAGTTAAGTACATGTGTGTAGTACTAGAGTTAAGTACATGTGTGTAGTACTAGAGTTAAGTACATGTGTGTAGTACTAGAGTTAAGTACATGTGTGTAGTACTAGAGTACATGTGTGTAGTAATAGAGTTAAGTACATGTGTGTAGTACTAGAGTTAAGTACATGTGTGTAGTACTAGAGTTAAGTATATGTGTGTAGTACTAGGGTTAAGAACATGTCTGTAGTACTAGAGTACGTGTGTGGTACTAGAGTTAAGTACATGTGTGCAGTACTAGAGTTAAGTACATGTGTGTAGTACTAGAGGTAAGTACATGTGTGTAGTACTAGAGTTAAGTACATGTGTGTAGTACTAGAGTTAAGTACAGGTGTGTGTAGTACTAGAGTTAAGTATATGTGTGTAGTACTAGAGTTAAGTACATGTGTGTAGTACTAGAGTTAAGTACATGTGTGTAGTACTAGAGTACATGTGTGTAGTACTAGAGTTAAGTACATGTGTGTAGTACTAGAGTTAAGTACATGTGTGTAGTACTAGAGTACATGTGTGTAGTACTAGAGTTAAGTACATGTGTGTAGTACTAGAGTTAAGTACATGTGTGTAGTACTAGAGTTAAGTACATGTGTGTAGTACTAGAGTTAAGTACATGTGTGTAGTACTAGAGTACATGTGTGTAGTACTAGAGTTAAGTACATGTGTGTAGTACTAGAGTTAAGTACATGTGTGTAGTACTAGAGTTAAGTACATGTGTGTAGTACTAGAGTTAAGTACATGTGTGTAGTACTAGAGTTAAGTACATGTGTGTAATACTAGAGTTAAGTACATGTGTGTAGTACTAGAGTTAAGTACATGTCTGTAGTACTAGAGTTTAGTACATTTGTGTAATTCTAGAGTTAAGTACATTTGTGTAGTACTAGAGTTAAGTACATGTGTGTAGTACTAGAGTTAAGTACATGTGTGTAGTACTAGAGTACATGTGTGTAGTTCTTGAGTTTAGTACATTTGTGTTATACTAGAGTTAAGTACATGTGTGTAGTAATAGAGTTAAGTACATGTGTGTAGTTCTAGAGTTAAGTACATGTGTGTAGTACTCGAGTTAAGTACATGTGTGTACTAGAGTTAAGTACATGTGTGTAGTACTAGAGTTAAGTACATGTGTGTAGTACTACAGTTAAGTACATTTGTGTAGTACTAGAGTTAAGTACATGTGTGTAGTACTAGAGTTAAGTACATGTGTGTAGTACTAGAGTACATGTGTGTAGTACTAGTGTACATGTGTGTAGTACTAGAGTTAAGTACATGTGTGTAGTAGTAGAGTTAAGTACATGTGTGTAGTACTAAAGTTAAGTACATGTGTGTAGTACTAGTGTACATGTGTGTAGTACTAGAGTTAAGTACATGTGTGTAGTACTAGAGTTAAGTACATTTGTGTAGTACTAGATGTGTGTAGTACTAGAGTTAAGTACATGTGTGTAGTACTAGAGTTAAGTACATTTGTGTAATACTAGAGTTAAGTACATGTGTGTAGTACTAGAGTTAAGTACATGTGTGTAGAACTAGAGTTAAGTACATGTGTATAATACTAGAGTTAAGTACAACTTTGCAGTACTAGAGTTAAGTACATGTGTGTGTAGTACTCGAGTTAAGTACATGTGTGTAGTACTAGAGTTAAGTACCTATGTGTAATACTAGAGTTAAGTACATGTGTGTAGTACTAGAGTTAAGTACATGTGTGTAATACTAGAGTTAAGTAAATGTGTGTAATACTAGACGTAAGTACATGTGTGTAGTACTAGAGTTGAGTACATCTGTGTAGTACTAGAGTTAAGTACATGTGTGTAGTACTAGAGTTAAGTACATGTGTGTAGTACTAGAGTTAAGTACATGTGTGTAGAACTAGAGTTAAGTACATTTGTGTAATACTAGAGTTAAGTACATGCGCGTAGTACTAGAGTTAAGTACAACTGTGCAGTACGAGATTTAAGTACATGTGTGTAGTACTAGAGTGCATGTGTGTAGTACTAGAGTTAAGTACATGTGTGTAATACTAGAGTTAAGTATATGTGTGTAGTACTAGAGTTAAGTACATCCGTGTAGTACTCGAGTTAAGTACATCTGTGTAGTACTAGAGTTAAGTACATGTGTGTAATACTAGAGGTAAGTACATGTGTGTAGTACTAGAGTTAAGTACATGTGTGTAGTACTAGAGATAAATACATGTGTGTAGTACTAGAGTTAAGTACATGTGGGTAGTACTAGAGTACATGTGTGTAGTACTAGAGTTAAGTACATGTGTGTAGTACTAGAGTTAAGTACATGTGTGTAGTACTAGAGTTAAGTACATGTGTGTAGTACTAGAATTAAGTACATGTGTGTAGTACTAGAGTACATGTGTGTAGTACTAGAGTTAAGTACATGTGTGTAGTACTAGAGTTAAGTACATGTGTGTAGTACTAGAGTTAAGTACATTTGTGTAATACTAGAGTTAAATACATGTGTGTAGTACTAGAGTTAAATACATGTGTGTAGTACTTGAGTTAAGTACATTTGTGTAACACTAGAGTTAAGTACATGTGTGTAGTACTAGAGTTAAGTACATGTGTGTAGTACTAGAGTTAAGTACATGTGTGTAGTACTAGAGTTAAGTACATGTGTGTAGTACTAGAGTTAAGTACATGTGTGTAGTACTAGAGTTAAGTACATGTGTGTAGTACTAGAGTTAAGTACATGTGTGTAGTACTAGAGTTAAGTACATGTGTGTAGTACTAGAGTTAAGTACATGTGTGTAGTACTAGAGTTAAGTACATGTGTGTAGTACTAGAGTTAAGTACATGTGTGTAGTACTAGAGTTAAGTACAAGTGTGCAGTACTAGAGTTAAGTACATGTGTGTAGTACTAGAGTTAAGTACATGTGTGTAGTACTAGAGTTAAGTACGTGTGTAGTACTAGAGGTAAGTACAGGATTGTAGTACTAGAGTTAAGTACATGTGAGTCGTACTAGAGTTAAGTACATGTGTGTAGTACTAGAGTTAAGTACATGTGTGTAGTACTAGAGTTAAGTACATGTGTGTAGTACTAGAGTTAAGTACATGTGTGTAGTACTAGAGTTAAGTACAAGTGTGTAGTGCTAGAGTTAAGTACATGTGTGTAGTAGGAGAGTTAAGTACATCTGTGTAGTACTAGAGTTAAGCACATGTGTGTAGTACTGGAGTTAAGTACATGTGTGTAGTACTAGCGTTAAGTACATGTGTGTAGTAGGAGAGTTAAGTACATGTGTGTAGTACTATAGTTAAGTCCATGTGTGTAGTACTAGAGTTAAGTACATGTGTGCAGTACTAGAGTTAAGTACATGTGTGTAGTACTAGAGTTAAGTACATGTGTGTAGTACTAGAGTTAAGTACATGTGTGTAGTACTAGAGTTAAGTACATGTGTGTAGTACTAGAGTTAAGTACATGTGTGTAGTACTAGAGTTAAGTACATGTGTGTAGTACTAGAGTTAAGTGCATGTGTGTAGTACTACAGTTAAGTACATTTGTGTAGTACTAGAGTTAAGTACATGTGTGTAGTACTAGAGTTAAGTACATGTGTGTAGTACTAGAGTTAAGTACATGTGTGTAGTACTAGAGTTAAGTACATGTGTGTAGTACTAGAGTTAAGTACATGTCTGTAGTACTAGAGTTAAGTACATGTGTGTAGTACTAGAGTTAAGTACATGTGTGTAGTACTAGAGTTAAGTACATGTGTGTAGTACTAGAGTACATGTGTGTAGTACTAGAGTTAAGTACATGTGTGTAGTACTAGAGTTAAGTACATGTGTGTAGTACTAGAGTTAAGTACATGTGTGTAGTACTAGAGTAAAGTACATGTGTGTAGTACTAGAGTTAAGTACATGTGTGTAGTACTAGAGTTAAGTACATCTGTGTAGTACTAGAGTTAAGTACATGTGTGTAGTACTAGAGTTAAGTACATGTGTGTAGTACTAGAGTTAAGTACATGTGTGTAGTACTAGAGTTAAGTACATGTGTGTAGTACTAGAGTACATGTGTGTAGTACTAGAGTTAAGTACATGTGTGTAGTACTAGAGTTAAGTACATGTGTGTAGTACTAGAGTTAAGTACATGTGTGTAGTACTAGAGTACATGTGTGTAGTACTAGAGTTAAGTACATGTGTGTAGTACTAGAGTTAAGTACATGTGTGTAGTACTAGAGTTAAGTACATGTGTGTAGTACTAGAGTACATGTGTGTAGTACTAGAGTTAAGTACATGTGTGTAGTACTAGAGTTAAGTACATGTGTGTAGTACTAGAGTTAAGTACATGTGTGTAGTACTAGAGTTAAGTACATGTGTGTAGTACTAGAGTTAAGTACATGTGTGTAGTACTAGAGTACATGTGTGTAGTACTAGAGTTAAGTACATGTGTGCAGTACTAGAGTTAAGTATATGTGTGTAGTACTAGGGTTAAGAACATGTGTGTAGTACTAGAGTTAAGTACATGTGTGCAGTACTAGAGTTAAGTGTTTGTGTGTAGTACTAGGGTTAAGAACATGTCTGTAGTACTAGAGTTAAGTACATGTGTGTAGTACTAGAGTACATGTGTGTAGTACTAGAGTTAAGTACATGTGTGTAGTACTAGAGTACATGTGTGCAGTACTAGAGTTAAGTATATGTGTGTAGTACTAGGGTTAAGAACATGTCTGTAGTACTAGAGTACGTGTGTGGTACTAGAGTTAAGTACATGTGTGCAGTACTAGAGTACATGTGTGTGGTACTAGAGTTAAGTACATGTGTCTACACACATGAGTACATGTGTGTAGTACTAGAGTTAAGTACATGTGTGTAGTACTAGGGTTAAGAACATGTCTGTAGTACTAGAGTACGTGTGTGGTACTAGAGTTAACTACAAGTGTGTAGTACTAGAGTTAAGTACATGTGTGCAGTACTAGAGTACATGTTCGTAGTACTAGAGTTAAGTAGATGTGTGTAGTACTAGAGTTAAGTACATGTGTGTAGTACTATAGTTAAGTCCATGTGTGTAGTACTAGAGTACATGTGTGTAGTACTAGAGTTAAGTACATGTGTGTAGTACTAGAGTTAAGTACATGTGTGTAGTACTAGAGTTAAGTACATGTGTGTAATACTAGAGTGAAGTACATGTGTGTAGTACTAGAGTACATGTGTGTAGTACTAGAGTTAAGTACATGTGTGTAGTACTAGAGTTAAGTACATGTGTGTAGTACTAGAGTTAAGTACATGTGTGTAGTACTAGAGTTAAGTACATGTGTGTAGTACTAGAGTTAAGTACATGTGTGTAGTACTAGAGTTAAGTACATGTGTGTAGTACTAGAGTTAAGTACATGTGTGTAGTACTAGAGTTAAGTACATGTGTGTAGTACTAGAGTACATGTGTGTAGTACTAGAGTTAAGTACATGTGTGTAGTACTAGAGTTAAGTACATGTGTGTAATACTAGAGTTAAGTACATCTGTGTAGTACTAGAGTTAAGTATATGTGTGTAGTACTAGGGTTAAGAACATGTCTGTAGTACTAGAGTACGTGTGTGGTACTAGACTTAAGTACATGTGTGCAGTACTAGAGTACATGTGTGTGGTACTAGAGTTAAGTACATGTGTGTAGTACTAGAGTACATGTGTGCAGTACTAGAGTTAAGTATATGTGTGTAGTACTAGGGTTAAGAACATGTCTGTAGTACTAGAGTACGTGTGTGTGGTACTAGAATTAAGTACATGTGTGCAGTACTAGAGTACATGTTTGTGGTACTAGAGTTAAGTACATGTGTCTACACACATGAGTACATGTGTGCAGTACGAGAGTACATGTTCGTAGTACTAGAGTTAAGTAGATGTGTGTAGTACTAGAGTTAAGTACATGTGTGTAGTACTATAGTTAAGTCCATGTGTGTAGTACTAGAGTACATGTGTGTAGTACTAGAGTTAAGTACATGTGTGTAGTACTAGAGTTAAGTACATGTGTGTAGTACTAGAGTTAAGTACATGTGTGTAATACTAGAGTTAAGTACACGTGTGTAGTACTAGAGTACATGTGTGTAGTACTAGAGTTAAGTACATGTGTGTAGTACTAGAGTTAAGTACATGTGTGTAGTACTAGAGTACATGTGTGTAGTACTGGAGTACATGTGTGTAGTACTAGAGTTAAGTACATGTGTGTAATACTAGAGTTAAGTACATCTGTGTAGTACTCGAGTTAAGTATATGTGTGTAGAACTAGAGTTAAGTACATGTGTGTAGTACTAGAGTTAAGTGCATGTGTGTAGTACTAGAGTACATGTGTGTAGTACTAGAGTTAAGTACATGTGTATGTATTTTGTACAGGTCCCAAAGCCCTCCTCACACAGCAAAAATGGCATTGAGATCTTTTGTAGTTTTTCCACAACTTCACTTATGTTCAGCCAGAATGCATTGTAACACATAGAAGCCATAGGGCTATCCTGGCCGCAAAATTCTATTTATCAGCATGTTTAACCATAAAATCATGTAATTTTAGCATGAGAAGCCTCCACACAGTGTAGTTTTAACAAGTTTTTAATTCTAAAGTCAGGATTGCATACATTGTCTCAGAATGCTTATTATGCGCTCAAAAGCAATTTGCGGCCATAAAAAGATGATAACGGTTATAACTTCAGCGTAAAGAAGATAGAACCAAGATTCCAAATGTATTTTGTACAGGTCCCAAAGCCCTACTAACACAGGAAAAATGGCATTAATATCTTTTGTAGTTTTTCCACAACTTCACTTATGTTCAGCCAGAATGCATTATAACGCATAGAAGCCATAGGGCTATCCTGGCCAAAAAATTCTATTTATCAGCATGTTTAAGCCTAAAATCTTGTAATTTTAGCATGAGAAACCTCCACACAGTGTAGTTTTAACAAGTTTTTAATTCTAAAGTCAGGATTGCACACATTGTCTCAGAATGCTTAGTATGCCCTCAAATGCAATTTGCGGGCATAAAAAGATGATAACGGTTATAACTTCAGCATAGAAGGAGATAGAACCAAGATTCCAAATGTATTTTGTACAGGTCCCAAAGCCCTACTAACACAGCAAAAAATCCAAAGATATCTTTTGTAGTTTTTCCACAACTTCACTTGTTATGCTCAGCCAGAATGCATTGTAACACATAGAAGCCATAGGGCTATCCTGACCGCAAAATTCTATTTATCAGCATGTTTAAGACTAAAATCATGTAATTTTAGCATGAGAAGCCTACACACAGTGTAGTTTTAACAAATTTTTACTTCTAAAGTCAGTATTGCATACATTGTCTCAGAATGCTTATTATGCGCTCAAAAGCAATTTGCGGGCATAAAAAGATGATAACAGTTATAACTTCAGCATAGAAGGAGATAGAACCAAGATTCCAAATGTATTTTTTACAGGACCCAAAGCCCTACTCACACAGCAAAAATGGCATTGATATCTTTTGTAGTTTTTCCACAACACTTATGTTCAGCCAGAATGCATAACAACGCATAGAAGCCATAGGGCTATCCTGGCCACAAAATTCTATTTATCAGCATTGCTTTTGAGCGCATAATAAGCATTCTGAGACAATGTATTCAATCCTGACTTTAGAAGTAAAAACTTGTTAAAACGACACTGTGTGGATGCTTCTCATGCTAAAATTACATGATTTTAGCTTTAAACATGCTGATAAATAGAATTTTGTGGCCAGGATAGCCCTATGGCTTCTATGCGTTACAATGCATTCTGGCTGAACATAAGTGAAGTTGTGGAAAAACTACAAACATATCAATGCCATTTTTGCTGTGCAAGTAGGGTTTAGGGCCCTGTACAAAATACATTTGGAATCTTGGTTCTATCTCCTTCTATGCTGAAGTTATAACCGTTATCATCTTTTTATGCCCGCAAATTGCTTTTGAGCGTATAATGAGCATTCTGAGACAATGTATGCAATCCTTAATTTAGAAGTAAAAACTTGTTAAAACTACACTGTGTGGGGACTTCTCGTGCTAAAATTACATTATTTTAGGCTTAAACATGCTGTTAAATAGAATTTTGTGGCCAGGATAGCCCTATGGCTTCTATGCGTTATAATGCATTCTGGCCTAACATAAGTGAAGTTGTGGAAAAACTGCAAAAGATATCAATGCCATTTTTGCTGTCTGAGTAGGGCTTTGGGACCTGTACAAAATACATTTGGAATCTTGGTTCTATCTCCTTCTATGCTGAAGTTATAACCGTTATCATAATTACATGCCCGCAAATTGCTTTTGAGCGCATAGTAAGCATTCTGAGACAAAGAATGCAATCCTGACTTTAGAAGTAAAAACTTGTTAAAACTACACTGTGTGGAGGCTTCTCATGCTAAAATTACATGATTTTAGTCTTAAACATGCTGATAAATAGAATTTTGCTGCCCGGATACCCCTATGGCTTCTATGTGTTACAATGCATTCTGGCCTAACATAAGTGAAGTTGTGGAAAAACTGCAAAAGATATCAATGCCATTTTTGCTGTGTGAGTAGGGCTTTGGGACCTGTACAAAATACATTTGGAATCTTGGTTCTATCTCCTTCTATGCTGAAGTTATAACCGTTATCATCTTTTTATGCCCGCAAATTGCTTTTGAGCGCATAGTAAGCATTCTGAGACAAAGAATGCAATCCTGACTTTAGAAGTAAAAACTTGTTAAAACTACACTGTGTGGAGGCTTCTCATGCTAAAATTACATGATTTTAGTCTTAAACATGCTGATAAATAGAATTTTGCTGCCCGGATACCCCTATGGCTTCTATGTGTTACAATGCATTCTGGCTGAACATAACAAGTGAAGTTGTGAAAAAAGTACAAAAGATATCAATGCCATTTTTGCTATGTGAGTAGGGTTTTGCGACCTGTACAAAATACATTTGGAATCTTGGTTCTATCTCCTTCTATGCTGAAGTTATAACCGTTATCATCTTTTTATGCCCGCAAATTGCTTTTGAGCGCATAATAAGCATTCTGAGACAAAGAAGGAATCCTGACTTTAGAAGTAAAAACTTGTTAAAACTACACTGTGTGGAGGCTTCTCATGCTAAAATTACATGATTTTAGGCTTAAACATGCTGATAAATAGAATTTTGCAGCCAGGATAGCCCTATGGCTTCTATGCGTTACAATGCATTCTAGCTGAACATAACAAGTGAAGTTGTGTAAAAACTACAAAAGATATCAATGCAATTTTTGCTGTGTGAGTAGGGCTTTGGGTCCTGTAAAAAATACATTTGGAATCTTGGTTCTATCTCCTTCTACGGTGAAGTTATAACCGTTATCATCTTTTTATGCCCGCAAATTGCTTTTGAGCGCATAATAAGCATTCTGAGACAAAGAATGCAATCCTGACTTTAGAAGTAAAAACTTGTTAAAACTACACTGTGTGGAGGCTTGTCATGCTAAAATTACATGATTTTAGTCTTAAACATGCTGATAAATAGAATTTTGCTGCCCGGATACCCCTATGGCTTCTATGTGTTACAATGCATTCTGGCTGAACATAACAAGTGAAGTTGTGTAAAAAGTACAAAAGATATCAATGCCATTTTTGCTAGGTGAGTAGGGTTTTGCGACCTGTACAAAATACATTTGGAATCTTGGTTCTATCTCCTTCTATGCTGAAGTTATAACCGTTATCATCTTTTTATGCCCGCAAATTGCTTTTGAGCGCATAATAAGCATTCTGAGACAATGTATGCAATCCTGACTTTAGAATTAAAAACTTGTTAAAAGTACACTGTGTGGAGGCTTCTCATGCTAAAATTACATGATTTTAGTCTTAAACATGCTGATAAATAGAATTTTGCGGCCAGGATAGCCCTATGGCTTCTATGCGTTATAATGCATTCTGGCTGAACATAAGTGAAGTTGTGGAAAAACTACAAAAGATATCAATGCCATTTTTGCTGTGTGAGTAGGGCTTTGGGACCTGTACAAAATACATACACATGTACTTAACTCTAGTACTACACACATGTACTCTAGTACTACACACATGTACTTAACACTAGTACTACACACATGCACTTAACTCTAGTACTACACAGATGTACTTAACTCTAGTATTACACACATGTACTTAACTCTAGTACTACACACATGTACTCCAGTACGACACACATGTACTCTAGTACTACACACATGTACTTAACTCTAGTACTACACACATGTACTTAACTCTAGTACTACACACATGTACTTAACTCTAGTACTACACACATGTACTCTAGTACTACACACGTGTACTTAACTCTAGTATTACACACATGTACTTAACTCTAGTACTACACACATGTACTTAACTCTAGTACTACACACATGTACTTAACTCTAGTACTACACACATGTACTCTAGTACTACACACACGGACTTAACTATAGTACTACACACATGTACTTAACTCTAGTACTACACACATGTACTTTAGTACTACGAACATGTACTCTAGTACTGCACACATGTACTTAACTCTAGTACTACACACTTGTAGTTAACTCTAGTACCACACACGTACTCTAGTACTACAGACATGTTCTTAACCCTAGTACTACACACATGTACTTAACTCTAGTACTACACACATGTACTCATGTGTGTAGACACATGTACTTAACTCTAGTACCACACACATGTACTCTAGTACTGCACACATGTACTTAACTCTAGTACCACACACGTACTCTAGTACTACAGACATGTTCTTAACCCTAGTACTACACACAAACACTTAACTCTAGTACTGCACACATGTACTCTAGTACTACACACATGTACTTAACTCTAGTACCACACACATGTACTCTAGTACTACACACATGTACTTAACTCTAGTACTGCACACATGTACTCTAGTACTACACACATGTACTTACCTCTAATACTAAACACATGTACACTAGTACTACACACATGTACTTAACTCTAGTACTACAGACATGTTCTTAACCCTAGTACTACACACAAACACTTAACTCTAGTACTGCACACACGTACTCTAGTACTACAGACATGTTCTTAACGCTAGTACTACACACATATACTTAACTCTAGTACTGCACACATGTACTCTAGTACTACACACATGTACTTAACTCTAGTACCACACACATGTACTCTAGTACTGCACACATGTACTTAACTCTAGTACTACACACATGTACTTAACTCTAATACTAAACACATGTACACTAGTACTACACACATGTACTTAACTCTAGTACTACACACATGTACTTAACTCTAGTAATACACATATGTACTTAACTCTAGTACTACACACATGTACTTAACTCTAGAACTACACACATTTACTCTAGTACTACACACACGCACTTAACTCTAGTACTACAAATATGTACTTAACTTTAGTACTACACACATGTACTTAACTCTAGTACTACACACATGTACACTATTACTACACACATGTACTTAACTCTAGTACTACACACATGTACTCTAGTACTACACACATGTACTTAACTCTAGTACCACACACGTACTCTAGGACAACACACATTTACTTAACTCTAGTACTACACACATGTACTTAACTCTAGTACTACACACATGTACTCTAGTACTACACACAAGTACGTAACTCTAGTACTACGCACATGTACTTAACTCTAGTACTACACACATGTACTTAACTCTAGTATTACACACATGTACTTAACTCTAGTACTGCACAGATGTACTTAACTCTCCTACTACACACATGTACTTAACTCTACTACTACACACATGTACTTAACTCTAGTACTACACACATGTACTTAACTCCAGTACTACACACATGTGCTTAACTCTAGTACTACACACATGTACTTAACTCTAGTACTACACACATGTACTTAAATCTAGTACTACACACATGTACTCTAGTACTACACACGTGTACTTAACTCTACTTGATTGACCACTCTGTGGTCTCTTTTGTTGCTTCTGCATCATTCACCATGTCATCTTTGAGACAAACCAGACTTTTGAAAATTGTGTCTGCCCCAAATATAACATACAAACATGTCGGTGTAAATATGGCGGATCACATCTCGGTTTGCTCACATGAATGTGCACAAATTGTGACACTACAATCCAAATCCAGACCCGACTTAAGCACGGTTCCTCTGGCAGAGGGATGTATGCTGTTCACAGATGGATGCTGTTGGAGACACAGTGATGGCTCCTTGAAAGCGGCAGCCCCTGGGTCTGGGGAATCCAGACCCAGGGGTCGGACACCTCACGTATTTTCTACACTCACTACTCATGTCATCACTGCCTCTCCATCAGCTCAGTCAGCAGAAGTGTTAGCACTTTGCTTAGCTCTGGAACACTCTGCAGGTGACAAGGTTACAATCTATTCTGACTCAGCCTATGCTGTTTCGGCAGCTGTTCTTGATCTAGCCGCTTGGAAAAGAAATGGTTATTTCACCGCCAAGGGCCAACCTATTGCTCACAAAGCACTCATGGAGCGCCTGGATGTGGCTCTCCAGCTCCCGGTGCAAGTAGCTATTGTTAAAGTGCCAGGGCATTGTAAACAAAATTCTTTTGTCTCTCAGGGTAACAATGCAGCTGACCAAGCTGCCAAGTGCGCTGCAGGTTACCACTCCTCAGAAAATATGATCATGGTCCAAATTCCTGACACTATGCAACCATTGGATATCACGCATATTGTTGAGGCTCAACGGAGATGCTCTCCACAGGAACAATCCTACTGGCTTGCCAAAGGTGCGACTAGGCGCTCAGATGGACTCTGGGTGGGTCCAAATGGGTGTCCGGTCATTCCTGCGGGTCCAGTGTCACGTTCTGTGTTCCAAGAAGTGCACAGTCCGTCACACATTGGTCCACAAGCCATGCTAGCGGCTTTGAATATGTGGTGGCATCCACATCTCAGTGAGATGGTTTGGGACTTTTACAATGCCTGTAAAACTTGCCAATTTTTCAATGTCAAACCCACTTTGAAACCTTTTCCTGGCCAATACCAATATTTGGCCAGGCGCTGAAATCACCATTGACTTTACAGACATGATTGACAGAGTGCAGGGAAAACGCTATTTATTGGTGATTGTTGATTCATTTACCAAGTGGCCTGAGGCCTATCCTGTTGCCAAAGAAGATTCCTCTTCTGTTATTAAATGTCTAATCAATCATTACATTCCATGGCACGACTTTCCAGCCCTGATTCGCTCTGACAATGGCACACACTTCAACAGTAAAGAGATGCTCCAAGTTGAAAAATGGTTAGGTCTCAAACACAAATTTGGCTGTGTGTACCATCCTCAAAGGCTGTGTTGAACGCATGAAAGAGAAATTGGCTAAAATTTGTCATGACACCAACATGAACTGGGTCCAGGCACTGCCCCTTGCTTTGCTCTCTGTTCGACAGACGGTGAGCAAATCAATTGGCTATTCGCCATATGAGTTGTTCACTGGTAGACTGATGCCTGGCCCAGCTTCAACTATGCACCCCATTGATGCAACCACGGTTCCAAAACTGTCACATGCTTCTTATTGGACTCAATTGCATTCTCTTGCATGTAGTTTTTCTGCGCAGGTTGCTGACCGTGCCGGCGTCTCCTCATCTGGAACACACCCCGCTTGGAACTCTGTGTACGTGAAGTCTCTGTCCAGGAAGTGGTCTGAACCTAGGTGGACAGGACCATACACTGTGACTGCTCGCACGTCCTCAGCTGTCCAGCTCGAGGGAAAAGGCACTAAGTGGTTTCACTACTCTATGCTGAGACCCAACCCATCATAACCTCATCATGCCTTTTTCAGGTGGACTCAGGGACACTGAGTCCATGAGGGAGAGACCGGAGACATCCTTGGGAATGCCCTACAGCAGGGGTGTCAAACTTATTTTGGTCCGGGGCCGTATGCAACCTACTTTGATCCCAAAAGGGCCGGATCAGAAAACTCAGTTCTCTCTTTAAGTTATTGTATTTTTCTCCGTGTCTCGTAGTGGTGTTTAAGATTATATTCCTCGAGCAACGCCACTTGTTCCAAACACACTGAGCACAGATTTCCCATTCACCTCTGTCAACAAACAAGAATTAGACTATTTTTTCTTGGGAAATCCTGAACTCAGCATCTGCTTTTCTCATTTTTAACATTTTGCTGATGAGGGTCACGGTCGACAGTCAAAACGATCGTCCTTTAAGAGCGTTTGGAAAGAGGAAAGTCTTCATTTGTGCTGCTCTGGTGGGAGTTGCAATGTACAGAAACGCCGGAGACGCTGCTATGCTAAACGGTGCAGAAAATTAACAGAAAAATCTGAAAATTTTAAGTATTTTAATAGAAAAATCAGCCGAGGGCCAGATTAAAGGTCTTGGAGGGCCGGATCTGGCACATGTGCCCTACAGGGTTAGGTGTTTCTATTGTCTGTTACCTGGCTATGCTGTTCTTTATTTTCTCTTTCCTGCTTGTCTGGTATTTATGGGAGTCTCCTAAACTGGGGACTATGACTAACCACACATTGGCACCACAGTTTTCCACACAACCTGCTCCTAGGATGACCCCCAGAGATCGTAGTAAAAGACAAGTGTCTGCTTCTGGAATATGTGGTAATGACTCAAGCAATTCCCGCACCCAGGTGGTGGTGCGGCCGTGGGGAAATTTATGACCGACTGCCCACAAATGCCATGGGTAAGTGTGCGTTAATATCCTTACTTCTCCCAGTTACTGTGTTACAGGTTGATGATACAGTAATGTGGGTGCACGCACAGAGTCGTGTCAAACGTGGTACCAAACCTTGGCTCAGTTCTACTGACCCCACATACATTGACGCCATAGGAGTTCCTCGAGAAGTACCGGATGAGTATAAATTAGCTGACCAAGTGGCTGGCGGATTTGAAAGTCTCTTTGTGTGGATCACACCTAATAAAAATATCGATAGAATTAATTATATACATTATAATGTTCAGAAATTAGGAAATTGGACACAAGAAGGTTTCGAGGCCGTACATGAACAATTGAAAGCTACTTCTATGATGGCATTCCAAAATAGAATTGCACTAGACATGCTTTTAGCAGAAAAATCAGGTGTTTGTGGTATTTTTGGAGATCAGTGTTGTACATTTATACCAAATAATACAGCAGTAGGAGGGCGACTGACTACAGCCATTGACGGACTGAGGACTCTTAATAAGAAGATGAAAGAACACTCTGGTGTGGATGGGACTTTCTGGGATGACTGGATGAAAGTGTTTGGACGTTACAGGACTCTGGTGTCATCTGTGCTTCTTTCTATCGCTGTGTTTGCAGCTATCCTAACCTTGTGTGGCTGTTGTTGCATTCCATGCATTAGGGGATTGATCCAGAGGGGCATTGATCGTGCTGTGAGCCCACCAACCCAATATGCTATACTTGCCCAAGGAGATCCTGATGTCAAACACTGCAGGGATGAATGTGTGGCTCTCTGAGTACTTTCTGCTTTGCTATTTTTGTACTACCATATTTTTATATTATATTTCTACATTATAGATGTGGTGTGATTTTTTAGAGTTGTCTGTTGTGTTGACACAAAATGTGAAGGTCAAAATTCTCCAGGATATTCTTTGTAGTCCGCAGTGTGTCCTGAACAATGGAGGAACGGGTCATAACAGTGATTGTTTTCTTACAATTTTTACAGGGTATTGTGTGGGAGGATACTTGTCTTGTTTAGTTTGAGGTTTAATGTTTAGTTGATCTCTTTTAGAGATCATGAGGGGGAAATGAAGAGTATAATCATTTTTACTACTGAAGAATATAATCATTTTCACTACTGATTATAAATTCATTGTGTGCCTTTAATATATGCCTTGTAATGAAGAATGTAATCATTTCTACCAGTCATTATAAAATTCATATTGTGCCTTTAACATCTCTGGAACAAAGGCGTACAGAGTAGGCTCACAGCTGGCCCGGAGCTTAATCATTAGGGCAGGATCCATGTTTCTTTCTGTCCAGGCTCCTTGTGGGAAAACTCATGTCTTCAAGGTCATGGAGTCACGTGAGGTCTGGCTGTGAGGAGACGACAGGAACACCAAATATGGGAAGGAGATGGAGTCAGCTGGACACGGAGAAATGTTTAGTTATAGGTTCATGAATATTTATAATGCTTGTCTTTTAATGCTGGGCTGAAGGGGTGTGTGCGTTCTGAAGTTGTGCCTAACCTAAGACGCACATAGATTGTGTGCTGTTTTAGGGACCTCTTCAAACCCAGAGCTCTGCTTAGAATTGTACTGTCAGGGATTAAACTTTGTTAATTTGAATCTATTGAATCTTGGTCGTCTCTCCTCGATACTGAACACGCATGAAAGAAAAGCTGCATAGGACGCAGGTTTCTTCCTTCAATTACACACATGTACTTAACTCTAGTACTACACACATGTACGCTAGTACGACACACATGTACTCTAGTACTACACACATGTACTTAACTCTAGTACGACACACATGTACTTAACTCTAGTACTACACACATGTACTTACCTCTAGTACTACACACATGTACTCTAGTACTACACACATGTACTTAACTCTAGTACTACACACATGTACTCTAGTACTACACACATGTACTTAACTCTAGTACTACACACATCTACTTAACTCTAGTACTACACACATATACTTAACTCGAATACTACACAGATGTACTCAATTCTGGTATTACACACATATACTTAACTCTAGTACTACACACATGTACTCTAGTACGACACACATGTACTTAACTCTAGCACTACACACATGTACTTAACTCTAGTATTACACACAGGTACTCTAGTACTACACACATGTACTTAACTCTAGTACTACACACATCTACTTAACTCTAGTACTACACACATATACTTAACTCGAATACTACACAGATGTACTCAATTCTGGTATTACACACATGTACTTAACTCTAGTACTACACACATGTACTTAACTCTAGTATTACACACATGTACTCTAGTACTACACACATGTACTTAACTCTAGTACTACACACATCTACTTAACTCTAGTACTACACACATGTACTCTAGTACTACACACGTGTACTTCACTCTAGTATTACACACATGTACTTAACTCTAGTACTACACACATATACTTAACTCGAATACTACACAGATGTACTCAATTCTGGTATTACACACATGTACTTAACTCTAGTACTACACACATGTACTCTAGTACTACACACATGTACTTAACTCTAGCACTACACACATGTACTTAACTCTAGTACTACACACATATACTTAACTTGAATACTACACAGATGTACTCAATTCTGGTATTACACACATGTACTTAACTCTAGTACTACACACATGTACTTAACTCTAGTACTACACACATGTACTTAACTCTAGTACTACACACATATACTTAACTTGAGTACTACACAGATGTACTTAACTCTAGTATTACACACATGTATTTAACTCTTGTATTACACACATGTACTTAACTCTAGTACTACACACGTACTTAACTCTAGTACTACACACATGTACTCTAGTATTACACAGATGTACTTAACCCTAGTACTACACACATGTACTTAACTCTAGTACTACACACATATACTTAACTCGAGTACTACACAGATGTACTTAACTATAGTATTACATACATGTACTTAACTCTAGTACTACACACATGTACTTAACTCTAGTACTACACACATGTACTTCCTCTAGTACTACACACATGTACTCTAGTGGTACACACATGTACTTAACTCTAGTACTACACACATGTACTTAACTCTAGTACTGCACAGTTGTAATTAACTCTAGTATTACACACATGTACTTAAATCTAGTACTACACACATGTACTTAACTCTAGTACTACACACATGTACTTAACTCCAGTACTACACACATGTACTTAACTCTAGTACTACACACATGTACTTAACTCTAGTATTACACACATGTACTTAACTCTAGTACTACACACATGTACTTAACTCTAGTACTACACACATGTACTTAACTCTAGTACTACACACATGTACTTAACTCTAGTATTACACACATGTACTTAACTCTAGTACTACACACATGTACTTAACTCTAGTACTACACACATGTACTTAACTCTAGTACTACACACATGTACTTAACTCTAGTACTACACATATGTATTTAACTCGAGTACTACACAGATGTACTTAAATCTAGTATTACACACATGTACTTAACTCTAGTACTACACACATGTACTTAACTCTAGTACTACACACATGTACTTAACTCTAGTACTACACACATGTACTTAACTCTAGTACCACACACATGTACTCTAGTACTACACACATGTACTTAACTCTAGTACTACACACATGTACTCTAGTACTACACACATGTACTTAACTCTAGTACTACACACATGTACTTAACTCTAGTACTACACACATGTACTTAACTCTAGTACATAAGTGTAGTACGAGAGTTAAGTACATGTGTGTAGTACAAGAGTTAAGTACATGTGTGTAATACTAGAGTGAAGTACAACTGTGCAGTACTACAGTTAAGTACATCTGTGTAGTACTAGAGTTAAGTACATGTGTGTTGTACAAGAGTTAAGTATATCTGTGTAGTACTCGAGTTAAGTATATGTGTGTAGTACTGGAGTTAAGTACATGTGTCTACACACATGAGTACAAGTGTGTAGTACTAGAGGTAAGTACATGTATTTAGTACTAGAGTACATGTGTGTAGTATTAGAGTTAAGTACATGTGTGTAGTACTAGAGTTAAGTACATCTGTGTAGTACTAGTGTTAAGTACATGTGTGTAGTACTAGAGTACATGTGTGTAGTACTAGAGTTAAGTACATGTGTGTAGTACTAGAGTTAAGTACATGTGTGTAGTACTAGAGTTAAGTACATGTGTGTAGTACTAGAGTACATGTGTGTAGTACTAGAGTTAAGTACATGTGTGTAATACTAGAGTTAACTACATCTGTGTAGTACTCGAGTTAAGTATATGTGTGTAGTACTAGAGTTAAGTACTTGTGTGTACTACTAGAGTTAAGTACATGTGTGTAGTACTACAGTACATCTGTGTGGTACTAGAGTTACGTACATGTGTGTAGTACTAGAGTTAAGTACATGTGTGTAGTACAAGAGTTAAGTACATGTGTGTAATACTAGAGTGAAGTACAACTGTGCAGTACTACAGTTAAGTACATCTGTGTAGTACTAGAGTTAAGTACATGTGTGTTGTACAAGAGTTAAGTATATCTGTGTAGTACTCGAGTTAAGTATATGTGTGTAGTACTGGAGTTAAGTACATGTGTCTACACACATGAGTACAAGTGTGTAGTACTAGAGTTAAGTACATGTGTGCAGTACTAGAGTACATGTTCGTAGTACTAGAGTTAAGTAGATGTGTGTAGTACTAGAGTTAAGTACATGTGTGTAGTACTAGAGTTAAGTACATGTGTGTAGTTAGTACTACACACATGTACTTAACTCTAGTACTTAGTTAAGTCCATGTGTGTAGTACTAGAGCTAAGTACATGTGTGTAGTACTAGAGTTAAGTACATGTGTGTAGTACTAGAGTTAAGTACATGTGTGCAGCACTAGAGTACATGTTCGTAGTACTAGATTTAAGTAGATGTGTGTAGTACTAGAGTTAAGTACATGTGTGTAGTACTATAGTTAAGTCCATGTGTGTAGTACTAGAGTTAAGTACATGTGTGCAGTACTAGAGTACATGTTCGTAGTACTAGAGTTAAGTAGATGTGTGTAGTACTAGAGTTAAGTACATGTGTGTAGTTAGTACTACACACATGTACTTAACTCTAGTACTTAGTTAAGTCCATGTGTGTAGTACTAGAGCTAAGTACATGTGTGTAGTACTAGAGTTAAGTACATGTGTGTAGTACTAGAGTTAAGTACATGTGTGCAGTACTAGAGTACATGTTCGTAGTACTAGATTTAAGTAGATGTGTGTAGTACTAGAGTTAAGTACATGTGTGTAGTACTATAGTTAAGTACATGTGTGTAGTACTAGAGTTAAGTACATGTGTGTAGTACTAGAGTTAAGTACATGTGTGTAATACTAGAGTTAAGTACACGTGTGTAGTACTAGAGTACATGTGTGTAGTACTAGAGTTAAGTACATGTGTGTAGTACTAGAGTTAAGTACATGTGTGTAGTACTAGAGTACATGTGTGTAGTACTAGAGTTAATTACATGTGTGTAGTACTACAGTACATGTGTGTAGTACTAGAGTTAAGTACATGTGTGTAGTACTACAGTACATGTGTGTAGTACTAGAGTTAAGTACATGTGTGTAGTACTAGAGTTAAGCACATGTGTGTAGTACTGGAGTTAAGTACATGTGTGTAGTACTAGAGTTAAGTACATGTGTGTAGTACTAGAGTTAAGTACATGTGTGTAGTAGGAGAGTTAAGTACATCTGTGCAGTACTAGAGTTAAGTACATGTGTGTAATACTAGAGTTAAGTACATGTGTGTAGTACTAGAGTTAAGTACATGTGCGTAGTACTAGAGCTAAGTACTTGTGTGTAGTACTAGAGTACATGTGTGTAGTACTAGAGTTAAGTACATGTGTGTAGTACTACAGTTAAGTAAATGTGTGTTGTCCTAGAGTACGTGTGTGGTACTGGAGTTAAGTACATGTGTGTAGTACTAGAGTACATGTGTGTAGTACTAGAGTTAAGTACACGTCCATCCATCCATCCATCCATCTTCTTCCGCTTATCCGGGGCCGGGTCGCGGGGGCAGCAGTCTAAGCAGGGGCTCCCAAGCTTCCTTCTCCCCAGCCACTTCCTCCAACTCCTCCGGACGGACCCCGAGGCGTTCCCAGGCCAGCCGAGAGACATAGTCCCTCCAGCGTGTCCTTTGTCTTCCCCGGGGCCTCCTACCGGTGGGACATGCCCAGAGCACCTCCCGGGGGAGGCGTCCAGGAGGCATCCGGACCAGATGCCCGAACCACCTCAGCTGGCTCCTCTCGACGTGGAGGAGCAGCGACTCTACTCCGAGCTCCTCCCGTGTGACCGAGCTCCTCACCTATCTCTAAGGAGGCGCCCGGCCACTCTGCGGAGAAACTCATTCGACCCGCGATCTCGTTCTTTCGGTCATTACCCAGAGCTCATGACCATAGGTGAGGTAGGAGCGTAGATTGACCCGATAAATCGAGAGCTTAGCCTTCGGCTCAGCTCCCTCTTCACCACAACGGTCCGATACAGCGACTGCATCACTGCCGGCGCCGCACCCGATCCGCCTGTCAATCTCGCTCCATCCTCCCTCACTCGTGAACAAGACCCGAGATACTTGAACTCCTCCACTTGAGGCAGAGACTCCCCACCCACCCGGAGAGGGCAATCCACCTTTCGGTCGAGAACCATGGCCTCGGATTTGGAACAGCTGATTCTCATCCCAGCCGCTTCACACTCGGCTGCAAACCGCCCAGTGCACGCTGCAGGTCCTGGTTGATGGAGCCAACAGGACAACATCATCCGCCAAAAAGCAGCGATGAGATCCTGTGGTCCCGAACTGGACCCCCTCCGGCCCCTGGCTGCGCCTAGAAATTCTGTCCATAAATACAATGAACAGAACCGGTGACAAAGGGCAGCCCTGGCCCGGAGTCCAACATGCACCGGGAACAAGTCTGACTTACTGCGGCAATGCGAACACAGCTCCTGCTCCGGTCATACAGGGACCGGACAGCCCTTAACAAGGGCCCCGGACCCCCTTCTCCCGGAGCACCCCCACAGGGCACCACGGGGGACACGGTGAATGCCTTCTCCAAGTCCACAAAACACATGTGGACTGGTTGAGCAAACTCCCATGAACCCTCGAGCACCCGATGGAGGGTGTAGAGCTGGTCCAGTGTTCCACGACCAGGCCGAAAACCACACTGCTCCTCTTGACTCCGAGGTGCGACTATCGGCCGAACTCTCCTCTCAGCACCCTGGCATAGACTTTACCGGGAGGCTGAGGAGTGTGATTCCCCTGTAGTTGGAACACACCCTCCGGTCCCCCTTTTTTATACAGAGGGACCACCACCCCGGTCTGCCAGTCCAGAGGTACTGTTCCCCGACCGCCACGCGATGTTGTAGAGCGTGTCAGCCAAGACAGCCCCACAACACCCAGAGCTTAAGGTACTCAGGGCCGGATCTCATCCACCCCGGGCCTTGCCACCGAGGCTTTCCTGACCACCTCAGTGACTTCGGCCAGGGTGATGGATGAGTCCGCCTCTGGAGTCCCCCAGCCTCGGCCTCCTCTTCGGAGGGCGTGGCGGTGGGATTGAGGAGATCCCCAAAGTATTCCTTCCACCGCCCGACAACATCCCAGTCGAGGTCAGCAGCTCTCCCCCGCACTGTAAACAGTATTGGTGAAGGGCCGCTTCCCCCTCCTGAGGCGCCCGGACGGTTTGCCAGAATTTCCTTGGGGCCGTCCGATAGTCCTCCTCCATGGCCTCCCGAACTCCTCCCAGACCCGAGTTTTGCCTCTGCAACGCCCGGGCTGCGCAGCTGGCCCGGCGGTACCCGTCAGCTGCCTCAGGAGTCCACCGGGCCAGTAAGGCCCGGTAGGTCTCCTTCTTCAACAGCGGCATCCCTTACTTCCGTGTCCACCACCGGGTTCGAGGATACCGCGCGACAGGCCCGCGGCCTTACGGCCACAGCTCTGACGGCCGACATCGACAATGGAGGCCGAGCAGAAGCCCACTCGGGCTCCATGTCCCCAGCCTCCTCGGGATCTGGGAGAAGCTCTCCCGGAGTGTGAGTTGAAGGCCACACTGACAGAAGGTTCCGCCAGGCGTTCCCAGCAGACCCTCACGATGCGCTTGGGCCTGCCAGGTCTTTCGGCTTCCTCCTCCGCCAGCGGACCCAACTCACCACCAGGTGGTGATCAGTTGACAGCTCTGCCCTCTCTTCACCCGAGTGTCAAGACACCGCGGCGGAGGGGTCAGATGACACGACAACAAAGTCGATCATCGACCTCCGGCCTAGGAAATCCCTGGTGCCACGTGCACGATGGACCCCCTTGTGCTTTCCGAACATGGTGTTCGTTATGGACAAACTGTGACTAGCACAGAAGTCCAATAACAGAACACTGCTCGGGTTCAGATCAGGAGGCCGTTCCTCCCAATCACCCCTCTCCAAGTGTCACTGTTGTTGCCCACATGGGCGTTGAAGTCCCCAGTAGAACAACGGAGTCCCGGTCGGTGCACTGTCAGTACCCCTCAGAGACTCCAAGAAGGCCGGGTGCACTCTGCACTGCTGTTCAGCCCATAGGCCGACACCACAGTGAGACCTGTCCCGACCAGCGCAGGGACGCGACCCTCTCGTTCACCGGGTAAACTCCAACACGCAGCGGCTGAGCTGTGGGGCTATAAGCAAGCCCACGCCAGCTTCGCCGCCGCTCGCGGACCAGCGCCAGAGAAATGGAAGTCCAGCCCCTCTCAAGGAGTTGGGTTCCAGAGCCCAAGCTGTGCGTGGAGGTGAGAGCCGACTATATCTAGCCCGTAACGCTCGACCTCCCGCACAAGCTCAGGCTCCTTCCCCCCAGCGAGGTGACATTCCATGTCCCAGAGCTAGTCTCCATGTCCGGAGATCTGGTGCCGAGGCCCCTGCCTTCGACTGCCGCCCAGATCTCTTTGCACCAGCCCCTATGGCTCCTCCCTTGGATGGTGGGTCCAGGAGGCGGTCCACGTCGCTCCTTCGGGCTTTGCCCGGCCGGGCCCCGTGGGGAAGGCCCGGCCACCAGGCGCTTCGCCCGTGCACCACCCAGGCCTGGCTCCAGGGTGGGGCCCCGGTACCGCCTTTCCGGGCGACGTCACTGACCTCGATTTTTGTGTCATCATAGGGGTCTTTTGAACCGCTCTTCGTCTGACCCGTCCCCCCGGACCTGTTTGCCTTGGGTGACCCTACCAGGGGCATAAAGCCCCCGACAACATAGCTCCTGGGATCATTCGGGTACTCAAACCCCTCCACCACGTTAAGGTGGCGGTTCGAGGAGGGGTTTTAAGTGCATGTGTGTAGTAATAGTGTACATGTGTGTAGTACTAGAGTTAAGTACATGTGTGTAGTACTAAAGTTAAGTACATATGTGTAGTACTAGAGTTAAGTACGTGTGTGTAATACTAGAGTTAAGTACATGTGTGTAGTACTAGAGTACATGTGTGTGGTACTAGAGTTAAGTACATGTGTGTAGTACTAGAGTTAAGTACATGTGTGTACTACTAGAGTAAATGTGTGTAGTTCTAGAGTTAAGTACATGTGTGTAGTACTAGAGTTAAGTACATATGTGTAGTACTAGAGTTAAGTATATATGTGTAGTACTAGAGTTAAGTACATGTGTGTAGTACTAGTGTACATGTGTTTAGTATTAGAGTTAAGTACATGTGTGTAGTACTAGAGTTAAGTACATATGTGTAGTACTAGAGTTAAGTACATGTGTGCAGTACTAGAGTACGTGTGTGGCACTAGAGTTAAATACATGTGTGTAGTACTAGAGTACATGTGTGCAGTACTAGAGTTAAGTATATGTGTGTAGTACTAGGGTTAAGAACATGTCTGTAGTACTAGAGTACGTGTGTGGTACTAGAGTTAAGTACATGTGTGCAGTACTAGAGTACATGTGTGTGGTACTAGAATTAAGTACATGTGTGTAGTACTAGAGTTAAGTACATGTGTGTAGTACTAGAGTTAAGTACATGTGTGTAGTACTAGAGTACATGTGTGTAGTACTAGAGTTAAGTACATGTGTGTAATACTAGAGTTAACTACATCTGTGTAGTAAACGAGTTAAGTATATGTGTGTAGTACTAGAGTTAAGTACTTGTGTGTACTACTAGAGTTAAGTACATGTGTGTAGTACTACAGTACATCTGTGTAGTACTAGAGTTAAGTACATGTGTGTAGTACTAGAGTTAAGTACATGTGTGTAGTACAAGAGTTAAGTACATGTGTGTAGTACTAGTGTTAAGTACATGTGTGTAGTACTAGAGTACATGTGTGTAGTACTAGAGTTAAGTACATGTGTGTAGTACTAGAGTACATGTGTGTAGTACTAGAGTTAAGTACATGTGTGTAGTACTAGAGTTAAGTACATGTGTGTAGTACTAGAGTACATGTGTGTAGTACTAGAGTTAAGTACATGTGTGTAATACTAGAGTTAACTACATCTGTGTAGTACTCGAGTTAAGTATATGTGTGTAGTACTAGAGTTAAGTACTTGTGTGTACTACTAGAGTTAAGTACATGTGTGTAGTACTACAGTACATCTGTGTGGTACTAGAGTTAAGTACATGTGTGTAGTACTAGAGTTAAGTACATGTGTGTAGTACAATAGTTAAGTACATGTGTGTAATACTAGAGTGAAGTACAACTGTGCAGTACTACAGTTAAGTACATCTGTGTAGTACTAGAGTTAAGTACATGTGTGTTGTACAAGAGTTAAGTATATCTGTGTAGTACTCGAATTAAGTATATGTGTGTAGTACTGGAGTTAAGTACATGTGTGTAGTACTAGAGTTAAGTACATGTGTGTAGTACTAGAGTTAAGTACATGAGTGTAGTACTAGAGAATATGTGTGTAGTACTAGAGTTAAGTACATGTGTGTAGTACTAGAGTTAAGTACATGAGTGTAGTAATAGAGTACATGTGTGTAGTACTCAAGTTAAGTACATGTGTGTAGTACTAGAGTTAAGTACATGTGTGTAGTACTAGAGTTAAGTTCATGTTTGTAATACTAGAGTTAAATACAACTGTGCAGTACTAGAGTTAAGAACATGTGTGTAGTACTAGAGTTAAGTACATGTGTGTAGTACTAGAGTTAAGTACATGTGTGTAGTAGGAGAGTTAAGTAGATCTGTGTGGAACTGGATTTAAGTATGTGTGTAGTACTAGAGTACATGTGTATGGTACTAGAGTTAAGTGCATGTGTGTTGTACTAGAGTACATGTGTGTAGTACTAGAGTTAAGTACATGTGTGTAGTACTAGAGTTAAATACATGTGTGTAGTACTAGAGTTAAGTACATGTGTGTAATACTAGAGTTAAGTACATGTGTGTATTACAAGAGTTAAGTATATCTGTGTAGTACTAGAGTTAAGTACATGTGTGTAGTACTAGAGTTAAGTACATGTGTGTAGTACTAGAGTTAAGTACATGTGTGTAGTACTAGAGTTAAGTACATGTGTGTAGTACTAGAGTTAAGTACATGTGTGTAATATTAGAGTTAAATACATGTGTGTAGTACTAGAGTACATGTGTGTAGTACTAGAGTTAAGTACATGTGTGTAGTACTAGAGTTAAGTACATGTGTGTAGTACTAGAGTTAAGTACATGTGTGTAGTACTAGAGTTAAGTATATATGTGTAGTACTAGAGTTAAGTACATGTGTGTAGTACTAGAGTTAAGTACATGTGTGTAGTACTAGAGTTAAGTACATGTGTGTAGTACTAGAGTTAAGTACATGTGTGTAATACTAGAGTTAAGTACAACTGTGCAGTACTAGAGTTAAGTACATGTGTGTAATACTAGAGTTAAGTACATGTGTGTAGTACTAGAGTTGACTACATGTGTGTAGTACTAGAGTTAAGTACATGTGTGTAGTAATAGAGTTACGTACATGTGTGTAGTACTAGAGTTAAGTACGTGTGTAGTCCTAGAGTTAAGTACATGTGTGTAGTACTAGAGTTAAGTACATGTGTGTAGTACTAGAGTTAAGTACATGTGTGTAGTACTAGAGTTAAGTACATGTGTGTAGTACTAGAGTTAAGTACATGTGTGTAGTACTAGAGTTAAGTACATGTGTGTAGTACTAGAGTTAAGTACATGTGTGTAGTACTAGAGTTAAGTACATGTGTGTAGTACTAGAGTTAAGTACATGTGTGTAGTACTAGAGTACATATGTGTGGTACTAGAGTTAAGTACATGTGTGTAGTACTAGAGTATATGTGTGTAGTACTAGAGTTAAGTACATGTGTGTAGTACTAGACATAAGTATATGTGTAGTACTAGAGTTAAGTACATGTGTGTAGTACTAGGGTTAAGTACATGTGTGTAGTACTAGAGTTAAGTACATGTGTGTAGTACTAGAGTTAAGTACATGTGTGTAGTACTAGAGTTAAGTACATGTGTGTAATACTAGAGTTAAGTACAACTGTGCAGTACTAGAGTTAAGTACATGTGTGTAGTACTAGAGTTAAGTACATGTGTGTAGTACTAGAGTTAAGTACATGTGTGTAGTACTAGAGTTAAGTACATGTGTGTAGTACTAGAGTTAAGTACATGTGTGTAGTACTAGAGTTAAGTACATGTGTGTAGTACTAGAGTTAAGTACATGTGTGTAGTACTAGAGTTAAGTACATGTGTGTAGTACTAGAGTTAAGTACATGTGTGTAGTACTAGAGTTAAATACATGTGTGTAGTACTAGAGTACATGTGTGCAGTACTAGAGTTAAGTATATGTGTGTAGTACTAGAGTTAAGTACATGTGTGTAGTACTAGAGTACATGTGTGTAGTACTAGAGTTAAGTACATGTGTGTAGTACTAGAGTACATGTGTGTAGTACTAGAGTTAAGTACATGTGTGTAGTACTAGAGTTAAGTACATGTGTGTAGTACTAGAGTTAAGTACATGTGTGTAGTACTAGAGTTAAGTACATGTGTGTAGTACTAGAGTTAAGTACATGTGTGTAGTACTAGAGTTAAGTACATGTGTGTAGTAGGAGAGTTAAGTACATCTGTGCAGTACTAGAGTTAAGTACATGTGTGTAATACTAGAGTTAAGTACATGTGTGTAGTACTAGAGTTAAGTACATGTGTGTAGTACTAGAGCTAAGTACTTGTGTGTAGTACTAGAGTACATGTGTGTAGTACTAGAGTTAAGTACATGTGTGTAGTACTACAGTTAAGTAAATGTGTGTTGTCCTAGAGTACGTGTGTGGTACTGGAGTTAAGTACATGTGTGTAGTACTAGAGTACATGTGTGTAGTACTAGAGTTAAGTACATGTGTGTAGTAATAGTGTACATGTGTGTAGTACTAGAGTTAAGTACATGTGTGTAGTACTAAAGTTAAGTACATATGTGTAGTACTAGAGTTAAGTACGTGTGTGTAATACTAGAGTTAAGTACATGTGTGTAGTACTAGAGTACATGTGTGTGGTACTAGAGTTAAGTACATGTGTGTAGTACTAGAGTTAAGTACATGTGTGTACTACTAGAGTAAATGTGTGTAGTTCTAGAGTTAAGTACATGTGTGTAGTACTAGAGTTAAGTACATATGTGTAGTACTAGAGTTAAGTATATATGTGTAGTACTAGAGTTAAGTACATGTGTGTAGTACTAGTGTACATGTGTTTAGTATTAGAGTTAAGTACATGTGTGTAGTACTAGAGTTAAGTACATATGTGTAGTACTAGAGTTAAGTACATGTGTGCAGTACTAGAGTACGTGTGTGGCACTAGAGTTAAATACATGTGTGTAGTACTAGAGTACATGTGTGCAGTACTAGAGTTAAGTATATGTGTGTAGTACTAGGGTTAAGAACATGTCTGTAGTACTAGAGTACGTGTGTGGTACTAGAGTTAAGTACATGTGTGCAGTACTAGAGTACATGTGTGTGGTACTAGAATTAAGTACATGTGTGTAGTACTAGAGTTAAGTACATGTGTGTAGTACTAGAGTTAAGTACATGTGTGTAGTACTAGAGTACATGTGTGTAGTACTAGAGTTAAGTACATGTGTGTAATACTAGAGTTAACTACATCTGTGTAGTAAACGAGTTAAGTATATGTGTGTAGTACTAGAGTTAAGTACTTGTGTGTACTACTAGAGTTAAGTACATGTGTGTAGTACTACAGTACATCTGTGTAGTACTAGAGTTAAGTACATGTGTGTAGTACTAGAGTTAAGTACATGTGTGTAGTACTAGAGTTAAGTACATGTGTGTAGTACAATAGTTAAGTACATGTGTGTAATACTAGAGTGAAGTACAACTGTGCAGTACTACAGTTAAGTACATCTGTGTAGTACTAGAGTTAAGTACATGTGTGTTGTACAAGAGTTAAGTATATCTGTGTAGTACTCGAATTAAGTATATGTGTGTAGTACTGGAGTTAAGTACATGTGTGTAGTACTAGAGTTAAGTACATGTGTGTAGTACTAGAGTTAAGTACATGAGTGTAGTACTAGAGAATATGTGTGTAGTACTAGAGTTAAGTACATGTGTGTAGTACTAGAGTTAAGTACATGTGTGTAGTACTAGAGTTAAGTACATGTGTGTAGTACTAGAGTTAAGTACATGTGTGTAGTACTAGAGTTAAGTACATGTGTGTAGTACTAGAGTTAAGTTCATGTTTGTAATACTAGAGTTAAATACAACTGTGCAGTACTAGAGTTAAGAACATGTGTGTAGTACTAGAGTTAAGTACATGTGTGTAGTACTAGAGTTAAGTACATGTGTGTAGTAGGAGAGTTAAGTAGATCTGTGTGGAACTGGATTTAAGTATGTGTGTAGTACTAGAGTACATGTGTATGGTACTAGAGTTAAGTGCATGTGTGTTGTACTAGGGTTAAGAACATGTCTGTAGTACTAGAGTACGTGTGTGGTACTAGAGATAAGTACATGTGTGCAGTATTAGAGTATATGTGTGTGGTACTAGAGTTAAGTACATGTTTGTAATATTAGAGTTAAGTACACGTGTGTAGTACTAGAGTACATGTGTGTAGTACTAGAGTTAAGTACATGTGTGTAGTACTAGAGTTAAGTACATGTGTGTAGTACTAGAGTTAAGTACATGTGTGCAGTACTAGAGTTAAGTACATGTGTGTAGTACTAGAGTTAAATACATGTGTGTAGTACTAGAGTTAAGTACATGTGTGCAGTACTAGAGTTAAGTACATGTGTGTAGTACTAGAGTTAAGTACATGTGTGTAGTACTAGAGTACATGTGTGTAGTACTAGAGTTAAGTACATGTGTGTAGTACTAGAGTTAAGTACATGTGTGTAGTACTAGAATTAAGTACATGTGTGTAGTACTAGAGTTAAGTACATGTGTGTAGTACTAGAGTTAAGTACATGTGTGTAGTACTAGAGTACATGTGTGTAGTACTAGAGTTAAGTACATGTGTGTAATACTAGAGTTAACTACATCTGTGTAGTACTCGAGTTAAGTATATGTGTGTAGTACTAGAGTTAAGTACTTGTGTGTACTACTAGAGTTAAGTACATGTGTGTAGTACTACAGTACATCTGTGTGGTACTAGAGTTAAGTACATGTGTGTAGTACTAGAGTTAAGTACATGTGTGTAGTACAAGAGTTAAGTACATGTGTGTAATACTAGAGTGAAGTACAACTGTGCAGTACTACAGTTAAGTACATCTGTGTAGTACTAGAGTTAAGTACATGTGTGTTGTACAAGAGTTAAGTATATCTGTGTAGTACTCGAGTTAAGTATATGTGTGTAGTACTGGAGTTAAGTACATGTGTGTAGTACTAGAGTTAAGTACATGTGTGTAGTACTAGAGTTAAGTACATGAGTGTAGTACTAGAGAATATGTGTGTAGTACTAGAGTTAAGTACATGTGTGTAGTACTAGAGTTAAGTACATGTGTGTAGTACTAGAGTTAAGTACATGTGTGTAGTAATAGAGTACATGTGTGTAGTACTAGAGTTAAGTACATGTGTGTAGTACTAGAGTTAAGTACATGTGTGTAGTACTAGAGTTAAGTTCATGTTTGTAATACTAGAGTTAAATACAACTGTGCAGTACTAGAGTTAAGAACATGTGTGTAGTACTAGAGTTAAGTACATGTGTGTAGTACTAGAGTTAAGTACATGTGTGTAGTAGGAGAGTTAAGTAGATCTGTGTGGAACTGGATTTAAGTATGTGTGTAGTACTAGAGTACATGTGTATGGTACTAGAGTTAAGTGCATGTGTGTTGTACTAGAGTACATGTGTGTAGTACTAGAGTACGTGTGTGGTACTAGAGTTAAATACATGTGTGTAGTACTAGAGTACATGTGTGCAGTACTAGAGTTAAGTATATGTGTGTAGTACTAGGGTTAAGAACATGTCTGTAGTACTAGAGTACGTGTGTGGTACTAGAGATAAGTACATGTGTGCAGTACTAGAGTATATGTGTGTGGTACTAGAGTTAAGTACATGTGTCTACACACATGAGTACAAGTGTGTAGTACTAGAGTTAAGTACATGTGTGCAGTACTAGAGTACATGTTCGTAGTACTAGAGTTAAGTAGATGTGTGTAGTACTAGAGTTAAGTACATGTGTGTAGTAGGAGAGTTAAGTACATCTGTGCAGTACTAGAGTTAAGTACATGTGTGTAGTACTAGAGTTAAGTACATGTGTGTAGTACTAGAGTTAAGTACATGTGTGTAGTACTAGAGTTAAGTACATGTGTGTAGTACTAGAGTTAAGTACATGTGTGTAGTACTAGAGTTAAGTACATGTGTGTAGTACTACAGTTAAGTAAATGTGTGTAGTACTAGAGTTAAGTACATGTGTGGTACTGGAGTTAAGTACATGTGTGTAGTACTAGAGTACATGTGTGTAGTACTAGAGTTAAGTACATGTGTGTAGTACTAGAGTACATGTGTGTAGTACTAGAGTTAAGTACATGTGTGTAGTACTAAAGTTAAGTACATATGTGTAGTACTAGAGTTAAGTACATGTGTGTAATACTAGAGTTAAGTACATGTGTGTAGTACTAGAGTACATGTGTGTGGTACTAGAGTTAAGTACATGTGTGTAGTACTAGAGTTAAGTACATGTGTGTACTACTAGAGTAAATGTGTGTAGTTCTAGAGTTAAGTACATGTGTGTAGTACTAGAGTTAAGTACATATGTGTAGTACTAGAGTTAAGTATATATGTGTAGTACTAGAGTTAAGTACATGTGTGTAGTACTAGTGTACATGTGTTTAGTATTAGAGTTAAGTACATGTGTGTAGTACTAGAGTTAAGTACATATGTGTAGTACTAGAGTTAAGTACATGTGTGCAGTACTAGAGTACATGTGTGTGGTACTAGAGTTAAGTACATGTGTGTAGTACTAGAGTACATGTGTGCAGTACTAGAGTTAAGTATATGTGTGTAGTACTAGGGTTAAGAACATGTCTGTAGTACTAGAGTACGTGTGTGGTACTAGAGTTAAGTACATGTGTGCAGTACTAGAGTACATGTGTGTGGTACTAGAATTAAGTACATGTGTGTAGTACTAGAGTTAAGTACATGTGTGTAGTACTAGAGTTAAGTACATGTGTGTAGTACTAGAGTACATGTGTGTAGTACTAGAGTTAAGTACATGTGTGTAATACTAGAGTTAACTACATCTGTGTAGTAAACGAGTTAAGTATATGTGTGTAGTACTAGAGTTAAGTACTTGTGTGTACTACTAGAGTTAAGTACATGTGTGTAGTACTACAGTACATCTGTGTAGTACTAGAGTTAAGTACATGTGTGTAGTACTAGAGTTAAGTACATGTGTGTAGTACAAGAGTTAAGTACATGTGTGTAGTACTAGTGTTAAGTACATGTGTGTAGTACTAGAGTACATGTGTGTAGTACTAGAGTTAAGTACATGTGTGTAGTACTAGAGTTAAGTACATGTGTGTAGTACTAGAGTTAAGTACATGTGTGTAGTACTAGAGTACATGTGTGTAGTACTAGAGTTAAGTACATGTGTGTAGTACTAGAGTTAAGTACATGTGTGTAGTACTAGAGTTAAGTACATGTGTGTAGTACTAGAGTACATGTGTGTAGTACTAGAGTTAAGTACATGTGTGTAATACTAGAGTTAACTACATCTGTGTAGTACTCGAGTTAAGTATATGTGTGTAGTACTAGAGTTAAGTACTTGTGTGTACTACTAGAGTTAAGTACATGTGTGTAGTACTACAGTACATCTGTGTGGTACTAGAGTTAAGTACATGTGTGTAGTACTAGAGTTAAGTACATGTGTGTAGTACAATAGTTAAGTACATGTGTGTAATACTAGAGTGAAGTACAACTGTGCAGTACTACAGTTAAGTACATCTGTGTAGTACTAGAGTTAAGTACATGTGTGTTGTACAAGAGTTAAGTATATCTGTGTAGTACTCGAATTAAGTATATGTGTGTAGTACTGGAGTTAAGTACATGTGTGTAGTACTAGAGTTAAGTACATGTGTGTAGTACTAGAGTTAAGTACATGAGTGTAGTACTAGAGAATATGTGTGTAGTACTAGAGTTAAGTACATGTGTGTAGTACTAGAGTTAAGTACATGTGTGTAGTACTAGAGTTAAGTACATGAGTGTAGTAATAGAGTACATGTGTGTAGTACTCAAGTTAAGTACATGTGTGTAGTACTAGAGTTAAGTACATGTGTGTAGTACTAGAGTTAAGTTCATGTTTGTAATACTAGAGTTAAATACAACTGTGCAGTACTAGAGTTAAGAACATGTGTGTAGTACTAGAGTTAAGTACATGTGTGTAGTACTAGAGTTAAGTACATGTGTGTAGTAGGAGAGTTAAGTAGATCTGTGTGGAACTGGATTTAAGTATGTGTGTAGTACTAGAGTACATGTGTATGGTACTAGAGTTAAGTGCATGTGTGTTGTACTAGAGTACATGTGTGTAGTACTAGAGTACGTGTGTGGTACTAGAGTTAAATACATGTGTGTAGTACTAGAGTACATGTGTGCAGTACTAGAGTTAAGTATATGTGTGTAGTACTAGAGTTAAGTACATGTGTGTAGTACTAGAGTTAAGTACATATGTGTGGTACTAGAGATAAGTACATGTGTGCAGTACTAGAGTATATGTGTGTGGTACTAGAGTTAAGTACATGTGTCTACACACATGAGTACAAGTGTGTAGTACTAGAGTTAAGTACATGTGTGCAGTACTAGAGTACATGTGTGTAGTACTAGAGTTAAGTACATGTGTGTAGTACTAGAGTTAAGTACATGTGTGTAGTTAGTACTACACACATGTACTTAACTCTAGTACTTAGTTAAGTCCATGTGTGTAGTACTAGAGTACATGTGTGTAGTACTAGAGTTAAGTACATGTGTGTAGTACTAGAGTTAAGTACATGTGTGTAGTACTAGAGTTAAGTACATGTGTGCAGTACTAGAGTACATGTGTGTAGTACTAGATTTAAGTAGATGTGTGTAGTACTAGAGTTAAGTACATGTGTGTAGTACTATAGTTAAGTCCATGTGTGTAGTACTAGAGTTAAGTACATGTGTGTAGTACTAGAGTTAAGTACATGTGTGTAGTACTAGAGTTAAGTACATGTGTGTAGTACTAGAGTTAAGTACATGTGTGTAGTACTAGAGTTAAGTACATGTGTGTAATACTAGAGTTAAGTACATGTGTGTAGTACTAGAGTTAAGTACATGTGTGTAGTACTAGAGTTAAGTACATGTGTGTAGTACTAGAGTTAAGTACATGTGTGTAGTACTAGAGTTAAGTACATGTGTGTAGTACTAGAGTTAAGTACATGTGTGTAGTACTAGAGTTAAGTACATGTGTGTAGTACTAGAGTTAAGTACATGTGTGTAGTACTAGAGTTAAGTACATGTGTGTAGTACTAGAGTTAAGTACATGTGTGTAGTACTAGAGTTAAGTACATGTGTGTAGTAGGAGAGTTAAGTACATGTGTGCTGTACCAGAGTTAAGTATATGTGTGTAGTACTAGAGTTAAGTACATGTGTGTAGTACTAGAGTTAAGTACATGTGTGTAGTACTAGAGTTAAGTACATGTGTGTAGTACTAGAGTACGTGTGTAGTACTAGAGTTAAGTACATGTGCGTAGTACTAGAGTATATGTGTGTAGTACCAGAGTTAAGTATATGTGTGTAGTACTAGAGTTAAGTACATGTGTGTAATACTAGAGTTAAGTATATGTGTGTAGTACTAGAGTACATGTGTGTAGTACTAGAGTTAAGTACATGTGTGTAGTACTAGAGTTAAGTACATGTGTCTACACACATGAGTACATGTGTGTAGTACTAGAGTTAAGTACATGTGTGTAGTACTAGAGTTAAGTACATGTGTGTAGTACTAGAGTTAAGTACATGTGTGTAGTACTAGAGTTAAGTACATGTGTGTAGTTAGTACTACACACATGTACTTAACTCTAGTACTTAGTTAAGTCCATGTGTGTAGTACTAGAGTTAAGTACATGTGTGTAGTACTAGAGTTAAGTACATGTGTGTAGTACTAGAGTTAAGTACATGTGTGTAGTACTAGAGTTAAGTACATGTGTGTAGTACTAGAGTTAAGTACATGTGTGTAGTACTAGAGTTAAGTACATGTGTGTAGTACTAGAGTTAAGTACATGTGTGTAGTACTATAGTTAAGTCCATGTGTGTAGTACTAGAGTTAAGTACATGTGTGTAGTACTAGAGTTAAGTACATGTGTGTAGTACTAGAGTTAAGTACATGTGTGTAGTACTATAGTTAAGTACATGTGTGTAGTACTAGAGTTAAGTACATGTGTGTAGTACTAGAGTTAAGTACATGTGTGTAGTACTAGAGTTAAGTACATGTGTGTAGTACTAGAGTTAAGTACATGTGTGTAGTACTAGAGTTAAGTACATGTGTGTAGTACTAGAGTTAAGTACATGTGTGTAGTACTAGAGTTAAGTACATGTGTGTAGTACTAGAGTTAAGTACATGTGTGTAGTACTAGAGTTAAGTACATGTGTGTAGTACTAGAGTTAAGTACATGTGTGTAGTACTAGAGTTAAGTACATGTGTGTAGTACTAGAGTTAAGTACATGTGTGTAGTACTAGAGTTAAGTACATGTGAGTAGTACTAGAGTTAAGTACATGTCTGTAGTACTTGAGTTCATGTGTGTAGTACTAGAGTTAAGTAAATGTGTGTAGTACTAGAGTTAAGTACATGTGTGTAGTACTAGAGTTAAGTACATGTGTGTAGTACTAGAGTTAAGTACATGTGTGTAGTACTAGAGTTAAGTACATGTGTGTAGTACTAGAGTTAAGTACATGTGTGTAGTACTAGAGTTAAGTACATGTGTGTAGTACTAGAGTAAATGTGTGTAGTACTAGAGTTAAGTACATGTGTGTAGTACTAGAGTTAAGTACATATGTGTAGTACTAGAGTTAAGTATATGTGTGTAGTACTAGAGTTAAGTACATGTGTGTAGTACTAGAGTTAACTACATGTGTGTAGTACTAGAGTTAAGTACATGTGTGTAGTACTAGAGTTAAGTACATATGTGTAGTACTAGAGTTAAGTACAACTTTGCAGTACTAGAGTTAAGTACATGTGTGTAGTACTAGAGTTAAGTACATGTGTGTAGTACTAGAGTTAAGTACATGTGTGTAATACTAGAGTTAAGTACATGTGTGTAGTACTAGAGTTAAGTACATGTGTGTAGTACTAGAGTTAAGTACATGTGTGTAGTACTAGAGTTAAGTACATGTGTGCAGTACTAGAGTACATGTGTGTGGTACTAGAATTAAGTACATGTGTGTAGTACTAGAGTTAAGTACATGTGTGTAGTACTAGAGTTAAGTACATGTGTGTAGTACTAGAGTACATGTGTGTAGTACTAGAGTTAAGTACATGTGTGTAATACTAGAGTTAACTACATCTGTGTAGTACTCGAGTTAAGTATATGTGTGTAGTACTAGAGTTAAGTACTTGTGTGTACTACTAGAGTTAAGTACATGTGTGTAGTACTACAGTACATCTGTGTGGTACTAGAGTTAAGTACATGTGTGTAGTACTAGAGTTAAGTACATGTGTGTAGTACAAGAGTTAAGTACATGTGTGTAATACTAGAGTGAAGTACAACTGTGCAGTACTACAGTTAAGTACATCTGTGTAGTACTAGAGTTAAGTACATGTGTGTTGTACAAGAGTTAAGTATATCTGTGTAGTACTAGAGTTAAGTATATGTGTGTAGTACTGGAGTTAAGTACATGTGTGTAGTACTAGAGTTAAGTACATGTGTGTAGTACTAGAGTTAAGTACATGTGTGTAGTACTAGAGAATATGTGTGTAGTACTAGAGTTAAGTACATGTGTGTAGTACTAGAGTTAAGTACATGTGTGTAGTACTAGAGTTAAGTACATGTGTGTAGTACTAGAGTTAAGTTCATGTTTGTAATACTAGAGTTAAATACAACTGTGCAGTACTAGAGTTAAGAACATGTGTGTAGTACTAGAGTTAAGTACATGTGTGTAGTACTAGAGTTAAGTACATGTGTGTAGTAGGAGAGTTAAGTAGATCTGTGTGGAACTGGATTTAAGTATGTGTGTAGTACTAGAGTACATGTGTGTAGTACTAGAGTACATGTGTGTAGTACTAGAGTTAAGTACATGTGTGTAGTACTAGAGTACATGTGTGTAGTACTAGAGTTAAGTACATGTGTGTAGTACTAGAGTTAAGTACATGTGTGTAGTACTAGAGTTAAGTACATGTGTGTAGTACTAGAGTTAAGTATATGTGTGTAGTACTAGAGTTAAGTACATGTGTGTAGTACTAGAGTTAAGTACATGTGTGTAGTACTAGAGTTAAGTACATGTGTGTAGTACTAGAGTTAAGTACATGTGTGTAGTACTAGAGTTAAGTACATTTGTGTAGTACTAGAGTTAAGTACATGTGTGTAGTACTAGAGTTAAGTACATGTGTGTAGTACTAGAGTTAAGTACATGTGTGTAGTACTAGAGTTAAGTACATGTGTGTAATACTAGAGTTAACTACATGTGTGTAGTACTAGAGTTAAGTACATGTGTGTAGTACTAGAGTTAAGTACAACTGTGCAGTACTAGAGTTTAAATGTGTGTAGTACTACAGTTAAGTACATGTGTGTAGTACTAGAGTTAAGTCCATCCGTGTAGTACTCGAGTTAAGTACATCTGTGTAGTACTAGAGTTAAGTACATGTGTGTAATACTAGAGTTAAGTACATGTGTGTAGTACTAGAGTTAAGTACATGTGTGTAGTACTAGAGTTAAGTACATGTGTGTAGTACTAGAGTTAAGTACATGTGTGTAGTACTAGAGTTAAGTACATGTGTGTAGTACTAGAGTTAAGTACATGTGTGTAGTACTAGAGTTAAGTACATGTGTGTAGTACTAGAGTTAAGTACATGTGTGTAGTACTAGAGTATATGTGTGTAGTACTAGAGTTAAGTACATGTGTGTAGTACTAGAGTTAAGTACATGTGTGTAGTACTAGAGTTAAGTACATGTGTGTAGTACTAGAGTTAAGTTCATGTTTGTAATACTAGAGTTAAATACAACTGTGCAGTACTAGAGTTAAGAACATGTGTGTAGTACTAGAGTTAAGTACATGTGTGTAGTACTAGAGTTAAGTACATGTGTGTAGTAGGAGAGTTAAGTAGATCTGTGTGGAACTGGATTTAAGTATGTGTGTAGTACTAGAGTACATGTGTGTGGTACTAGAATTAAGTACATGTGTGTAGTACTAGAGTTAAGTACATGTGTGTAGTACTAGAGTTAAGTACATGTGTGTAGTACTAGAGTACATGTGTGTAGTACTAGAGTTAAGTACATGTGTGTAATACTAGAGTTAACTACATCTGTGTAGTACTCGAGTTAAGTATATGTGTGTAGTACTAGAGTTAAGTACTTGTGTGTACTACTAGAGTTAAGTACATGTGTGTAGTACTACAGTACATCTGTGTGGTACTAGAGTTAAGTACATGTGTGTAGTACTAGAGTTAAGTACATGTGTGTAGTACAAGAGTTAAGTACATGTGTGTAATACTAGAGTGAAGTACAACTGTGCAGTACTACAGTTAAGTACATCTGTGTAGTACTAGAGTTAAGTACATGTGTGTTGTACAAGAGTTAAGTATATCTGTGTAGTACTCGAGTTAAGTATATGTGTGTAGTACTGGAGTTAAGTACATGTGTGTAGTACTAGAGTTAAGTACATGTGTGTAGTACTAGAGTTAAGTACATGAGTGTAGTACTAGAGAATATGTGTGTAGTACTAGAGTTAAGTACATGTGTGTAGTACTAGAGTTAAGTACATGTGTGTAGTACTAGAGTTAAGTACATGTGTGTAGTACTAGAGTTAAGTTCATGTTTGTAATACTAGAGTTAAATACAACTGTGCAGTACTAGAGTTAAGAACATGTGTGTAGTACTAGAGTTAAGTACATGTGTGTAGTACTAGAGTTAAGTACATGTGTGTAGTAGGAGAGTTAAGTAGATCTGTGTGGAACTGGATTTAAGTATGTGTGTAGTACTAGAGTACATGTGTGTGGTACTAGAGTTAAGTGCATGTGTGTTGTACTAGAGTACATGTGTGTAGTACTAGAGTACGTGTGTGGTACTAGAGTTAAATACATGTGTGTAGTACTAGAGTACATGTGTGCAGTACTAGACTTAAGTATATGTGTGTAGTACTAGGGTTAAGAACATGTCTGTAGTACTAGAGTACGTGTGTGGTACTAGAGATGTGTGCAGTACTAGAGTATATGTGTGTGGTACTAGAGTTAAGTACATGTGTCTACACACATGAGTACATGTGTGCAGTACGAGAGTACATGTTCGTAGTACTAGAGTTAAGTAGATGTGTGTAGTACTAGAGTTAAGTACATGTGTCTAGTACTATAGTTAAGTCCATGTGTGTAGTACTAGAGTACATGTGTGTAGTACTAGAGTTAAGTACATGTGTGTAGTACTAGAGTTAAGTACATGTGTGTAGTACTAGAGTTAAGTACATGTGTGTAATACTAGAGTTAAGTACACGTGTGTAGTACTAGAGTACATGTGTGTAGTACTAGAGTTAAGTACTAGAGTACTGTAGTACTAGAGTTAAGTACATGTATGTAGTACTAGAGTACATGTGTGTAGTACTGGAGTACATGTGTGTAGTACTAGAGTTAAGTACATGTGTGTAATACTAGAGGTCAGTACATCTGTGTAGTACTCGAGTTAAGTATATGTGTGTAGAACTAGAGTTAAGTACATGTGTGTAGTACTAGAGTTAAGTGCATGTGTGTAGTACTAGAGTACATGTGTGTAGTACTAAAGTTAAGTACATGTGTATGTATTTTGTACAGGTCCCAAAGCCCTCCTCACACAGCAAAAATGGCATTGAGATCTTTTGTAGTTTTTCCACAACTTCAGTTATGTTCAGCCAGAATGCATTGTAACACATAGAAGCCATAGGGCTATCCTGGCCGCAAAATTCTATTTATCAGCATGTTTAACCATAAAATCGTGTAATTTTAGCATGAGAAGCCTCCACACAGTGTAGTTTTAACAAGTTTTTAATTCTAAAGTCAGGATTGCATACATTGTCTCAGAATGCTTATTATGCGCTCAAAAGCAATTTGCGGACATAAAAAGATGATAACGGTTATAACTTCAGCATAGAAGGAGATAGAACCAAGATTCCAAATGTATTTTACAGGATTCAAAGCCCTACTCACACAGCAACAATGGGATTGATATCTTTTGTAGTTTTTCCACAACTTCATTTGTTATGCTCAGCCAGAATGCATTGTAACACATAGAAGCCATAGGGCTATCCTGGAAGCAAAATTCTATTTATCAGCATGTTTAAGACTAAAATCATGTAATTTTAGCATGAGAAGCCTACACACAGTGTAGTTTTAACAAATTTTTACTTCTAAAGTCAGGATTGCATTCTTTGTCTCAGAATGCTTATTATGCGCTCAAAAGCAATTTGCGGGCATAAAAAGATGATAACGGTTATAACTTCAGCATAGAAGGAGATAGAACCAAGATTCCAAATGTATTTTTACAGGATCCAAAGCCCTACTCACACAGCAACAATGGGATTGATATCTTTTGTAGTTTTTACACAACTTCACTTGTTATGCTCAGCCAGAATGCATTGTAACACATAGAAGCCATAGGGCTATCCTGGAAGCAAAATTCTATTTATCAGCATTGCTTTTGAGCGCATAATAAGCATTTTGAGACAATGTATTCAATCCAACTTTAGAAGTAAAAACTTGTTAAAACTACAATGTGTGGATACTTCTCATGCTAAAATTACATGATTTTAGCTTTAAACATGCTGATAAATAGAATTTTGTGGCCAGGATAGCCCTATGGCTTCTATGCGTTACAATGCATTCTGGCTGAACATAAGTGAAATTGTGAAAAACTACAAACATATCAATGCCATTTTGCTGTGATAGGAGTTTAGACCTGTACAAAATACATTTGGAATCTTGGTTCTATCTCCTTCTATGCTGAAGTTATAACCGTTATCATCTTTTATGCCATAATTGCTTTTGGCGCATAATAAGCATTCTGAGACAAAATGCAATCTGACTTTAGTAGGAAAAACTTGTTAAAACTAAACTGTGTGGAGGCTTCTCATGCTAAATTTACATGATTTTAGTCTTAAACATGCTGATAAATAAATTTTGCTGCGGATAGCCCTATGGCTTCTATGTGTTACAATGCATTCTGGCTGAACATACTAAGTGAGTTGTGTAAAAACTACAAAAGATATCAATGCCATTTTACTGTGTGAGTAGGGTTTTGCGACCTGTACAAAATACATTTGGAATCTTGGTTCTATCTCCTTCTATGCTGAAGTTATAACCGTTATCATCTTTTTATGCCCGCAAATTGCTTTTGAGCGCATAATAAGCATTCTGAGACAATGTATTCAATCCTGACTTTAGAAGTAAAAACTTGTTAAAACTACACTGTGTGGATGCTTCTCATGCTAAAATTACATGATTTTAGCTTTAAACATGCTGATAAATAGAATTTTGTGGCCAGGATAGCCCTATGGCTTCTATGCGTTACAATGCATTCTAGCTGAACATAACAAGTGAAGTTGTGTAAAAACTACAAAAGATATCAATGCCATTTTTGCTGTGCAAGTAGGGTTTAGGGCCCTGTACAAAATACATTTGGAATCTTGGTTCTATCTCCTTCTATGCTGAAGTTATAACCGTTATCATCTTTTTATGCCCGCAAATTGCTTTTGAGCGCATAATAAGCATTCTGAGACAATGTATGCAATCCTGACTTTAGAATTAAAAACTTCTTAAAAGTACACTGTGTGGAGGCTTCTCATGCTAAAATTACATGATTTTAGGCTTAAACATGCTGATAAATAGAATTTTGCGGCCAGGATAGCCCTATGGCTTCTATGTGTTACAATGCATTCTGGCTGAACATAAGTGAAGTTGTGGAAAAACTACAAAAAATATCAATGCCATTTTTGCTGTGTGAGTAGGGCTTTGGGACCTGTACAAAATACATACACATGTACTTAACTCTAGTACTACACACATGTACTCTAGTACTACACACATGTACTTAACACTAGTACTACACACATGCACTTAACTCTAGTACTACACAGATGTACTTAACTCTAGTATTACACACATGTACTTAACTCTAGTACTACATACATGTACTCCAGTACTACACACATGTACTGTAGTATTACACACATGTACTTAACTCTAGTACTACACACATGTACTGTAGTACTACACACATGTACTTAACTCTAGTACTACACACATGTACTCTAGTACTAAATACATGTACTTAACTCTAGTACTACACACATATACTTAACTCGAATACTACACAGATGTACTCAATTCTGGTATTACACACATGTACTTAACTCTAGTACTACACACATGTACTCTAGTACTACACACATGTACTTAACTCTAGCACTACACACATGTACTTAACTCTAGTACTACACACATATACTTAACTTGAATACTACACAGATGTACTTAACTCTAGTATTACACACATGTATTTAACTCTTGTATTACACACATGTACTTAACTCTAGTACTACACACGTACTTAACTCTAGTACTACACACATGTACTCTAGTATTACACAGATGTACTTAACCCTAGTACTACACACATGTACTTAACTCTAGTACTACACACATATACTTAACTCGAGTACTACACAGATGTACTTAACTATAGTATTACACACATGTACTTAACTCTAGTACTACACACATGTACTTAACTCTAGTACTACACACATGTACTCTAGTTCTACACACATGTACTTCCTCTAGTACTACACACATGTACTCTAGTGGTACACACATGTACTTAACTCTAGTATTACACACATGTACTTAACTCTAGTACTGCACAGTTGTAATTAACTCTAGTATTACACACATGTACTTAAATCTAGTACTACACACATGTACTTAACTCTAGTACTACACACATGTACTTAACTCAAGTATTACACACATGCACTTATCTCTAGTACTACACACATGTACTTAATTCGAGGACTACACACATGTACTTAACTCTAGTACTACACACATGTACACAAGTACTACACACATGTACTTAACTCTAGTACTACACACATGTACTTAACTCTAGTACTACACACATGTACTTAACTCCAGTACTACACACATATACTTAACTCGAGTACTACACAGATATACTTAACTCTTGTACTACACACATGTACTTAACTCTAGTATTACACACATGTACTTAACTCTAGTACTACACACATGTACTTAACTCTAGTACTACACACATGTACTTAACTCAAGTACTACACTGATGTAGTTAAGTATAATATTACACACATGTACTTAACTCTAGTACTACACACATGTACTCTAGTTCTACACACATGTACTTAACTCTAGTACTACACACATGTACTTAACTCTAGTACTACACATATGTATTTAACTCGAGTACTACACAGATGTACTTAAATCTAGTATTACACACATGTACTTAACTCTAGTACTACACACATGTACTTACCTCTAGTACTATACACATGTACTCTAGTACTACACACAAGTACTTAACTCTAGTACTACACACATGTACTCTAGTACTACACACATGTACTTAACTCTAGTACTACACACATCTACTTAACTCTAGTACTACACACATGTACTTAACTCTAGTACTACACACATGTACTTAACTCTAGTACATAAGTGTAGTACGAGAGTTAAGTACATGTGTAATAGTACTAGAGTTAAATACATGTATTTAGTACTAGAGTACATGTGTGTAGTATTAGAGTTAAGTACATGTGTAGTACTAGAGTTAAATACATCTGTGTAGTACTCGAGTTAAGTATATGTGTGTAGTATAGAGTAATAGGATTAAGTACATGTGTGTAGTACTAGAGTTAAGTTCATGTGTGTAGTACTAGAGTTAAGTACTCGTGTGTAGTACTAGAGTACATGTGTGTAGTACTAGTTAAGTACATGTGTGTAATACTAAAGTTAAGTACATATGTGTAGTACTAGAGTTAAGTACATGTGTGTAATACTAAAGTTAAGTACATATGTGTAGTACTAGAGTTAAGTACATGTGTGTAATACTAGAGTTAAGTACATGTGTGTAGTACTAGAGTTAAGTACATGTGTGTACTACTAGAGTAAATGTGTGTAGTACTAGAGTTAAGTACATGTGTGTAGTACTAGAGTTAAGTACATATGTGTAGTACTAGAGTTAAGTACATGTGTGTAGTACTAGTGTACATGTGTTTAGTATTAGAGTTAAGTACATGTGTGTAGTACTAGAGTTAAGTACATATGTGTAGTACTAGAGATAAGTATATGTGTGTAGTACTAGAGTTAAGTACATGTGTGTAGTACTAGAGTTAAGTATATGTGTGTAGTACTAGAGTTAAGTACATGTGTGTAGTACTAGAGTTAAGTACATGTGTGTAGTACTAGAGTTAAGTACATGTGTGTAGTACTAGAGTACATGTGTGTAGTACTAGAGTTAAGTACATGTGTGTAGTACTAGAGTTAAGTACATGTGTGTAGTACTAGAGTTAAGTACATGTGTGTAGTACTAGAGTTAAGTACATGTGTGTAGTACTAGAGTTAAGTACATGTGTGTAATACTAGAGTTAAGTACATCTGTGTAGTACTCGAGTTAAGTATATGTGTGTAGTACTAGAGTTAAGTACATGTGTGTAGTACTAGAGTTAAGTACATGTGTGTAGTACTACAGTACATCTGTGTGGTACTAGAGTTAAGTACATGTGTGTAGTACTAGAGTTAAGTACATGTGTGTAGTACTAGAGTTAAGTACATGTGTGTAGTACTAGAGTTAAGTACATGTGTAGTACTAGAGATAAGTACATGTGTGTAGTACTAGAGTTAAGTACATGTGTGTAGTACTAGAGTTAAGTACATGTGTGTAGTACTAGAGTTAAGTACATGTGTGTAGTACTAGAGTTAAGTACATGTGTGTAGTACTAGAGTTAAGTACATGTGTGTAGTACTAGAGTTAAGTACATGTGTGCAGTACTAGAGTACATGTTCGTAGTACTAGATTTAAGTAGATGTGTGTAGTACTAGAGTTAAGTACATGTGTGTAGTACTATAGTTAAGTCCATGTGTGTAGTACTAGAGTACATGTGTGTAGTACTAGAGTTAAGTACATGTGTGTAGTACTAGAGTTAAGTACATGTGTGTAGTACTAGAGTTAAGTACATGTGTGTAATACTAGAGTTAAGTACACGTGTGTAGTACTAGAGTACATGTGTGTAGTACTAGAGTTAAGTACATGTGTGTAGTACTAGAGTACATGTGTGTAGTACTAGAGTTAAGTACATGTGTGTAGTACTACAGTACATGTGTGTAGTACTAGAGTTAAGTACATGTGTGTAGTACTAGAGTTAAGTACATGTGTGTAGTACTGGAGTTAAGTACATGTGTGTAGTACTAGAGTTAAGTACATGTGTGTAGTACTAGAGTTAAGTACATGTGTGTAGTAGGAGAGTTAAGTACATCTGTGCAGTACTAGAGTTAAGTACATGTGTGTAATACTAGAGTTAAGTACATGTGTGTAGTACTAGAGTTAAGTACATGTCTGTAGTACTACAGTTAAGTAAATGTGTGTTGTCCTAGAGTACGTGTGTGGTACTGGAGTTAAGTACATGTGTGTAGTACTAGAGTACATGTGTGTAGTACTAGAGTTAAGTACATGTGTGTAGTAATAGTGTACATGTGTGTAGTACTAGAGTTAAGTACATGTGTGTAATACTAAAGTTAAGTACATCTGTGTAGTACTCGAGTTAAGTACATGTGTGTAGTAGTAGACTTAAATACATGTGTGTAGTACTAGAGTTAAGTACATATGTGTAGTACTAGAGATAAGTATATGTGTGTAGTACTAGTGTACATGTGTTTAGTATTAGAGTTAAGTACATGTGTGTAGTACTAGAGTTAAGTACATATGTGTAGTACTAGAGTTAAATACATGTGTGTAGTACTAGAGTACATGTGTGCAGTACTAGAGTTAAGTATATGTGTGTAGTACTAGAGTTAAGAACATGTCTGTAGTACTAGAGTACGTGTGTGGTACTAGAGTTAAGTACATGTGTGCAGTACTAGAGTACATGTGTGTGGTACTAGAGTTAAGTACATGTGTGTAGTACTAGAGTTAAGTACATGTGTGTAGTACTAGAGTTAAGTACATGTGTGTAGTACTAGAGTACATGTGTGTAGTACTAGAGTTAAGTACATGTGTGTAATACTAGAGTTAACTACATCTGTGTAGTAAACGAGTTAAGTATATGTGTGTAGTACTAGAGTTAAGTACTTGTGTGTACTACTAGAGTTAAGTACATGTGTGTAGTACTACAGTACATCTGTGTGGTACTAGAGTTAAGTACATGTGTGTAGTACTAGAGTTAAGTACATGTGTGTAGTACTAGAGTTAAGTACATGTGTGTAGTACTAGAGTTAAGTACATGTGTGTAGTACTAGAGTTAAGTACATGTGTGTAGTACTAGAGTTAAGTACATGTGTGTAGTACTAGAGTTAAGTACATGTGTGTAGTACTAGAGTACATGTGTGTAGTACTAGAGCTAAGTACATGTGTGTAGTACTAGAGTTAAGTACATGTGTGTAGTACTAGAGTTAAGTACATGTGTGCAGTACTAGAGTACATGTTCGTAGTACTAGATTTAAGTAGATGTGTGTAGTACTAGAGTTAAGTACATGTGTGTAGTACTATAGTTAAGTCCATGTGTGTAGTACTAGAGTTAAGTACATGTGTGTAGTACTAGAGTTAAGTACATGTGTGTAGTACTAGAGTTAAGTACATGTGTGTAGTACTAGAGTTAAGTACATGTGTGTAATACTAGAGTTAAGTACATGTGTGTAGTACTAGAGTACATGTGTGTAGTACTAGAGTTAAGTACATGTGTGTAGTACTAGAGTACATGTGTGTAGTACTAGAGTTAAGTACATGTGTGTAGTACTACAGTACATGTGTGTAGTACTAGAGTTAAGTACATGTGTGTAGTACTAGAGTTAAGCACATGTGTGTAGTACTGGAGTTAAGTACATGTGTGTAGTACTAGAGTTAAGTACATGTGTGTAGTACTAGAGTTAAGTACATGTGTGTAGTAGGAGAGTTAAGTACATCTGTGCAGTACTAGAGTTAAGTACATGTGTGTAATACTAGAGTTAAGTACATGTGTGTAGTACTAGAGTTAAGTACATGTGTGTAGTACTACAGTTAAGTAAATGTGTGTTGTCCTAGAGTACGTGTGTGGTACTGGAGTTAAGTACATGTGTGTAGTACTAGAGTACATGTGTGTAGTACTAGAGTTAAGTACATGTGTGTAGTAATAGTGTACATGTGTGTAGTACTAGAGTTAAGTACATGTGTGTAATACTAAAGTTAAGTACATATGTGTAGTACTAGAGTTAAGTACGTGTGTGTAATACTAGAGTTAAGTACATGTGTGTAGTACTAGAGTACATGTGTGTGGTACTAGAGTTAAGTACATGTGTGTAGTACTAGAGTTAAGTACATGTGTGTACTACTAGAGTAAATGTGTGTAGTTCTAGAGTTAAGTACATGTGTGTAGTACTAGTGTTAAGTACATATGTGTAGTACTAGAGTTAAGTATATATGTGTAGTACTAGAGTTAAGTACATGTGTGTAGTACTAGTGTACATGTGTTTAGTATTAGAGTTAAGTACATGTGTGTAGTACTAGAGTTAAGTACATATGTGTAGTACTAGAGTTAAATACATGTGTGTAGTACTAGAGTACATGTGTGCAGTACTAGAGTTAAGTATATGTGTGTAGTACTAGGGTTAAGAACATGTGTGTAGTACTAGAGTACATGTGTGTAGTACTAGAGTTAAGTACATGTGTGTAGTAACAGTGTACATGTGTGTAGTACTAGAGTTAAGTACATGTGTGTAGTACTAGAGTTAAGTACATGTGTGTAGTACTAGAGTTAAGTACATGTGTGTAGTACTAGAGTACATGTGTGTAGTACTAGAGTTAAGTACATGTGTGTAATACTAGAGTTAACTACATCTGTGTAGTAAACGAGTTAAGTATATGTGTGTAGTACTAGAGTTAAGTACTTGTGTGTACTATTAGAGTTAAGTACATGTGTGTAGTACTACAGTACATCTGTGTGGTACTAGAGTTAAGTACATGTGTGTAGTACTAGAGTTAAGTACATGTGTGTAGTACAAGAGTTAAGTACATGTGTGTAGTACTAGTGTTAAGTACATGTGTGTAGTACTAGAGTACATGTGTGTAGTACTAGAGTTAAGTACATGTGTGTAGTACTAGAGTACATGTGTGTAGTACTAGAGTTAAGTCCATGTGTGTAGTACTAGAGTACATGTGTGTAGTACTAGAGTTAAGTACATGTGTGTAGTACTAGAGTTAAGTACATGTGTGTAGTACTAGAGTTAAGTACATGTGTGTAATACTAGAGTTAAGTACATGTGTGTAGTACTAGAGTTAAGTACATGTGTGTAGTACTAGAGTTAAGTACATGTGTGTAGTACTAGAGTTAAGTACATGTGTGTAGTACTAGAGTTAAGTACATGTGTGTAGTACTACAGTACATGTGTGTAGTACTAGAGTTAAGTACATGTGTGTAGTACTAGAGTTAAGCACATGTGTGTAGTACTGGAGTTAAGTACATGTGTGTAGTACTAGAGTTAAGTACATGTGTGTAGTACTAGAGTTAAGTACATGTGTGTAGTAGGAGAGTTAAGTACATCTGTGCAGTACTAGAGTTAAGTACATGTGTGTAATACTAGAGTTAAGTACATGTGTGTAGTACTAGAGTTAAGTACATGTGTGTAGTACTACAGTTAAGTAAATGTGTGTTGTCCTAGAGTACGTGTGTGGTACTGGAGTTAAGTACATGTGTGTAGTACTAGAGTACATGTGTGTAGTACTAGAGTTAAGTACATGTGTGTAGTAATAGTGTACATGTGTGTAGTACTAGAGTTAAGTACATGTGTGTAATACTAAAGTTAAGTACATGTGTGTACTACTAGAGTAAATGTGTGTAGTTCTAGAGTTAAGTACATGTGTGTAGTACTAGTGTTAAGTACATATGTGTAGTACTAGAGTTAAGTACATGTGTGTAGTACTAGTGTACATGTGTTTAGTATTAGAGTTAAGTACATGTGTGTAGTACTAGAGTTAAGTACATATGTGTAGTACTAGAGTTAAATACATGTGTGTAGTACTAGAGTGCATGTGTGCAGTACTAGAGTTAAGTATATGTGTGTAGTACTAGGGTTAAGAACATGTCTGTTGTACTAGAGTACGTGTGTGGTACTAGAGTTAAGTACATGTGTGCAGTACTAGAGTACATGTGTGTGGTACTAGAATTAAGTACATGTGTGTAGTACTAGAGTTAAGTACATGTTTGTAGTACTAGAGTTAAGTACATGTGTGTAGTACTAGAGTACATGTGTGTAGTACTAGAGTTAAGTACATGTGTGTAATACTAGAGTTAACTACATCTGTGTAGTAAACGAGTTAAGTATATGTGTGTAGTACTAGAGTTAAGTACTTGTGTGTACTACTAGAGTTAAGTACATATGTGTAGTACTACAGTACATCTGTGTGGTACTAGAGTTAAGTACATGTGTGTAGTACTAAAGTTAAGTACATGTGTGTAGTACGAGTTAAGTACATGTGTGTAGTACTAGAGTTAAGTACATGTGCGTAGTACTAGAGTACATGTGTGTAGTACTAGAGTTAAGTACATGTGTGTAGTACTAGAGTTAAGTACATGTGTGTAGTACTAGAGTACATGTGTGTAGTACTAGAGCTAAGTACATGTGTGTAGTACTAGAGTTAAGTACATGTGTGTAGTACTAGAGTTAAGTACATGTGTGCAGTACTAGAGTACATGTTCGTAGTACTAGATTTAAGTAGATGTGTGTAGTACTAGATTTAAGTACATGTGTGTAGTACTATAGTTAAGTCCATGTGTGTAGTACTAGAGTACATGTGTGTAGTACTAGAGTTAAGTACATGTGTGTAATACTAGAGTTAAGTACAACTGTGCAGTACTAGAGTTAAGTACATTTGTGTAATACTAGAGTTAAGTACACGTGTGTAGTACTAGAGTACATGTGTGTAGTACTAGAGTTATGTACATGTGTGTGGAACTAGAGTACATGTGTGTAGTACTAGAGTTAACTACATGTGTGTAGTACTACAGTACATGTGTGTAGTACTAGAGTTAAGTACATGTGTGTAGTACTAGAGTTAAGCACATGTGTGTAGTACTGGAGTTAAGTACATGTGTGTAGTACTAGAGTTAAGTACATGTGTGTAGTACTAGAGTTAAGTACATGTGTGTAGTAGGAGAGTTAAATACATCTGTGCAGTCCTAGAGTTAAGTACATGTCTGTAATACTAGAGTTAAGTACATGTGTGTAGTACTAGAGTTAAGTACATGTCTGTAGTACTACAGTTAAGTAAATGTGTGTTGTCCTAGAGTACGTGTGTGGTACTGGAGTTAAGTACATGTGTGTAGTACTAGAGTACATGTGTGTAGTACTAGAGTTAAGTACATGTGTGTAGTAATAGTGTACATGTGTGTAGTACTAGAGTTAAGTACATGTGTGTAATACTAAAGTTAAGTACATATGTGTAGTACTAGAGTTAAGTACGTGTGTGTAATACTAGAGTTAAGTACATGTGTGTAGTACTAGAGTACATGTGTGTGGTACTAGAGTTAAGTACATGTGTGTAGTACTAGAGTTAAGTACATGTGTGTACTACGAGAGTAAATGTGTGTAGTTCTAGAGTTAAGTACATGTGTGTAGTACTAGTGTTAAGTACATATGTGTAGTACTAGAGTTAAGTATATATGTGTAGTACTAGAGTTAAGTACATGTGTGTAGTACTAGTGTACATGTGTTTAGTATTAGAGTTAAGTACATGTGTGTAGTACTAGAGTTAAGTACATATGTGTAGTACTAGAGTTAAATACATGTGTGTAGTACTAGAGTACATGTGTGCAGTACTAGAGTTAAGTATATGTGTGTAGTACTAGGGTTAAGAACATGTCTGTAGTACTAGAGTACGTGTGTGGTACTAGAGATAAGTACATGTGTGCAGTACTAGAGTACATGTGTGTGGTACTAGAATTAAGTACATGTGTGTAGTACTAGAGTTAAGTACATGTGTGTAGTACTAGAGTTAAGTACATGTGTGTAGTACTAGAGTACATGTGTGTAGTACTAGAGTTAAGTACATGTGTGTGATACTAGAGTTAACTACATCTGTGTAGTAAACGAGTTAAGTATATGTGTGTAGTACTAGAGTTAAGTACTTGTGTGTACTACTAGAGTTAAGTACATGTGTGTAGTACTACAGTACATCTGTGTGGTACTAGAGTTAAGTACATGTGTGTAGTACTAAAGTTAAGTACATGTGTGTAGTACAAGAGTTAAGTACATGTGTGTAGTACTAGTGTTAAGTACATGTGTGTAGTATTAGAGTACATGTGTGTAGTACTAGAGTTAAGTACATGTGTGTAGTACTAGAGTACATGTGTGTAGTACTAGAGTTAAGTACATGTGTGTAGTACTAGAGTACATGTGTGTAGTACTAGAGTTAAGTACATGTGTGTAATACTAGATTTAACTACATCTGTGTAGTACTCGAGTTAAGTATATGTGTGTAGTACTAGAGTTAAGTACTTGTGTGTACTACTAGAGTTAAGTACATGTGTGTAGTACTACAGTACATCTGTGTGGTACTAGAGTTAAGTACATGTGTGCAGTACTAGAGTACATGTTCGTAGTACTAGATTTAAGTAGATGTGTGTAGTACTAGAGTTAAGTACATGTGTGTAGTACTATAGTTAAGTCCATGTGTGTAGTACTAGAGTACATGTGTGTAGTACTAGAGTTAAGTACATGTGTGTAGTACTAGAGTTAAGTACATGTGTGTAGTACTAGAGTTAAGTACATGTGTGTAATACTAGAGTTAAGTACACGTGTGTAGTACTAGAGTACATGTGTGTAGTACTAGAGTTAAGTACATGTGTGTAGTACTAGAGTACATGTGTGTAGTACTAGAGTTAAGTACATGTGTGTAGTACTACAGTACATGTGTGTAGTACTAGAGTTAAGTACATGTGTGTAGTACTAGAGTTAAGCACATGTGTGTAGTACTGGAGTTAAGTACATGTGTGTAGTACTAGAGTTAAGTACATGTGTGTAGTACTAGAGTTAAGTACATGTGTGTAGTAGGAGAGTTAAGTACATCTGTGCAGTACTAGAGTTAAGTACATGTGTGTAATACTAGAGTTAAGTACATGTGTGTAGTACTAGAGTTAAGTACATGTGCGTAGTACTAGAGCTAAGTACTTGTGTGTAGTACTAGAGTACATGTGTGTAGTACTAGAGTTAAGTACATGTCTGTAGTACTACAGTTAAATAAATGTGTGTTGTCCTAGAGTACGTGTGTGGTACTAGAAATAAGTACATATGTGCAGTACTAGAGTATATGTGTGTGGTACTAGAGTTAAGTACATGTGTCTACACACATGAGTACAAGTGTGTAGTACTAGAGTTAAGTACATGTGTGCAGTACTAGAGTACATGTTTGTAGTACTAGAGTTAAGTAGATGTGTGTAGTACTAGAGTTAAGTACATGTGTGTAGTTAGTACTACACACTTGTACTTAACTCTAGTACTTAGTTAAGTCCATGTGTGTAGTACTAGAGTACATGTGTGTAGTACTAGAGCTAAGTACATGTGTGTAGTACTAGAGTTAAGTACATGTGTGTAGTACTAGAGTTAAGTACATGTGTGCAGTACTAGAGTACATGTTCGTAGTACTAGATTTAAGTAGATGTGTGTAGTACTAGAGTTAAGTACATGTGTGTAGTACTATAGTTAAGTCCATGTGTGTAGTACTAGAGTATATGTGTGTAGTACTAGAGTTAAGTACATGTGTGTAGTACTAGAGTTAAGTACATGTGTGTAGTACTAGAGTTAAGTACATGTGTGTAATACTAGAGTTAAGTACACGTGTGTAGTACTAGAGTACATGTGTGTAGTACTAGAGTTAAGTACATGTGTGTAGTACTAGAGTACATGTGTGTAGTACTAGAGTTAACCTTCCTCTTGTCTTAACTTTCTGTTACCATCTCTTACCTTAACGGGTCGGTTTTGACCCGTGTCTTAAATCAGATGTTAAAAGCACTTAAAACAATTATTTATCAACCAGTTTATTTCTTTTCTCTTGTTTACCTTGTTAGGCTTCCTTATCCATGAAAATATAGTTTTTAATATTTGTTTTGTAGGCCTCTGGGCCTTTTTTGTCAGTTAACCCCTCAATTTCTTTTTAAAAATTGTAAAAAAAATTAACTTCAAGAGAATCACGTATATAAATATTTTATTGTTTTGTTTCCTTACTATTACTTTGGGGTATTAGCACACATCTGTCAAATAAATTTGTTTTATTTATTTTCATTATAATAGTATTAACTAAAGTAACATCTATGGTCTTACGGGTCAATTTCGACCCATATATATTTACTTCAAGAAAAAGCAAAAGTATCTTTTTTTCAGCAACACACTTTTAATATTAACACACAATGAAAACCAGAACATGTCATAATACAAAATACAGATTTGCAAAATCTTTTATAAACAATAACCAATCAAGCAATCATAACCAACCAAAATCGATTACTAGTCCCAAAACTGTGTGGGCAGGTGCATGTGTTTATTTAGACACGTGTGGCAAAAAGCAACACTTCTAGTGTGTTCTTTGCAGATTGCTTTATTGCAGGTGAAGCAGAAAACATTGGTCTTTCTGTCCTTACTGCTTGGGCACACCTGACACCTCTTCCTTTTTGAATCAGGTGGCCTGAGTGGGGTTGTGGGTGTGGCTGCTCTGGTGGGTGTTGAGGCAGAGCTGGCTGAGGAGGATGCTGGTGATGATGGTCTTTGTGTTGCTGATGGTGCGGATGGAGTGCTAGGTGAGCTCTGCAGCTGTCTGACCAAGGAAGCAGTGTCTGGATCTCGGGGCACCCGTTCCCTACACTCAATGTGTGGCTTGACAAGGGACTTTCCCAGCTCCTCAAGAAACATTCTGGCCCTGGGTTGAACATCATTGGAAGGAGCTGCACCCAGCTCTCCCAGACATCCCTGATGGGGGCAAGCTTGTCAGATCTTGCTCTGTTATCTCTGTTGTCAAATCTGAGGACTCTTGATATCACTCGAAAGGTCTTAAGTGACATTATTGCTCTGAAAATATTTCTGCCTGTCGATGCATCCCAGAGACTATCAGTGGCTTCATTGCAGGATCTGTACACTCCAGCAAGAAGAAGAAGACCAACATATGCATCCAGGCATTCCTCATCAATGTCTTTCCACATGTCGCCATGGACTTTTTTTCCTTCAAGGTTTGTCATAGAAATCATTACTTTTTTATTGACCATGGCATAAATAGCTCAAAACATGTTCTGATGTCACTGACTCAGATCTTACCATTTTTGGACCTGAATGTTTCAGCAGGAGCAGCTTCACCACCGGTGACCTCCTCATCAGACTCATCAGATGTCTCTGTGTCTTCAGAATGATACTCCACATTGTCTTCCTCCTCAGAAACTGGCTAATCCATATCACTATGCTGCTCTATGTCCTCTCCCTCATTTTCACCAAAAACATGATCCAGAACTTGATTCACAGTAAATCTTCTCATTTTTGCTTCAAATTGCAAATGCTGCAAATTGGAGATGTGCACTCTGCAAGTCACTAACTGTACACTGAGTTGACCTCACATGTCTGGACATGCCCAGGAAAACAAAGCAAAATAGGAATCCCCTATAGCTCAAATGATTGAGAGAGGAGCTGGCTGTCAGTGTATTAGCTAACAGTGCAGTTATGATTTCAGATTTGGCTCAAATTATTTGTTTAGGATCTTATTTTAAAACCGGGTCGAAAACGACCCTAACACCATAAACGTCATAATTTCCAACAGAGCATTTCATAATTTAGTGAAAAATTTTTTTTTTGTTTTATTTTGTTAAAAAAGAGGTTCCTGACAAAGTCAAAAATGCTTGATGCAATAAACAAATGTATGTGGTTGTTTTAAGCATTTAAAACCTAAAACGGGTCGGTACCGACCCTAAGACCAGAGGAAGGTTAAGTACATGTGTGTAGTACTACAGTACATGTGTGTAGTACTAGAGTTAAGTACATGTGTGTAGTACTAGAGTTAAGCACATGTGTGTAGTACTGGAGTTAAGTACATGTGTGTAGTACTAGAGTTAAGTACATGTGTGTAGTACTAGAGTTAAGTACATGTGTGTAGTAGGAGAGTTAAGTACATCTGTGCAGTACTAGAGTTAAGTACATGTGTGTAATACTAGAGTTAAGTACATGTGTGTAGTACTAGAGTTAAGTACATGTGCGTAGTACTAGAGCTCAGTACTTGTGTGTAGTACTAGAGTACATGTGTGTAGAACAAGAGTTAAGTACATGTCTGTAGTACTACAGTTAAGTAAATGTGTGTTGTCCTAGAGTACATGTGTGGTACTGGAGTTAAGTACATGTGTGTAGTACTAGAGTACATGTGTGTAGTACTAGAGTTAAGTACATGTGTGTAGTAATAGTGTACATGTGTGTAGTACTAGAGTTAAGGACATGTGTGTAATACTAAAGTTAAGTACATATGTGTAGTACTAGAGTAAATGTGTGTAGTTCTAGAGTTAAGTACATGTCTGTAGTACTACAGTTAAGTAAATGTGTGTTGTCCTAGAGTACGTGTGTGGTACTGGAGTTAAGTACATGTGTGTAGTACTAGAGTACATGTGTGTAGTACTAGAGTTAAGTACATGTGTGTAGTACTAGAGTACATGTGTGTGGTACTAGAGTTAAGTACATGTGTGTACTACTAGAGTAAATGTGTGTAGTTCTAGAGTTAAGTACATGTGTGTAGTACTAGTGTTAAGTACATATGTGTAGTACTAGAGTTAAGTATATATGTGTAGTACTAGAGTTAAGTACATGTGTGTAGTACTAGTGTACATGTGTTTAGTATTAGAGTTAAGTACATGTGTGTAGTACTAGAGTTAAGTACATATGTGTAGTACTAGAGTTAAATACATGTGTGTAGTACTAGAGTACATGTGTGCAGTACTAGAGTTAAGTATATGTGTGTAGTACTAGGGTTAAGAACATGTCTGTAGTACTAGAGTACGTGTGTGGTACTAGAGTAAAGTACATGTGTGCAGTACTAGAGTACATGTGTGTGGTACTAGAATTAAGTACATGTGTGTCGTACTAGAGTTAAGTACATGTGTGTAGTACTAGAGTTAAGTACATGTGTGTAGTACTAGAGTACATGTGTGTAGTACTAGAGTTAAGTACATGTGTGTAATACTAGAGTTAACTACATCTGTGTAGTAAACGAGTTAAGTATATGTGTGTAGTACTAGAGTTAAGTACTTGTGTGTACTACTAGAGTTAAGTACATGTGTGTAGTACTACAGTACATCTGTGTGGTACTAGAGTTAAGTACATGTGTGTAGTACTAGAGTTAAGTACATGTGTGTAGTACAAGAGTTAAGTACATGTGTGTAGTACTAGTGTTAAGTACATGTGTGTAGTACTAGAGTACATGTGTGTAGTACTAGAGTTAAGTACATGTGCGTAGTACTAGAGTACATGTGTGTAGCACTAGAGTTAAGTACATGTGTTTAGTACTAGAGTTAAGTACATGAGTGTAGTACTAGAGAATATGTGTGTAGTACTAGAGTTAAGTACATGTGTGTAGTATTAGAGTTAAGTACATGAGTGTAGTAATAAAGTACATGTGTGTAGTAGTCGAGTTAAGTACATGTGTGTAGTACTAGAGTTAACTACATCTGTGTAGTACTAGAGTACATGTGTGTGGTACTAGAGTTAAGTACATGTATGTAGTACTAGAGTTAAGTACATGTGTGTAGTACTAGAGTTAAGTACATGTGTGTCATACTATAGTTAAGTACATCTGTGTAGTACTCGAGTTAAGTATATGTGTGTAGTACTAGAGTTAAGTACATGTGTGTAGTACTAGGGTTAAGTACATCTCTGTAATACTAGAGTACATGTGTGTAGTACTAGAGTTAAGTACGTGTGTAGTACTAGAGTTAAGTACATGTGTGTAATACAAGAGTTAAGTACATGTGTGTAGTACTATAGTTAAGTCCATGTGTGTAGTACTAGAGTACATGTGTGTAGTACTAGAGTTAAGTACATGTGTGTAGTACTAGAGTTAAGTACATGTGTGTAGTACTCGAGTTAAGTACATGTGTGTAATACTAGAGTTAAGTACACGTGTGTAGTACTAGAGTACATGTGTGTAGTACTAGAGTTAAGTACATGTGTGTAGTACTAGAGTACATGTGTGTAGTACTAGAGTTAAGTACATGTGTGTAGTACTACAGTACATGTGTGTAGTACTAGAGTTAAGTACATGTGTGTAGTACTAGAGTTAAGCACATGTGTGTAGTACTGGAGTTAAGTACATGTGTGTAGTACTAGAGTTAAGTACATGTGTGTAGTACTAGAGTTAAGTACATGTGCGTAGTACTAGAGTACATGTGTGTAGCACTAGAGTTAAGTACATGTGTTTAGTACTAGAGTTAAGTACATGAGTGTAGTACTAGAGAATATGTGTGTAGTACTAGAGTTAAGTACAGTACATGTGTGTAGTATTAGAGTTAAGTACATGAGTGTAGTAATAAAGTACATGTGTGTAGTAGTCGAGTTAAGTACATGTGTGTAGTACTAGAGTTAACTACATCTGTGTAGTACTAGAGTACATGTGTGTGGTACTAGAGTTAAGTACATGTATGTAGTACTAGAGTTAAGTACATGTGTGTAGTACTAGAGTTAAGTACATGTGTGTCATACTATAGTTAAGTACATCTGTGTAGTACTCGAGTTAAGTATATGTGTGTAGTACTAGAGTTAAGTACATGTGTGTAGTACTAGGGTTAAGTACATCTCTGTAATACTAGAGTACATGTGTGTAGTACTAGAGTTAAGTACGTGTGTAGTACTAGAGTTAAGTACATGTGTGTAATACAAGAGTTAAGTACATGTGTGTAGTACTATAGTTAAGTCCATGTGTGTAGTACTAGAGTACATGTGTGTAGTACTAGAGTTAAGTACATGTGTGTAGTACTAGAGTTAAGTACATGTGTGTAGTACTCGAGTTAAGTACATGTGTGTAATACTAGAGTTAAGTACACGTGTGTAGTACTAGAGTACATGTGTGTAGTACTAGAGTTAAGTACATGTGTGTAGTACTAGAGTACATGTGTGTAGTACTAGAGTTAAGTACATGTCTGTAGTACTACAGTACATGTGTGTAGTACTAGAGTTAAGTACATGTGTGTAGTACTAGAGTTAAGCACATGTGTGTAGTACTGGAGTTAAGTACATGTGTGTAGTACTAGAGTTAAGTACATGTGTGTAGTACTAGAGTTAAGTACATGTGTGTAGTAGGAGAGTTAAGTACATCTGTGCAGTACTAGAGTTAAGTACATGTGTGTAATACTAGAGTTAACTACATCTGTGTAGTAAACGAGTTAAGTATATGTGTGTAGTACTAGAGATAAGTACTTGTGTGTACTACTAGAGTTAAGTACATGTGTGTAGTACTACAGTACATCTGTGTGGTACTAGAGCTCAGTACTTGTGTGTAGTACTAGAGTACATGTGTGTAGAACAAGAGTTAAGTACATGTCTGTAGTACTACAGTTAAGTAAATGTGTGTTGTCCTAGAGTACATGTGTGGTACTGGAGTTAAGTACATGTGTGTAGTACTAGAGTACATGTGTGTAGTACTAGAGTTAAGTACATGTGTGTAGTAATAGTGTACATGTGTGTAGTACTAGAGTTAAGGACATGTGTGTAATACTAAAGTTAAGTACATATGTGTAGTACTAGAGTTAAGTACGTGTGTGTAATACTAGAGTTAAGTACATGTGTGTACTACTAGAGTAAATGTGTGTAGTTCTAGAGTTAAGTACATGTCTGTAGTACTACAGTTAAGTAAATGTGTGTTGTCCTAGAGTACGTGTGTGGTACTGGAGTTAAGTACATGTGTGTAGTACTAGAGTACATGTGTGTAGTACTAGAGTTAAGTACATGTGTGTAGTACTAGAGTACATGTGTGTGGTACTAGAGTTAAGTACATGTGTGTAGTACTAGAGTTAAGTACATGTGTGTACTACTAGAGTAAATGTGTGTAGTTCTAGAGTTAAGTACATGTGTGTAGTACTAGTGTTAAGTACATATGTGTAGTACTAGAGTTAAGTATATATGTGTAGTACTAGAGTTAAGTACATGTGTGTAGTACTAGTGTACATGTGTTTAGTATTAGAGTTAAGTACATGTGTGTAGTACTAGAGTTAAGTACATATGTGTAGTACTAGAGTTAAATACATGTGTGTAGTACTAGAGTACATGTGTGCAGTACTAGAGTTAAGTATATGTGTGTAGTACTAGGGTTAAGAACATGTCTGTAGTACTAGAGTACGTGTGTGGTACTAGAGTAAAGTACATGTGTGCAGTACTAGAGTACATGTGTGTGGTACTAGAATTAAGTACATGTGTGTCGTACTAGAGTTAAGTACATGTGTGTAGTACTAGAGTTAAGTACATGTGTGTAGTACTAGAGTACATGTGTGTAGTACTAGAGTTAAGTACATGTGTGTAATACTAGAGTTAACTACATCTGTGTAGTACTCGAGTTAAGTATATGTGTGTAGTACTAGAGTTAAGTACTTGTGTGTACTACTAGAGTTAAGTACATGTGTGTAGTACTACAGTACATCTGTGTGGTACTAGAGTTAAGTACATGTGTGTAGTACTAGAGTTAAGTACATGTGTGTAGTACAAGAGTTAAGTACATGTGTGTAGTACTAGTGTTAAGTACATGTGTGTAGTACTAGAGTACATGTGTGTAGTACTAGAGTTAAGTACATGTGCGTAGTACTAGAGTACATGTGTGTAGTACTAGAGTTAAGTACATGTGTGTAGTACTAGAGTTAAGTACATGTGTGTAGTACTAGAGTTAAGTACATGAGTGTAGTACTAGAGAATATGTGTGTAGTACTAGAGTTAAGTACATGTGTGTAGTATTAGAGTTAAGTACATGAGTGTAGTAATAAAGTACATGTGTGTAGTACTCGAGTTAAGTACATGTGTGTAGTACTAGAGTTAACTACATCTGTGTAGTACTAGAGTACATGTGTGTGGTACTAGAGTTAAGTACATGTATGTAGTACTAGAGTTAAGTACATGTGTGTAGTACTAGAGTTAAGTACATGTGTGTAATACTATAGTTAAGTACATCTGTGTAGTACTCGAGTTAAGTATATGTGTGTAGTACTAGAGTTAAGTACATGTGTGTAGTACTAGGGTTAAGTACATCTGTGTAATACTAGAGTACATGTGTGTAGTACTAGAGTTAAGTACGTGTGTAGTACTAGAGTTAAGTACATGTGTGTAATACAAGAGTTAAATACATGTGTGTAATACTAGAGTTAAGTACATCTGTGTAGTACTCAAGTTAAGTATATGTGTGTAGTACTAGAGTTAAGTACATGTGTGTAGTACTAGAGTTAAGTACATGTGTGTACTACTAGAGTTAAGTACATGTGTGTAGTACTAGAGTACATGTGTGTAATACTAGAGTTAAGTACATGTGTGTAGTACTAGAGTTAAGTACATGTGTGTAATACCAGAATTGAGTACATCTGTGTAGTATTCGAGTTAAGTATATGTGTGTAGTACTAGAGTTAAGTAGATGTGTGTAGTACTAGAGTTAAGTAGATGTGTGTAGTACTAGAGTTAAGTACATGTGTGTAGTACTAGAGTACATGTGTGTAATACTAGAGTTAAGTACATGTGTGTAGTACTAGAGTTAAGTACATGTGTGTAATACCAGAATTGAGTACATCTGTGTAGTATTCGAGTTAAGTATATGTGTGTAGTACTAGAGTTAAGTAGATGTGTGTAGTACTAGAGTTAAGTACATGTGTGTAGTACTTGAGTACATGTGTGTAATACTAGAGTTAAGTACATGTGTGTAGTACTAGAGTTAAGTACATGTGTGTAATACCAGAATTGAGTACATCTGTGTAGTATTCGAGTTAAGTATATGTGTGTAGTACTAGAGTTAAGTACATGTGTGTAGTGCTAGAGTACATGTGTGTAGTACTAGAGTTAAGTACATGTGTGTAATACCAGAATTGAGTACATCTGTGTAGTATTCGAGTTAAGTATATGTGTGTAGTACTAGAGTTAAGTAGATGTGTGTAGTACTAGAGTTAAGTACATGTGTGTAGTACTAGAGTACATGTGTGTAGTACTAGAGTTATGTACATGTGTGTAGTACTAGAGTTAAATACATGTGTGTAGTACTAGAGTACATGTGTGCAGTACTAGAGTTAAGTATATGTGTGTAGTACTAGGGTTAAGAACATGTCTGTAGTACTAGAGTACGTGTGTGGTACTAGAGTTAAGTACATGTGTGCAGTACTAGAGTACATGTGTGTGGTACTAGAATTAAGTACATGTGTGTAGTACTAGAGTTAAGTACATGTGTGTAGTACTAGAGTTAAGTACATGTGTGTAGTACTAGAGTACATGTGTGTAGTACTAGAGTTAAGTACATGTGTGTAATACTAGAGTTAACTACATCTGTGTAGTAAACGAGTTAAGTATATGTGTGTAGTACTAGAGTTAAGTACATGAGTGTAGTAATAGAGTACATGTGTGTAGTACTCGAGTTAAGTACATGTGTGTAGTACTAGAGTTAACTACATCTGTGTAGTACTAGAGTACATGTGTGTGGTACTAGAGTTAAGTACATGTATGTAGTACTAGAGTTAAGTACATGTGTGTAGTACTAGAGTTAAGTACATGTGTGTCATACTATAGTTAAGTACATCTGTGTAGTACTCGAGTTAAGTATATGTGTGTAGTACTAGAGTTAAGTACATGTTGAAGAAATATTGTCCTCTTTCTCCAATTTTAAACTCAAACAAATACAATCAGAAGGTGTCGCTGTTCAAAACTGAAATAGGGGACTCCAATTACTCGATGTCGTAACAAGATCTCCCTAAACGCATTTTAGCACATACCAGATTGAAGACCAGGATTCGTGAAGTTCAATTCAAGCCAATTTATTCACCTCACAATATTTCTAATACAGCATGCTGGGTTGCGAGATTCCCTGGGAAACAATCTAAGCGTGGACTCCCCGCAGAGCAAACCGAGCAACCACGAACATAACTCGAACCCAACTATTTAAAACATTTCATCATGAATATGCAAATATTGTAAACGCCTCTTGGTCCGCCTCCTCTTCAATCCTAGTACATTTCCATTTAATAACTTCTGTTTTGAAGCTCTCTTATCGACATCCAGTTTCGGGGAGTACGTTTCCCATCAGTCTTATCTGTAAGGGAGAACATAACTTCGCCAGGTGGACGAAGGTCAGCCATATGTGTGTATGCTGTCTGCTTTTAAGAGACAGCGTGAGGACAGAAAATGTGTGCGAGAAGACAAAGGATTCACTTCATAAGCCATAAGACATTTGTTACAAACAACTCCATAATTTCAATATTGCAACAGCATATATGGCACAATGAAACAAAGTTATAACTCTTCAAACCCCCTTCTGAGAACTCAACCGAGTTCTCATAAAAACCCTTCATCTAAACTGCTGATTACCCCCCTGCATAAGTAATAAAATATTTTTCTAGTATGATTTTGCTACTTTATATCTTTTTATGGTTACAAGGAAAAAAACAAAAACACCCCCTTCTGATGGTGTGAAGACATACATTACCAGAATCACACAACACAGTCAGCAAGATGCTGTGTCAGGTCCTTAGATTCGTCATCATCATTATCATCATTATCAACATCGTTTTGAGGCAAAAGCTTTTCACACTCAGGCTGATACATGGTCACATTGCCTTGGACATACATTCCTGCAGTGACACGTTGAATGGATCTGGAAATAAACTTAGAAAGACAAGACAAACAACATCCAAAAACAACAAACACAAACAAAAAACCAAGCAACATTATAATACAAACCCTTCGAAGGACGGCCTGCCAGGAGCCGGAGACAAGCCAATCAAACAAACCTCCGCTATTTCGGAAATCGCCCTCTGTGATCGCAACTATTTGTTTCAAAAAAATTTTATGGCACTAGTGATATTACCCTCATTTCCCGTGTTGTCTGGGACATACGTACAGCAATGGTCCCCGACCATGGCACAAACCCCTAGACTGGGCAGACAGCAAAATGTCCGGAAAACAAGAGCTTGCGTTCTGAAATGGCACTGGCCTAACAGTAGGGTGTCTAGCAGATAATGGAATTCTGGAACATACATAGCAGTTTGTTTTGTTGCTTAGCTTTGCCACAAAGGCTGCATAATTGTACCAAATATTAACATGAAACTTCGTTCGTGGGGTCTTGTTTTCCCACCCCAAATACCAATCGTGGATCTTGTGTCCGCTCCTTTCCGGCCGACCTTTAACAAAGAGAAAAGCAGAAGGGTCATCATTTATATTTACATCATCATTTATCCGAGTTTCATTCTTATTTTTTAGCTCAACAAGTAATACTACCAGAAGTATAAAAATCAGTGCAAGAAGCCAAATCACTTTAGGGAGGCCGCCTTTTTCACCTAAATAGTGCAATATATCATGTTTCAGGCGATGTAGTCTGTTCCCCCCCTTCAGTGGGGGCGTAGCTCCCACTCCTCTTGGGTTCATAGTAGGGCTTAACTGCTGACCAATGGTACCAGTGCTTGGATCCGTAAACTTTGATAGCGTGGGTGGTACGTTGAGTTACCCTGTAAGGTCCAGAGTAACGAGGTTCAGACCATTTTGAACGCACGGGGCGCTTGAGAAAGACAAATTCAAGGTGTTCAACAGTAGCCTTAAGCGCATAGAAATAAGGTCTATACTGCATCACTGTTTTGACCAAGGTGGTGGGATCAATAGCTGCGCTAGTAAAGGTGCCAGGCATGGCACGGCCAAATAAGAGCTCATAAGGGGAGAAACCGGTGCGTTGCGAAATGGTGTGTCTGTGATGAAACTGAGCAACCGGGAGGAGATCGAGCCATTTAGATTTAGGGTAGTCATGTAACAATTTAGAGCACATGTGTCAAACATGCGGCCTGGGGGGCCAGATCCGGCCCTCCAAGACCTTTAATCTGGCCCTCGGCTGATCTTTCTATTAAAATTTTCAGATTTTACTGTTAATTTTCTGCACCGTTTAGCATAGCAGCGTCTCCGGCATTTCTGTGCGTTGCGACTCCCACCAGAGCAGCACAAATGAAGACTTTCCTCTTTCCAAACGCTCTTAAAGGACGATCGTTTTGACTGTCGACCGTGACCCTCATCAGCAAAATGTCAAAAAATGAGAAAAGCAGATGCTGAGTTCAGGATTTCCCAAGAAAAATAGTCTAATTCTTATTTGTCGACAGAGGTGAATGGGAAATCTGTGCTCAGTGTGTTTGGAACAAGGGGCGTTGCTTGAGGAATATAATCTTAAACACCACTATGAGACACGGAGAAAAATACAATAACTTGAAGAGAGAACTGAGTTCTCTGATCCGGCCCTTTTGGGATCAATGTAGGTTGCATACGGCCCCCGGACCAAAATGAGTTTGACACCCCTGATTTAGAAAGTATCGACTTCAGTGTGCGATTCATACGCTCGACAAGACCATTAGACTGTGGATGATAAACTGAAACGAATGTGTGATTGATGCGAAGCATTTTACAAACAATGGCCACATGTGAACCAGTGAAATGTGGACCAGAATCAGATTGAATTTGAGTAGGGACGCCATAAGTAGGTATCCAATGAGTGACCAAGCAAAGATCGATTACTGTAAAGAATTTCATGTCTGGTGTAAGTGTGGTAAGACATTTATGTGGGTCAGGAACTGGCAAAAGTGGAGTGATTGTTATTTCATTGATTTTCCTCAGATTATGTGCCATGCGATACGAACCGTTAGGTTTGGGTACCGGGTTGAGTGGTGTGTTCCAATCAGAATTTGAGAGTTCCAAAACCCCCGCCTCCCAAAGTGCGTCTAGAGCTTCCTCTACTCCCTGTCGTTGTGGGATCCAAACTGGCTGGGCATCTGGGCCCACCTCAAGCATCACTGGCGGGACAGAAAGGCACTCACCAATATCAGAGGCACCGAAGGACCAAAGAGAAATGAAAGCGTTTGTAACAAGCTTTCCGTATCTTCATGGTCGGTTAATTCCCGACCATGGTCCCTACTAATTTGGGTATGTTCGAGCAGATCTTGATCAGGAACATTTGGTACAGCAATGCGGTAAGCATCTTCGGATTGGCTATAGAAAACATTGGGAATGGGTGTAATCTCCCAGTCGTAAGGTGATTAGTCAACGGTCCTAGCTCCCTGGCTTCGTATCCAGGGCCTAGGAAGAGAGAAAGATGTGGGACGCTAACCGTCACTGACCTAAACAAATCATTCAAAGGTTCGGGGAGAATCACAGAGGCCACTACCCCCTTCTTATGAATAAAAATTTAGTCTGTGTGTATAGTGTGTTCAGTGCCACGGTATGGGTCAAACAACATGTCATAGATTGGATCATAGGTGCGATCATAGTGCAAGGTAACATGGTAGGGGTCCGCTGGGGGAGTGTAGGGGTGTAGCGAGCAGAACCAAGGTTTCCAGAGAAGCATATGTGACAGTATGCCCTCATCCATTGTCTTAGCAGGTTCCAAAAGTCCCCAGAAAATATCTGCGTAGGGTTCCTTGGGTGCAGAATCAGATGCCAGCCAACACCCAGATGATTGTCCGTGATAACACGAAACCGATTGTCCATTGGGCCAAACGACCCGAAGTCCATCTGGTGAGCATTCCATTGTAGCTTTAGTCACAGGTTGTGATGGTATTGCTCATCCGAGCCTCCATAGTACTGTCCTCCAGAGGCAGAGCCCCCGCGATACCATGGAGTGGGACCTGCGGCCCCTCTACCTCGAGGAGGGCCAGGTGGCCCCTGGAAACCACCGCGTTGTTGTGGATATTGCTCATAGGCACCCATCCCAGTGTTATGTGGGCAGTCTCGTGCCCAATGTCCCTCTTGATGGCAAATGTAACAAGCTGTCTGGGACTGATAGAACAGTCCACCCTGGTTCGACTGCCAACCCCGTCCTCTCCCGCGGAATCCGCCACGACCTCTAAAATTCCATCCCCTTGGTTGTGTGAATGTCCTTCCCGTACCCCTAGAATTTTGGGGAGGTGTCGCATAATAAATGCTTGCTGGTGAGGTGGGAGCACCAATCATGTGAATGGGTGGTGGTGTACCTGTATCTAAAGTAGGATCCGTTTGACCCAGGTATTGTCCGGGGGAGGTGGTTCCTGCTTTGTCCCCTTTTGACTTACCCTCTTGTTTCGCCTTTGTGGCTTTTTCGCGGGCTTCGCCCAATTGGAGTCTTTGAAGCTCCAGTGTCATATCCTGGTGTGTTTTGTGTACATCTGCAGATTTTCTGTTGTAAATCTCAAGATGGTGCCTCAAGTGCGTCTGAACCATGCCATGGTCCGCCATGATACCAGGTGTCCTCTCCATCAGAGCCCTGACAGGTTTGGGAAGCTGGGGCAGGATGGACTGTAAGAATAGGGTACTAGTGGCGGGCTCTCTGAACGGGTGCACCTGCATGTTTTTAATGTAAGCCTCTGTACACAGGTCTATATATTCAGTAGCAGATTGGCCTTCTTTGTACGCGGGGAGTGTAGGTGGAGCGGGGTTAGGACTCACCTAGGAATTTGAGCAATTGTATGGTGTCTTTTTTACACTTATTTTGATCTTCGTTAGCCAGGAGGATGTCATCTACATAGACTAGAATTTGGCTACCATGTTTGGGTGTGAAACTTGATAGACATCTCGTAATTGCTTGTGTAAAAATTGTCGGGCTTTCAGCGTACTCTTGTGGCAGTCTGGTGAATGTGTACTTTACACCGCGAAATGTAAAGCCGAACCATCCACGCGACTCTGGATGAATTGGAACGCTGAAAAACGCATTACTGAGGTCGATAACACCAAAATATCGAGCATTAGAATTTAGAGTATTCAACAATGTATGTGGATTTGGCACATCTGGTGCTCTCTGTTTTACTGCTGGGAATATAGGTGTATAAGTATAGTATAACCTAGTATAAAAACACACTGTGTCCTAGACTCAAACCAGCAACCAACAAAAGTACTTACTCTCTCTCCTTTCACCAAGTTTTCCAATTAATGAACCAACTTTAAGAACAAAGTTTACATCCTTAGCTTCCACCCACTAACCACGATGAAATATTGTTCTATTATAAACCTCAGGTTCACTACTTTACTTTGGGATCTGTACTTTTAACAAATCTACGTGGCTTTGAACATCTTTTACTTGGTGTATAAAAATTATTCCTACATAAAATGAGCGCTGACACAGACAACATGTAGTACAGAACACACTGAAGCACTTTGCATATCACATTGAGGCATGGGGAATACATGCACAACAATGGCTGCTACTATCACTGCAATAAAAGCAAGTTCCCTAAAAAAAATTATAAAATAAGTAAACATAGGACTAGACAAGGCGAATTGTTATTGCTATATTGCTATATTCTTCTTAAAATTATCCTTGTCGACATAAAAAGTACCTATACATACGCCTAACTGCACAGGACGACCTTCAGAAACACAGAGAGGGATGAGAGGAGGGAGGGGCTGAGGGATTTCTCACATGCACGGGCTTAGGAGAGAGGAAATTTGAGATGGGAGGAGGAACACGGGAACGCGCACTACTCCGTTTCACGGCCCTCCACTAATTTGTACACACAAAAACAACTTTTAACAAACTACAAATTGTGACAAGACAAAACTACAAGTTGTGACAAGACAAAACTACAAGTTGTGACAGGACTCAAAGGAAATATCTCAAGGATCACAGTAATTCCTTATGCAACAAGCTTCTACAACTAAAAGTTGCGGTTACATACGAGGGGTGTATCTCCCAGGAATTAGAGTGTTTTAGGTCCCAGAGTCTCGGTCACCTAGATTCCTTAATGACGAGTTGAATATTCTACTTCAACAAGAAGTAACTTTGTAACTCTGCTGCTTCAAATACTTCTCGTCAAATCATACAACACAGAACTTTCACACCATACGCCAAATTAAGTTTCTGGCTGACGTCAGGCCGAAAACCCAATTTGGTTGTGGTCTGGTTATGATGTCTCCAAAATGCTGACTCGGATTCTGTTCTCCTTTGCCTTTTTCTGACCTTCCTCTCTTTCTCCATCTACTCTTAACCAAAACTCTGTCTCTTTCATGCCATATTTTTCCATCTTTCTGGATCACTCTTTGCCTTTTCTTTTATCTGACCTCTGAACTCGACGAGGTCCCTAGTATTAAGTTTGCCCTTAAATCCGTGTCTTCCTTTCTATGAAAAAAACACTTCCTCTCTTTTACTTCTGTCCTCTCTACTTTCCTGTTTCCTTTTTTGTCGCTCCTCTCTCAGCTTTGCCGTCTCTAACCAACATCCTAACTCTGTTATGCCCTACTTACGCATTTTCTTCTCATTATTTTTTTTGTCTTTTCCCTTATCTGGTCACGTAATGCCTTCAAGGTCACTACACTCAGGTTGCCTTTAAAATTATATTTTTCTACCCATAAGTCTAGGTATTTATTATATCCTGCATTTTTCTCCTCCATTATTTTATAATCCTTACATTTCAATCTATCTCTAGGTTTACTGGTTGTTATTAGGTTTCCCATTTTGTCACAATTTGGATCAGTCTGTCACTCGTAGGGAGGTCTCTAAGACTGATTTTAAGGATTGATTGGGATAGTGATTAATCTATTTTATGGTATTTCTCACTTCTACCCGTTAAGGTGGAGAAATCTTGTCTTTACATCCACAAAAACTCACTATTTACAATCCCAATCTTTTGGTATGAAATTAATAACCTAGTGGTTATTAACTTGCACTCACACTCATTCACACTCATTCACAGAATTTAACTCAAGGGGACTCCGCCGTCCCTTATTTTACGGAATTTAACTCGAAGAGGACACAGGCCTGTACAATTCCTTGAAGCGGAACCAACTGTTCTGTGCCTATGCCTCTTTCTGCCATTACTTTTACAAATTCCTGCTTTGATTTCTCCAATCGTGTCCTTTCTTTTTTGTCCATTGTGCTGGCAAGCATGCCTTGCCACCATTTTGTTGGCGTGGCTTTAGCTGGAGCCGCCATTTTGTCACTTCCACAAACCAACTACGCACTTAACTCTCAACTGTCTTTTAGTCGTGCAAAAGCACACAAATTGTAACAAAATACGGTAAAATGGGTTCTCCCAACTCTGTTTCAATTCCCTACCGCGCTAATCGCAATTATTTCGTCGCCATGGATCGCGTTAACGAGTTCCAGAGATCGACGGGGCCTCTAACCCAAGTGTTCGTACTTTTCACAGGCTCATTACACTCATAGCCTCTTAACCGGTGGACTCTAACCACCGGCGAGGGGACTCTAACCACCTCTTTTTCTCTTTATATTAACCGGGGACTCTAACCGCCGGCGAGGGGACTCCAACCACCTCTTTATATTAACCGGGGACTCTAACCGCCGGCGAGGGGACTCCAACCACCTCTTTATATTAACCGGGGACTCTAACCGCCGGCGAGGGGACTCCAACCACCTCTTTCAACCATATGAATCCTGGATTTCTAAAATTTGGTTACTATGACACAGTCATTAAATGTACTTAAGGTACCTATTCTTCAGACATTGGGAGAACTTTTGACGTCGTTCTAACCGTTCAATCCACACATCAATTTTCAGATAACAACCACGATGCAATGTCTCCCTTTTAATTTAGTCTGTCCAATGGAACATAATTCGTCTCAATATAGAGAAACAGGCAATGTTCCTTACCTTTTAGTTGTTTTACGGGCCCGTCAGGGAGAGACAGCAAAGCGGCGTGGAAAGAACACTGGTATGTTTTCCCGAGCGGGTTAGGAACGGAGTCCGGACGCCCCCTAGACTCAACGTTCCGTTGTTACGACTCGACTTCCCCCTTCAGCACGGCCGGGGTCACCATTTGAAGAAATATTGTCCTCTTTCTCCAATTTTAAACTCAAACAAATACAATCAGAAGGTGTCGCTGTTCAAAACTGAAATAGGGGACTCCAATTACTCGATGTCGTAACAAGATCTCCCTAAACGCATTTTAGCACATACCAGATTGAAGACCAGGATTCGTGAAGTTCAATTCAAGCCAATTTATTCACCTCACAATATTTCTAATACAGCATGCTGGGTTGCGAGATTCCCTGGGAAACAATCTAAGCGTGGACTCCCCGCAGAGCAAACCGAGCAACCACGAACATAACTCGAACCCAACTATTTAAAACATTTCATCATGAATATGCAAATATTGTAAACGCCTCTTGGTCCGCCTCCTCTTCAATCCTAGTACATTTCCATTTAATAACTTCTGTTTTGAAGCTCTCTTATCGACATCCAGTTTCGGGGAGTACGTTTCCCATCAGTCTTATCTGTAAGGGAGAACATAACTTCGCCAGGTGGACGAAGGTCAGCCATATGTGTGTATGCTGTCTGCTTTTAAGAGACAGCGTGAGGACAGAAAATGTGTGCGAGAAGACAAAGGATTCACTTCATAAGCCATAAGACATTTGTTACAAACAACTCCATAATTTCAATATTGCAACAGCATATATGGCACAATGAAACAAAGTTATAACTCTTCAATGTGTGTAGTACTAGGGTTAAGTACATCTGTGTAATACTAGAGTACATGTGTGTAGTACTAGAGTTAAGTACGTGTGTAGTACTAGAGTTAAGTACATGTGTGTAGTACTAGAGTTAAGTACATGTGTGTACTACTAGAGTTAAGTACATGTGTGTAGTACTAGAGTACATGTGTGTAATACTAGAGTTAAGTACATGTGTGTAGTACTAGAGTTAAGTAAATGTGTGTAATACCAGAATTGAGTACATCTGTGTAGTATTCGAGTTAAGTATATGTGTGTAGTACTAGAGTTAAGTAGATGTGTGTAGTACTAGAGTTAAGTAGATGTGTGTAGTACTAGAGTTAAGTACATGTGTGTAGTACTAGAGTACATGTGTGTAATACTAGAGTTAAGTACATGTGTGTAGTACTAGAGTTAAGTACATGTGTGTAATACCAAAATTGAGTACATCTGTGTAGTATTCGAGTTAAGTATATGTGTGTAGTACTAGAGTTAAGTAGATGTGTGTAGTACTAGAGTTAAGTACATGTGTGTAGTACTTGAGTACATGTGTGTAATACTAGAGTTAAGTACATGTGTGTAGTACTAGAGTTAAGTACATGTGTGTAATACCAGAATTGAGTACATCTGTGTAGTATTCGAGTTAAGTATATGTGTGTAGTACTAGAGTTAAGTACATGTGTGTAGTGCTAGAGTTAAGTACATGTGTGTCGTACTAGAGTACATGTGTGTAGTACTAGAGTTAAGTACATGTGTGTAATACCAGAATTGAGTACATCTGTGTAGTATTCGAGTTAAGTATATGTGTGTAGTACTAGAGTTAAGTAGATGTGTGTAGTACTAGAGTTAAGTACATGTGTGTAGTACTAGAGTACATGTGTGTAGTACTAGAGTTAAGTACATGTGTGTAGTACTAGAGTACATGTGTGTAGTACTAGAGGTAAGTACATGTGTGTAGTACTAGAGTTAAGTACATGTGTGTCGTACTAGAGTTAAGTACATGTGTGTAGTACTAGAGTACATGTGTGTAGTACTAGAGTACATGTGTGTAGTACTAGAGTTAAGTACATGTGTGTAATTGAAGGAAGAAACCTGCATCCTATGCAGCTTTTCTTTCATGCGTGTTCAGTATCGAGGAGAGACGACCAAGATTCAATAGATTCAAATTAACAAAGTTTAATCCCTGACAGTACAATTCTAAGCAGAGCTCTGGGTTTGAAGAGGTCCCTAAAACAGCACACAATCTATGTGCGTCTTAGGTTAGGCACAACTTCAGAACGCACACACCCCTTCAGCCCAGCATTAAAAGACAAGCATTATAAATATTCATGAACCTATAACTAAACATTCTCCGTGTCCAGCTGACTCCATCTCCTTCCCATATTTGGTGTTCCTGTCGTCTCCTCACACCCAGACCTCACGTGACTCCATGACTTTGAAGACATGAGTTTTCCCACAAGGAGCCTGGACAGAAAGAAACATGGATCCTGCCCTAATGATAAGCTCCGGGCCAGCTGTGAGCCTACTCTGTACGCCTTTGTTCCAGAGATGTTAAAGGCACAATATGAATTTAATAATGACTGGTAGAAATGATTACATTCTTCATTACAAGGCATATATTAAAGGCACACAATGAATTTATAATCAGTAGTGAAAATGATTATATTCTTCAGTAGTAAAAATGATTATACTCTTCATTTCCCCCTCATGATCTCTAAAAGAGATCAACTAAACATTAAACCTCAAACTAAACAAGACAAGTATCCTCCCACACAATACCCTGTAAAAATTGTAAGAAAACAATCACTGTTGCGGACCCGTTCCTCCATTGTTCAGGAAACACTGCGGACTATAAAGAATATCCTGGAGAATTTTGACCTTCACATTTTGTGTCAACACAACAGACAACTCTAAAAAATCACACCACATCTATAATGTGGAAAAATAATATAAAAATATGGTAGTACAAAAATAGCAAAGCAGAAAGTACTCAGAGAGCCACACATTCATCCCTGCAGTGTTTGACATCAGGATCTCCTTGGGCAAGTATAGCATATTGGGTTGGTGGGCTCACAGCACAATCAATGCCCCTCTGGATCAATCCCCTAATGCATGGAATGCAACAACAGCCACACAAGGTTAGGATAGCCGCAAACACAGCGATAGAAAGAAGCACAGATGACACCAGAGTCCTGTAACGTCCAAACACTTTCATCCAGTCATCCCAGAAAGTCCCATCCACACCAGAGTGTTCTTTCATCTTCTTATTAAGAGTCCTCAGTCCGTCAATGGCTGTAGTCAGTCGCCCTCCTACTGCTGTATTATTTGGTATAAATGTACAACACTGATCTCCAAAAATACCACAAACACCAGATTTTTCTGCTAAAAGCATGTCTAGTGCAATTCTATTTTGGAATGCCATCATAGAAGTAGCTTTCAATTGTTCATGTACGGCCTCGAAACCTTCTTGTGTCCAATTTCCTAATTTCTGAACATTATAATGTATATAATTAATTCTATCAATATTTTTATTAGGTGTGATCCACACAAAGAGACTTTCAAATTTGCCAGCCACTTGGTCAGCTAATTTATACTCATCCGGTACTCCTCGAGGAACTCCTATGGCGTCAATGTATGTGGGGTCAGTAGAACTGAGCCCAGGTTTGGTACCACGTTTGACACGACTCTGTGCGTGCACCCACATTACTGTATCATCAACCTGTAACACAGTAACTGGGAGAAGTAAGGATATTAACGCACACTTACCCATGGCATTTGTGGGCAGTCGGTCATAAATTTCCCCACGGCCGCACCACCACCTGGGTGCGGGAATTGCTTGAGTCATTACCACATATTCCAGAAGCAGACACTTGTCATTTACTACAATCTCTGGGGGTCATCCTAGGAGCAGGTTGTGTGGAAAACTGTGGTGCCAATGTGTGGTTAGTCATAGTCCCCAGTTTAGGAGACTCCCATAAATACCAGACAAACAGGAAAGAAAAAATAAAGAACAGCATAGCCAGGTAACAGACAATAGAAACACCTAACCCTGTAGGGCACATGTGCCAGATCCGGCCCTCCAAGACCTTTAATCTGGCCCTCGGCTGATTTTTCTATTAAAATACTTAAAATTTTCAGATTTTTCTGTTAATTTTCTGCACCGTTTAGCATAGCAGCGTCTCCGGCGTTTCTGTACGTTGCAACTCCCACCAGAGCAGCACAAATGAAGACTTTCCTCTTTCCAAACGCTCTTAAAGGACGATCGTTTTGACTGTCGACCGTGACCCTCATCAGCAAAATGTTAAAAAATGAGAAAAGCAGATGCTGAGTTCAGGATTTCCCAAGAAAAAATAGTCAAATTCTTATTTGTTGAGGTGAATGGGAAATCTGTGCTCAGTGTGTTTGGAACAAGTGGCGTTGCTCGAGGAATATAATCTTAAACACCACTACGAGACACGGAGAAAAATACAATAACTTAAAGATAGAACTGAGTTTTCTGATCCGGCCCTTTTGGGATCAAAGTAGGTTGCATACGGCCCCCGGACCAAAATAAGTTTGACACCCCTGCTGTAGGGCATTCCCAAGGATGTCTCCGGTGTCTCCCCCTCATGGACTCAGTGTCCCTGAGTCCACCTGAAAAAGGCATGATGAGGTTATGATGGGTTGGGTCTCAGCATAGAGTAGTGAAACCACTTAGTGCCTTTTCCCTCGAGCTGGACAGCTGAGGACGTGCGAGCAGTCACAGTGTATGGTCCTGTCCACCTAGGTTCAGACCACTTCCTGGACAGAGTCTTCACGTACACAGAGTTCCAAGCGGGGTGTGTTCCAGATGAGGAGACGCCGGCACGGTCAGCAACCTGCGCAGAAAAACTACATGCAAGAGAATGCAATTGAGTCCAATAAGAAGCATGTGACAGTTTTGGAACCGTGGTTGCATCAATGGGGTGCATAGTTGAAGCTGGGCCAGGCATCAGTCTACCAGTGAACAACTCATATGGCGAATAGCCAATTGATTTGCTCACCGTCTGTCGAACAGATAGCAAAGCAAGGGGCAGTGCCTGGGCCCAGTTCATGTTGGTGTCATGACAAATTTTAGCCAATTTCTCTTTCATGCGTTCAACACAGCCTTTGAGGATGGTACACACAGCCAAATTTGTGTTTGAGACCTAACCATTTTTCAACTTGGAGCATGTGTTTACTGTTGAAGTGTGTGCCATTGTCAGAGCGAATCAGGGCTGGAAAGTCGTGCCATGGAATGTAATGATTGATTAGACATTTAATAACAGAAGAGGAATTTTCTTTGGCAACAGGATAGGCCTCAGGCCACTTGGTAAATGAATCAACAATCACCAATAAATAGCGTTTTCCCTGCACTCTGTCAATCATGTCTGTAAAGTCAATGGTGATTTCAGCGCCTGGCCAAATAGCGGGTTGGTATTGGCCAGGAAAAGGTTTCAAGGGGGTTTGACATTGAAAAATTGGCAAGTTTTACAGGCATTGTAAAAGTCCCAAACCATCTCACTGAGATGTGGATGCCACCACATATTCAAAGCCGCTAGCATGGCTTGTGGACCAATGTGTGACGGACTGTGCACTTCTTGGAACACAGAACGTGACACTGGACCCGCAGGAATGACCGGACACCCATTTGGACCCACCCAGAGTCCATCTGAGCGCCTAGTCGCACCTTTGGCAAGCCAGTAGGATTGTTCCTGTGGAGAGCATTTCCGTTGAGCCTCAACAGTATGCGTGATATCCAATGGTTGCATAGTGTCAGGAATTTGGACCATGATCATATTTTCTGAGGAGTGGTAACCTGCAGCGCACTTGGCAGCTTGGTCAGCTGCATTGTTACCCTGAGAGACAAAAGAATTTTGTTTACAATGCCCTGGCACTTTAACAATAGCTACTTGCACCGGGAGCTGGAGAGCCACATCCAGGCGCTCCATGAGTGCTTTGTGAGCAATAGGTTGGCCCTTGGCGGTGAAATAACCATTTCTTTTCCAAGCGGCTAGATCAAGAACAGCTGCCGAAACAGCATAGGCTGAGTCAGAATAGATTGTAACCTTGTCACCTGCAGAGTGTTCCAGAGCTAACCAAAGTGCTAACACTTCTGCTGACTGAGTTGATGGAGAGGCAGTGATGACATGAGTAGTGAGTGTAGAAAATACGTGAGGTGTCCGACCCCCTGGGTCTGGATTCCCCAGACCCAGGGGCTGCCGCTTTCAAGGAGCCATCACTGTGTCTCCAACAGCATCCATCTGTGAACAGCATACGTCCCTCTGCCAGAGGAACCGTGTTTAAGTCGGGTCTGGATTTGGATTGTAGTGTCACAATTTGTGCACATTCATGTGAGCAAACCGAGATGTGATCCACCATATTTACACCAACATGTTTGTATGTTATATTTGAGGCAGACACAATTTTCAAAAGTCTGGTTTGTCTCAAAGATGACATGGTGAATGATGCAGAAGCAACAAAAGAGACCACAGAGTGGTCAATCAAGTAGAGTTAAGTACACGTGTGTAGTACTAGAGTACATGTGTGTAGTACTAGAGTTAAGTACATGTGTGTAGTACTAGAGTTAAGTACATGTGTGTAGTACTAGAGTTAAGTACATGTGTGTAGTAGGAGAGTTAAGTACATCTGTGCAGTACTAGAGTTAAGTACATGTGTGTAATACAAGAGTTAAGTACATGTGTGTAGTACTAGAGTTAGGTACATGTGCGTAGTACTAGAGTTACGTACTTGTGTGTAGTACTAGAGTACATGTGTGTAGTACTAGAGTTAAGTACATGTGTGTGGTACTAGAGTTAAGTACATGTGTGTAGTACTAGAGTACATGTGTGTAGTACTAGAGTTAAGTACATGTGTGTAGTACTAGAGTTAAGTACATGTGTGTAGTGGGAGAGTTAAGTACATCTGTGCAGTACTAGAGTTAAGTACATGTGTGTAATACTAGAGTTAAGTACATGTGTGTAGTACTAGAGTTAAGTACATGTGCGTAGTACTAGAGTTAAGTACTTGTGTGTAGTACTAGAGTACATGTGTGTAGTACTAGAGTTGAGTACATGTGTGTAGTACTACAGTTAAGTAAATGTGTGTTGTCCTAGAGTACGTGTGTGGTACTAGAGTTAAGTACATGTGTGTAGTACTAGAGTACATGTGTGTAGTACTAGAATTAAGTACATGTGTGTAGTACTAAAGTTAAGTACATATGTGTAGTACTAGAGTTAAGTACGTGTGTGTAATACTAGAGTTAAATACATGTGTGTAGTACTAGAGTGCATGTGTGTCGTACTAGAGTTAAGTACATGTGTGTAGTACTAGAGTTAAGTACATGTGTGCAGTACTAGAGTAAATGTGTGTGTTACTAGAATTAAGTACATGTGTGTAGTACTAGAGTTAAGTACATGTGTGTAGTACTAGAGTTAAGTACATGTGTGTAGTACTAGTGTACATGTGTTTAGTATTAGAGGTAAGTACATGTGTGTAGTACTAGAGTTAAGTACATATGTGTAGTACTAGAGTACATGTGTGCAGTACTAGAGTTAAGTATATGTGTGTAGTACTAGGGTTAAGAACATGCCTGTAGTACTAGAGTATGTGTGTGGTACTAGAGTTAAGTACATATGTGTAGTACTAGAGTACATGTGTGTAGTACTAGAGTTAAGTACATGTGTGTAGTACTACAGTTAAGTAAATGTGTGTTGTCCTAGAGTACGTGTGTGGTACTAGAGTTAAGTACATGTGTGTAGTACTAGAGTACATGTGTGTAGTACTAGAGTTAAGTACATGTGTGTAGTAATAGTGTACATGTGTGTAGTACTAGAGTTAAGTACATGTGTGTAGTACTAAAGTTAAGTACATATGTGTAGTACTAGAGTTAAGTACGTGTGTGTAATACTAGAGTTAAGTACATGTGTGTAGTACTAGAGTACATGTGTGTGGTACTAGAGTTAAGTACATGTGTGTAGTACTAGAGTTAAGTACATGTGTGTAGTACTAGAGTAAATGTGTGTAGTTCTAGAGTTAAGTACATTTGTGTAGTACTAGAGTTAAGTATATGTGTGTAGTACTAGAGTTAAGTACATGTGTGTAGTACTAGTGTACATGTGTTTAGTATTAGAGTTAAGTACATGTGTGTAGTACTAGAGTTAAGTACATATGTGTAGTACTAGAGTTAAGTACATGTGTGCAGTACTAGAGTTAAGTATATGTGTGTAGTACTAGGGTTAAGAACATGTCTGTAGTACTAGAGTACGTGTGTGGTACTAGAGTTAAGTACATGTGTGCAGTACTAGAGTACATGTGTGTGGTACTAGAGTTAAGTACATGTGTGTAGAACTAGAGTACATGTGTGCAGTACTAGAGTTAAGTATATGTGTGTAGTACTAGGGTTAAGAACATGCCTGTAGTACTAGAGTATGTGTGTGCTACTAGAGTTACGTACATGTGTGCAGTACTAGAGTTAAGTACATGTGTGCAGTACTAGAGTACATGTGTGTGGTACTAGAGTTAAGTACATGTTCGTAGTACTAAAGTACATGTGTGTAGTACTAGAGTTAAGTACATGTTTGTATTACTATAGTTAAGTCCATGTGTGTAGTACTAGAGTACATGTGTGTAGTACTAGAGTTAAGTACATGTGTGTAGTACTAGATTTAAGTACATGTGTGTAGTACTAGAGTTAAGTACATGTGTGTAGTACTAGAGTTACGTACTTGTGTGTAATACTAGAGTACATGTGTGTAGTACTAGAGTTAAGTACATGTGTGTAGTACTAGAGTTAACTAAATGTGTGTTGTCCTAGAGTACGTGTGTGGTACTAGAGTTAAGTACATGTGTGTAGTACTAGAGTTAGTACATGTGTGTAGTACTAGAGTTAAGTACATGTGTGTAGTAGGAGAGTTAAGTACATCTGTGCAGTACTAGAGTTAAGTACATGTGTGTAATACTAGAGTTAAGTACATGTGTGTAGTACTAGAGTTAAGTACATGTGCGTAGTACTAGAGTTAAATACTTGTGTGTAGTACTAGAGTACATGTGTGTAGTACTAGAGTTAAGTACATGTGTGTAGTACTACAATTAAGTAAATGTGTGTTGTCCTAGAGTACGTGTGTGGTACTAGAGTACATGTGTGTAGTACTAGAGTTAAGTACATGTGTGTAGTAATATTGTACATGTGTGTAGTACTAGAGTTAAGTACATGTGTGTAGTACTAAAGTTAAGTACATATGTGTAGTACTAGAGTTAAGTACGTGTGTGTAATACTAGAGTTAAGTACATGTGTGTAGTACTAGAGTACATGTGTGTGGTACTAGAGTGAGGTACATGTGTGTAGTACTAGAGTTAAATACTTGTGTGTAGTACTAGAGTACATGTGTGTAGTACTAGAGTTAAGTACATGTGTGTAGTACTACAATTAAGTAAATGTGTGTTGTCCTAGAGTACGTGTGTGGTACTAGAGTACATGTGTGTAGTACTAGAGTTAAGTACATGTGTGTAGTAATATTGTACATGTGTGTAGTACTAGAGTTAAGTACATGTGTGTAGTACTAAAGTTAAGTACATATGTGTAGTACTAGAGTTAAGTACGTGTGTGTAATACTAGAGTTAAGTACATGTGTGTAGTACTAGAGTACATGTGTGTGGTACTAGAGTGAGGTACATGTGTGTAGTACTAGAGTTAAGTACATGTGTGTAGTACTAGAGTAAATGTGTGTAGTTCTAGAGTTAAGTACATTTGTGTAGTACTAGAGTTAAGTACATATGTGTAGTACTAGAGTTAAGTATATGTGTGTAGTACTAGAGTTAAGTACATGTGTGTAGTACTAGTGTACATGTGTTTAGTATTAGAGTTAAGTACATGTGTGTAGTACTAGAGTTAAGTACATATGTGTAGTACTAGAGTTAAGTACATGTGTGCAGTACTAGAGTTAAGTATATGTGTGTAGTACTAGGGTTAAGAACATGTCTGTAGTACTAGAGTACGTGTGTGGTACTAGAGTTAAGTACATGTGTGCAGTACTAGAGTACATGTGTGTGGTACTAGAATTAAGTACATGTGTGTAGTACTAGAGTTAAGTACATGTGTGTAGTACTAGAGTTAAGTACATGTGTGTAGTACTAGTGTACATGTGTTTAGTATTAGAGGTAAGTACATGTGTGTAGTACTAGAGTTAAGTACATATGTGTAGTACTAGAGTACATGTGTGCAGTACTAGTGTTAAGTATATGTGTGTAGTACTAGGGGTAAGAACATGTCTGTAGTACTAGAGTACGTGTGTGGTACTAGAGTTAAGTACATGTGTGCAGTACTAGAGTACATGTGTGTGGTACTAGAATTAAGTACATGTGTGTAGTACTAGATTACATGTGTGCAGTAGTAGAGTTAAGTATATGTGTGTAGTACTAGGGTTAAGAACATGTCTGTAGTACTAGAGTACGTGTGTGGTACTAGAGTTAAGTACATGTGTGCAGTACTAGAGTACATGTGTGTGGTACTAGAGTTAAGTACATGTGTGTAGTACTAGGGTTAAGAACATGTCTGTAGTACTAGAGTACATGTGTGTGGTACTAGAGTTAAGTACATGTGTGTAGTACTAGAGTACATGTGTGTAGTACTAGAGTTAAGTACATGTGTGTAGTAATAGTGTACATGTGTGTAGTACTAAAGTTAAGTACATATGTGTAGTACTAGAGTTAAGTACATGTGTGTAATACTAGAGTTAAGTACACGTTTGTAGTACTACAATTAAGTAAATGTGTGTTGTCCTAGAGTACGTGTGTGGTACTAGAGTACATGTGTGTATTACTAGAGTTAAGTACATGTGTGTAGTAATATTGTACATGTGTGTAGTACTAGAGTTAAGTACATGTGCGTAGTACTAGAGCTAAGTACTTGTGTGTAGTACTAGAGTACATGTGTGTAGTACTAGAGTTAAGTACATGTGTGTAGTAATAGTGTACATGTGTGTAGTACTAGAGTTAAGTACATGTGTGTAGTACTAAAGTTAAGTACATATGTGTAGTACTAGATTTAAGTACGTGTGTGTAATACTAGAGTTAAGTACATGTGTGTAGTACAAGAGTACATGTGTGTGGTACTAGAGTGAGGTACATGTGTGTAGTACTAGAGTTAAGTACATGTGTGTAGTACTAGAGTAAATGTGTGTAGTTCTAGAGTTAAGTACATTTGTGTAGTACTAGAGTTAAGTACATATGTGTAGTACTAGAGTTAAGTATATGTGTGTAGTACTAGAGTTAAGTACATGTGTGTAGTACTAGTGTACATGTGTTTAGTATTAGAGTTAAGTACATGTGTGTAGTACTAGAGTTAAGTACATATGTGTAGTACTAGAGTTAAGTACATGTGTGCAGTACTAGAGTTAAGTATATGTGTGTAGTACTAGGGTTAAGAACATGTCTGTAGTACTAGAGTACGTGTGTGGTACTAGAGTTAAGTACATGTGTGCAGTACTAGAGTACATGTGTGTGGTACTAGAATTAAGTACATGTGTGTAGTACTAGAGTTCAGTACATGTGTGTAGTACTAGAGTTAAGTACATGTGTGTAGTACTAGTGTACATGTGTTTAGTATTAGAGGTAAGTACATGTGTGTAGTACTAGAGTTAAGTACATATGTGTAGTACTAGAGTACATGTGTGCAGTACTAGAGTTAAGTATATGTGTGTAGTACTAGGGGGAAGAACATGTCTGTAGTACTAGAGTACGTGTGTGGTACTAGAGTTAAGTACATGTGTGCAGTACTAGAGTACATGTGTGTGGTACTAGAGTTAAGTACATGTGTGTAGTACTAGATTACATGTGTGCAGTAGTAGAGTTAAGTATATGTGTGTAGTACTAGGGTTAAGAACATGTCTGTAGTACTAGAGTACGTGTGTGGTACTAGAGTTAAGTACATGTGTGCAGTACTAGAGTACATGTGTGTGGTACTAGAGTTAAGTACATGTGTGTAGTACTAGGGTTAAGAACATGTCTGTAGTACTAGAGTACATGTGTGTGGTACTAGAGTTAAGTACATGTGTGTAGTACTAGAGTACATGTGTGTAGTACTAGAGTTAAGTACATGTGTGTAGTAATAGTGTACATGTGTGTAGTACTAAAGTTAAGTACATATGTGTAGTACTAGAGTTAAGTACATGTGTGTAATACTAGAGTTAAGTACACGTGTGTAGTACTAGAGTACATGTGTGTAGTACTAGATTTAAGTACATGTGTGTAGTACTAGTGTACATGTGTGTAGTACTAGAGTTAAGTACATGTGTGTAGTACTAGAGTTAAGTACATGTGTGTAATACTAGAGTTAAGTACATCTGTGTAGTACTAGAGTTAAGTGCATGTGTGTAGTACTAGAGTTAAGTGCATGTGTGTAGTACTAATGTTAAGTACATGTGTGTAGTACTAAAGTTAAGTACATGTGTATGTATTTTGTACAGGTCCCAAAGCCCTACTCACACAGCAAAAATGGCATTGATATCTTTTGTAGTTTTTACACAACTTCACTTATGTTCAGCCAGAATGCATTACTACGCATAGAAGCCATAGGGCTATCCTGGCCAAAAAATTCTATTTATCAGCATGTTTAAGCCTAAAATCTTGTAATTTTAGCATGAGAAGCCTCCACACAGTGTAGTTTTAACACGTTTTTACTTCTAAAGTCAGGATTGCACACATTGTCTCAGAATGCTTATTATGCGCTCAAAAGCAATTTGCGGGCATAAAAAGATGATAACAGTTATAACTTCAGCATAGAAGGAGATAGAACCAAGATTCCAAATGTATTTTTTACAAGACCCACATTCTTTTGTAGTTTTTCCACAACTTCACTTATGTTCAGCCAGAATGCATTACAACGCATAGAAGCCATAGGGCTATCCTGGCCAAAAAATTCTATTTATCAGCATGTTTAAGCCTAAAATCTTGTAATTTTAACATGAAAAACCTCGGCACAGTGTAGGTTTAACAAGTTTTTATTTCTAAAGTCAGGATTGCACACATTGTCTCAGAATGCTTATTATGCCCTCAAATGCAATTTGCGGGCATAAAAAGATGATAACGGTTATAACTTCAGCATAGAAGGAGATAGAACCAAGATTCCAAATGTATTTTGTACAGGTCCCAAAGCCCTACTAACACAGCAAATATTGCAAAGATATCTTTTGTAGTTTTTCCACAACTTCACTTGTTATGCTCAGCCAGAATGCATTGTAACACATAGAAGCCATAGGGCTATCCTGGCCGCAAAATTCTATTTATCAGCATGTTTAAGACTAAAATCATGTAATTTTAGCATGAGAAGCATCCACACTGTGTACTTTTAACAAGTTTTTACTTCTAAAGTCAGGATTGAATACATTGTCTCAGAATGCTTATTATGCGCTCAAAAGCAATGCTGATAAATAGAATTTTGTGGCCAGGATAGCCCTATGGCTTCTATGCGTTGTAATGCATTCTGGCTGAACATAAGTGAAGTTGTGGAAAAACTACCAAAGATATCAATGCCATTTTTGCTGTGTGAGTAGGGCTTTGGGTCCTGTAAAAAATACATTTAGAATCTTGGTTCTATCTCCTTCTATGCTGAAGTTATAACTGTTATCATCTTTTAATGCCCGCAAATTGCTATTGAGCGCATAATAAGCATTCTGAGACAAAGAATGCAATCCTGACTTTAGAAGTAAAAATTTGTTAAAACTACACTGTGTGTAGGCTTCTCATGCTAAAATTACATGATTTTAGGCTTAAACATGCTGATAAATAGCAATTTTTGGCAAGGATAGCCCTATGGCTTCTATGCGTTATAATGCATTCTGGCTGAACATAAGTGAAGTTGTGGAAAAACTACAAAAGATATCAATGCCATTTTTGCTGTGTGAGTAGGGCTTTGGGTCCTGTAAAAAATACATTTGGAATCTTGGTTCTATCTCCTTCTATGCTGAAGTTATAACTGTTATCATCTTTTTATGCCCGCAAATTGCTTTTGAGGGCATAATAAGCATTCTGAGACAATGTGTGCAATCCTGACTTTAGAAGTAAAAACTTGTTAAAACTACACTGTGTGTAGGCTTCTCATGCTAAAATTACAAGATTTTAGGCTTAAACATGCTGATAAATAGCAATTTTTGGCAAGGATAGCCCTATGGCTTCTATGCGTTATAATGCATTCTGGCTGAACATAAGTGAAGTTGTGGAAAAACTACAAAAGATCTCAATGCCATGTTTGCTGTGTGAGGAGGGTTTTGGGACCTGTACAAAATACATACACATGTACTTAACTCTAGTACTACACACATGTACTCTAGTACTACACACATGTACTTAACTCTAGTACTACACACATCTACTTAACTCTAGTACTACACACATATACTTAACTCGAATACTACACAGATGTACTCAATTCTGGTATTACACACATGTACTTAACTCTAGTACTACACACATGTACACTAGTACTACACACATGTACTCTAGTACAACACACATGCACTTAACTCTAGTACCACACACATGTACTCTAGTACTACACACATATACTTAACTCTAGTACTACACACATATACTTAACACGAATACGACACAGATGTACTCAATTCTGGTATTACACACATGTACTTAACTCTAGTACTACACACATGTACTTAACTCTAGTACTACACAGATGTACTTAACTCTAGTATTACACACATGTATTTAACTCTAGTATTACACACATGTACTTAACTCTAGTACTACACACGTACTTAACTCTAGTACTACACACATGTACTCTAGTATTACACAGATGTACTTAACCCTAGTACTACACAAATGTACTTAACTCTAGTACTACACACATGTACTTAACTCTAGCACTACACACATGTACTTAACTCTAGTACTACACACATGTACTCTAGTACTACACACATGTACTTAACTCTAGTACTACACACATCTACTTAACTCTAGTACTACACACATATACTTAACACGAATACTACACAGATGTAGTCAATTATGGTATTACACACATGTACTTAACTCTAGTACTACACACATGTACTCTAGTACTACACACATGTACTTACTTCTAGTACTACACACATGTACTCTAGTACTACACACGTGTACTTAACTCTAGTACTACACACATGTACTCTAGTACTACACACATGTACTTAACTCTAGTACTACACACATCTACTTAACTCTAGTACAACACACATATACTTAACACGAATTCTACACAGATGTACTCAATTCTGGTATTACACACATGTACTTAACTCTAGTACTACACACATGTACTCTAGTACTACACACATGTACTTACCTCTAGTACTACACACATGTACTCTAGTACTACACACGTGTACTTAACTCTAGTACTACACACATGTACTCTAGTACTACACACATGTACTTAACTCTAGTACTACACACATCTACTTAACTCTAGTACTACACACATATACTTAACTCGAACACTACACAGATGTACTCAATTCTGGTATTACACAGATGTACTTAACTCTAGTACTACACACATGTACTCTAGTACTACACACATGTACTTAACTCTAGCACTACACACATGTACTCTAGTATTACACAGATGTACTTAACCCTAGTACTACACAAATGTACTTAACTCTAGTACTACACACATGTACTTAACTCTAGCACTACACACATGTACTTAACTCTAGTACTACACACATGTACTCTAGTACTACATACATGTACTTAACTCTAGTACTACACACATCTACTTAACTCTAGTACTACACACATATACTTAACACGAATACTACACAGATGTAGTCAATTCTGGTATTACACACATGTACTTAACTCTAGTACTACACACATGTACTCTAGTACTACACACATGTACTTACCTCTAGTACTACACACATGTACTCTAGTACTACACACATGTACTTAACTCTAGCACTACACACATGTACTCTAGTACTACACACATGTACTTAACTCTAGTACTACACACATCTACTTAACACGAATACTACACAGATGTACTCAATTCTGGTATTACACACATGTACTTAACTCTAGTACTACACACATGTACTCTAGTACTACACACATGTACTTACCTCTAGTACTACACACATGTACTCTAGTACTACACACGTGTACTTAACTCTAGTACTACACACATGTACTCTAGTACTACACACATGTACTTAACTCTAGTACTACACACATGTACTCTAGTACTACACACATATACTTAACTCGAACACTACACAGATGTACTCAATTCTGGTATTACACAGATGTACTTAACTCTAGTACTACACACATGTACTCTAGTACTACACACATGTACCTAACTCTAGCACTACACACATGTACTCTAGTATTACACAGATGTACTTAACCCTAGTACTACACAAATGTACTTAACTCTAGTACTACACACATGTACTTAACTCTAGCACTACACACATGTACTTAACTCTAGTACTACACACATGTACTCTAGTACTACATACATGTACTTAACTCTAGTACTACACACATCTACTTAACTCTAGTACTACACACATATACTTAACACATATACTGCACAGATGTAGTCAATTCTGGTATTACACACATGTACTTAACTCTAGTACTACACACATGTACTCTAGTACTACACACATGTACTTACCTCTAGTACTACACACATGTACTCTAGTACTACACACATGTACTTAACTCTAGCACTACACACATGTACTCTAGTACTACACACATGTACTTAACTCTAGTACTACACACATCTACTTAACACGAATACTACACAGATGTACTCAATTCTGGTATTACACACATGTACTTAACTCTAGTACTACACACATGTACTCTAGTACTACACACATGTACTTACCTCTAGTACTACACACTTGTACTCTAGTACTACACACGTGTACTTAACTCTAGTACTACACACATGTACTCTAGTACTACACACATGTACTTAACTCTAGTACTACACACATGTACTCTAGTACTACACACATATACTTAACTCGAACACTACACAGATGTACTCAATTCTGGTATTACACAGATATACTTAACTCTAGTACTACACACATGTACTCTAGTACTACACACATGTACTTAACTCTAGCACTACACACATGTACTCTAGTATTACACAGATGTACTTAACCCTAGTACTACACAAATGTACTTAACTCTAGTACTACACACATGTACTTAACTCTAGCACTACACACATGTACTTAACTCTAGTACTACACACATGTACTTAACTCGAGTACTACACTGATGTACTTAAGTATAATATTACACACATGTACTTAACTCGAGTACTGCACACATGTACTCTAGTACTACACTGATGTACTCTAGTACTACACACATGTACTTAACTCTAGTACTACACACATGTACCTAACTCTAGTACTACACACATGTACACAAGTACAACACACATGTACTTAACTATAGTACTACACACATGTAATTAACTCTAATACTACACACGTACTTAACTCTAGTACCACACAGATGTACTATAGTACTACACACATATACGTAACTCTAGTACTACACACATGTACTTAACTGTAGTACTACACACATGTACTTAACTCTACTACTGCACAGTTGTACTTAACTCTAGTATTACACACATGTACTTAACTCTATTACTACACACATGTACTTAACTCTAGTACTACACACATGTACTTAACTCTAGTACTGCAGACATTTACTAAGTTTTAGTACTGCACAGATGTACTTAACTCTAGTACTACACACATGTACTTAACTGTAGTACTGCACAGTTGTACTTAACTCTAGTATTACACACATGTACTTAACTCTATTACTACACACATGTACTTAACTCTAGTACTACACACATGTACTTAACTCTAGTACTGCACAGATGTACTTAACTCTAGTACTACACACATGTACTTAACTGTAGTACTGCACAGTTGTACTTAACTCTAGTATTACACACATGTACTTAACTCTATTACTACACACAGGTACTTAACTCTAGTACTACACACATGTACTTAACTCTAGTACTACACACATGTACTTAACTCTAGTACCACACACGTACTCTAGTACTACACACATGTACTTAACACTAGTACTACACACATGTAGTCTAGTACAACACACATGTACTTAACTCTAGTACCACACACATGTACTCTTGTACTACACACATGTACATAACTCTAGTACTACACACATATACTTAAATCCAGTTCTACACAGATCTACTTAACTCTCCTACTACACACTTGTACGTAATTCTAGTACTACACACATGTACTTAACTCTAGTACGACAGACATGTTCTTAACTCTAGTACTGCACAGTTGTACTTATCTCTAGTATTACACACATGTACTTAACTCTAGTAATACACAAATGTACTTAACTCTAGTACTACACACATGTACTTAACTCTAGTACTACACACATGTATTTAATTCGAGTACTACACACATGTACTCTAGTATTACACACATGTACTTAACTCTATTACTACACACATGTACTTAACTCTAGTACTAAACACATATATTTAACTCTAGTACTACACACATATACTTAACTCGAGTCCTACACAGATATACTTAAGTCTAGTACAACACACATGTACTTAACTGTAGTACTACACACATGTACTTAACTGTAGTACTGCACAGTTCTACTTAACTCTAGTATTACACACATGTACTTATCTCTAGTACTACACACATGTACTCTAGTACTACGCACATGTACTTAACTCAAGTACTACACACATGTACTCTAGTACTACACACATGTACTTAAGTCTAGTACTGCACAGTTGTACTTAACTCTAGTATTACACACATGTACTTAACTCTATTACTACACACATGTACTTAACTCTAGTACTACACACATGTACTTAACTCTAGAACTACACACATGTACTTAACTCTAGGACCACACACGTACTCTAGTACTACACACATGTACTTAACTCTAGTACTACACACATGTACTCTAGTACAACACACATGCACTTAACTCTAGTACCACACACGTACTCTAGTACTACACACATACTTAAATCCAGTTCCACACAGATCTACTTAACTCTCCTACTACACACATGTACTTAACTCTAGTACTACACACATGTACTTAACTCTAGTACTACACACATGTTCTTAACTCTAGTACTGCACAGTTGTATTTAACTCTAGTATTACAAACATGAACTTAACTCTAGTACTACACACATGTACTTAACTCGAGTACTACACACATGTACTCTATTACTACACTCATGTACTTAACTCTAGTACTACACACATGTACTTAACTCTAGTACTACACACATGTACTTAACTCTAGTACTACACACATATTCTCTAGTACTACACTCATGTACTTAACTCTAGTACTACACACATGTACTTAACTCTAGTACTACACACATGTACTTAACTCCAGTACTACACACATATACTTAACTCGAGTACTACACAGATATACTTAACTCTTGTACAACACACATGTACTTAACTCTAGTACTACACAGATGTACTTAACTGTAGTACTGCACAGTTGTACTTCACTCTAGTATTACACACATGTACTTAACTCTTGTACTACACACATGTACTTAACTCTAGTACTACACACATGTACTTAACTCTAGTACTACACACATGTTCTTAACTCTAGTACTGCACAGTTGTACTTAACTCTAGTATTACAAACATGAACTTAACTCTAGTACTACACACATGTACTTAACTCTAGTACTACACACATGTACTTAACTCGAGTACTACACACATGTACTCTATTACTACACTCATGTACTTAACTCTAGTACTACACACATGTACTTAACTCTAGTACTACACACATGTACTTAACTCTAGTACTACACACATATTCTCTAGTACTACACTCATGTACTTAACTGTAGTACTACACACATGTACTTAACTCTAGTACTACACACATGTACTTAACTCCAGTACTACACACATATACTTAACTCGAGTACTACACAGATATACTTAACTCTAGTACTACACACATGTACTTAACTCTAGTACCAAACAGATGTACTGTAGTACTACACACATGTACTTAACTCTAGTAGTACACACAAGTACTTAACTCTAGTACTACACACATATACTTAACTCGAGTACTACACAGATGTAGTTAACTCTAGTATTACACACATGTACTTAACTCTAGTACTACACACATGTACTCTAGTACTACACACATGTACTTAACTCTAGTACTACAAACATGTACATAACTCTAGTACTACACACATGTACTCTAGTACTACACACATGTACTTAACTCTAGTACTACACACATGTACTCTAGTACTACACACATGTACTTAAAACTAGTACTACACACATGTACTTAACTCTAGTACTACACACATGTTCTTAACTCGAGTCCTACACAGATATACTTAAGTCTAGTACAACACACATGTACTTAACTGTAGTACTACACACATGTACTTAACTGTAGTACTGCACAGTTCTACTTAACTCTAGTATTACACACATGTACTTATCTCTAGTACTACACACATGTACTCTAGTACTACGCACATGTACTTAACTCAAGTACTACACACATGTACTCTAGTACTACACACATGTACTTAAGTCTAGTACTGCACAGTTGTACTTAACTCTAGTATTACACACATGTACTTAACTCTATTACTACACACATGTACTTAACTCTAGTACTACACACATGTACTTAACTCTAGTACTACACACATGTACTTAACTCTAGGACAACACACGTACTCTAGTACTACACACATGTACTTAACTCTAGTACTACACACATGTACTCTAGTACAACAAACATGCACTTAACTCTAGTACCACACACATGTACTCTAGTACTACACACATACTTAAATCCAGTTCCACACAGATCTACTTAACTCTCCTACTACACACATGTACTTAACTCTAGTACTACACACATGTACTTAACTCTAGTACTACACACATGTTCTTAACTCTAGTACTGCACAGTTGTACTTAACTCTAGTATTACAAACATGAACTTAACTCTAGTACTACACACATGTACTTAACTCTAGTACTACACACATGTACTTAACTCGAGTACTACACACATGTACTCTATTACTACACTCATGTACTTAACTCTAGTACTACACACATGTACTTAACTCTAGTACTACACACATGTACTTAACTCTAGTACTACACACATATTCTCTAGTACTACACTCATGTACTTAACTCTAGTACTACACACATGTACTTAACTCTAGTACTACACACATGTACTTAACTCCAGTACTACACACATATACTTAACTCGAGTACTACACAGATATACTTAACTCTTGTACAACACACATGTACTTAACTCTAGTACTACACAGATGTACTTAACTGTAGTACTGCACAGTTGTACTTCACTTTAGTATTATACACATGTACTTAACTCTTGTACTACACACATGTACTTAACTCTAGTACTACACACATGTACTTAACTCTAGTACCACACAGATGTACTGTAATACTACACACATGTACTTAACTCTAGTAGTACACACAAGTACTTAAATCTAGTACTACACACATATACTTAACTCGAGTACTACACAGATGTAGTTAACTCTAGTATTACACACATGTACTTAACTCTAGTACTACACACATGTACTCTAGTACTACACACATGTACTTAACTCTAGTACTACACACATGTACTTAACTCTAGTACTACACACATGTTCTTAACTCTAGTACTGCACAGTTGTACTTAACTCTAGTATTACTAACATGAACTTAACTCTAGTACTACACACATGTACTTAACTCTAGTACTACACACATGTACTTAACTCGAGTACTACAGACATGTACTCTATTACTACACTCATGTACTTAACTCTAGTACTACACACATGTACTTAACTCTAGTACTACACACATGTACTTAACTCTAGTACTACACACATATTCTCTAGTACTACACTCATGTACTTAACTGTAGTACTACACACATGTACTTAACTCTAGTACTACACACATGTACTTAACTCCAGTACTACACACATATACTTAACTCGAGTACTACACAGATATACTTAACTCTTGTACAACACACATGTACTTAACTCTAGTACTACACAGATGTACTTAACTGTAGTACTGCACAGTTGTACTTCACTTTAGTATTATACACATGTACTTAACTCTTGTACTACACACATGTACTTAACTCTAGTACTACACACATGTACTTAACTCTAGTACCACACAGATGTACTGTAATACTACACACATGTACTTAACTCTAGTAGTACACACAAGTACTTAAATCTAGTACTACACACATATACTTAACTCGAGTACTACACAGATGTAGTTAACTCTAGTATTACACACATGTACTTAACTCTAGTACTACACACATGTACTCTAGTACTACACACATGTACTTAACTCTAGTACTACACACATGTACTTAACTCTAGTACTACACACATGTTCTTAACTCTAGTACTGCACAGTTGTACTTAACTCTAGTATTACAAACATGAACTTAACTCTAGTACTACACACATGTACTTAACTCTAGTACTACACACATGTACTTAACTCGAGTACTACAGACATGTACTCTATTACTACACTCATGTACTTAACTCTAGTACTACACACATGTACTTAACTCTAGTACTACACACATGTACTTAACTCTAGTACTACACACATATTCTCTAGTACTACACTCATGTACTTAACTGTAGTACTACACACATGTACTTAACTCTAGTACTACACACATGTACTTAACTCCAGTACTACACACATATACTTAACTCGAGTACTGCACAGATATACTTAACTCTTGTACAACACACATGTACTTAACTCTAGTACTACACAGATGTACTTAACTGTAGTACTGCACAGTTGTACTTCACTTTAGTATTATACACATGTACTTAACTCTTGTACTACACACATGTACTTAACTCTAGTACTACACACATGTACTTAACTCTAGTACCACACAGATGTACTGTAATACTACACACATGTACTTAACTCTAGTAGTACACACAAGTACTTAACTCTAGTACTACACACATATACTTAACTCGAGTACTACACAGATGTAGTTAACTCTAGTATTACACACATGTACTTAACTCTAGTACTACACACATGTACTCTAGTACTACACACATGTACTTAACTCTAGTACTACACACATGTACATAACTCTAGTACTACACACATGTACTCTAGTACTACACACATGTACTTAACTCTAGTACTACACACATGAACTCTAGTACTACACACATGTACTTAACACTAGTACTACACACATGTACTTAACTCTAGTACTACACACATGTACTTAACTCTATTACTACACACATATACTTAACTCGAGTACTACACAGATGTACTTAACTCTAGTACTACACACATGTACTTAACTCTAGTACTACACACATGTACTTAACTCTCGTACTACACTTATGTACTAGAGTTAAGTACATGTGTGTAGTACTAGAGTTAAGTACATGTGTGTAGTACTAGAGTACGTGTGTGGTACTAGAGTTAAGTAGATGTGTGTAGTACTAGAGTTAAGTACATGTGTGTAGTACTAGAGTACATGTGTGTAGTACTAGAGTTAAGTACTTGTGTGTAGTACTAGAGTACATGTGTATAGTACTAGAGGTAAGTACATGTGTGTAGTACTAGAGTTAAGTACATGTGTGTAATACTAGATTTAAGTACATCTGTGTAGTACTCGAGTTAAATACATATGTGTAGTACTAGAGTTAAGTACATGTGTGTAGTACTAGAGTTAAGTACATGTGTGTAGTACAAGAGTTAAGTATATCTGTGTAGTACTCGAGTTAAGTATATGTGTGTAGTACTGGAGTTAAGTACATGTGTGTAGTACTAGAGTTAAGTACATGTGTGTAGTACTAGAGTTAAGTACATGTGTGTAGTACTTGTGTACATGTGTGTAGTACTAGAGTTAAGTACATGTGTGTAGTACTAGAGTTAAGTACATGTGTGTAGTACTAGAGATAAGTGCATGTGTGTAATACTTGAGTTAAGTACATGTGTGTAGTACTAGAGTTAAGTACATGTGTGTAGTACTAGATTTAAGTACATGTGTGTAATACTAGAGTTAATTACAACTGTGCAGTACTAGAGTTAAGTACATGTGTGTAGTACTAGAGTTAAGTACATGTGTGTAGTACTAGAGTACATGTGTGTAGTACTAGAGGAAGTACATGTGTGTAGAACTAGAGTACATGTGTGTAGTACTAGAGTTAAGTACATGTGTGTAATACTATAGTTAAGTACATCTGTGTAGTACTCGAGTTAAGTATATGTGTGTAGTTCTAGAGTTAAGTACATGTGTGTAGTACTAGGGTTAAGTACATCTGTGTAATACTAGAGTACATGTGTGTAGTACTAGAGTTAAGTACGTGTGTAGTACTAGAGTTAAGTACATGTGTGTAATACAAGAGTTAAATACATGTGTGTAATACTAGAGTTAAGTACATCTGTGTAGTACTCAAGTTAAGTATATGTGTGTAGTACTAGAGTTAAGTACATGTGTGTAGTACTCGAGTTAAGTACATGTGTGTAATACCAGAATTGAGTACATCTGTGTAGTATTCGAGTTAAGTATATGTGTGTAGTACTAGAGTTAAGTAGATGTGTGTAGTACTAGAGTTAAGTACATGTGTGTAGTACTAGAGTACATGTGTGTAATACTAGAGTTAAGTACATGTGTGTAGTGCTAGAGTTAAGTACATGTGTGTCGTACTAGAGTACATGTTTGTAGTACTAGAGTTAAGTACATGTGTGTAATACCAGAATTGAGTACATCTGTGTAGTATTCGAGTTAAGTATATGTGTGTAGTACTAGAGTTAAGTACATGTGTGTAGTACTAGAGTACATGTGTGTAGTACTAGAGTTAAGTACATGTGTGTAGTACTAGAGTACATGTGTGTAGTACTAGAGGTAAGTACATGTGTGTAGTACTAGAGTTAAGTACATGTGTGTCGTACTAGGGTTGAGTACATGTGTGTAGTACTAGAGTACATGTGTGTAGTACTAGCGTACATGTGTGTAGTACTAGAGTTAAGTACATGTGTGTAATTGAAGGAAGAAACCTGCGTCCTATGCAGCTTTTCTTTCATGCGTGTTCAGTATCGAGGAGAGACGACCAAGATTCAATAGATTCAAATTAACAAAGTTTATTCCCTGACAGTACAATTCTAAGCAGAGCTCTGGGTTTGAAGAGGTCCCGAAAACAGCACACAATCTATGTGCGTCTTAGGTTAGGCACAACTTCAGAACGCACACACCCCTTCAGCCCAGCATTAAAAGACAAGCATTATAAATATTCATGAACCTATAACTAAACATTTCTCCGTGTCCAGCTGACTCCATCTCCTTCCCATATTTGGTGTTCCTGTCGTCTCCTCACAGCCAGACCTCACGTGACTCCATGACCTTGAAGACATGAGTTTTCCCACAAGGAGCCTGGACAGAAAGAAACATGGATCCTGCCCTAATCATTAAGCTCCGGGCCAGCTGTGAGCCTACTCTGTACGCCTTTGTTCCAGAGATGTTAAAGGCACAATATGAATTTAATAATGACTGGTAGAAATGATTACATTCTTCATTACAAGGCATATATTAAAGGCATACAATGAATTTATAATCAGTAGTGAAAATGATGATATTCTTCAGTAGTAAAAATGATTATACTCTTCATTTCCCCCTCATGATCTCTAAAAGAGATCAACTAAACATTAAACCTCAAACTAAACAAGACAAGTATCCTCCCACACAATACCCTGTAAAAATTGTAAGAAAACAATCACTGTTGCGGACCCGTTCCTCCATTGTTCAGGACACACTGCGGACTACAAAGAATATCCTGGAGAATTTTGACCTTCACATTTTGTGTCAACACAACAGACAACTCTAAAAAATCACACCACATCTATAATGTAGAAATATAATATAAAAATATGGTAGTACAAAAATAGCAAAGCAGAAAGTACTCAGAGAGCCACACATTCATCCCTGCAGTGTTTGACATCAGGATCTCCTTGGGCAAGTATAGCATATTGGGTTGGTGGGCTCACAGCACGATCAATACCCCTCTGGATCAATCCCCTAATGCATGGAATGCAACAACAGCCACACAAGGTTAGGATAGCCGCAAACACAGCGATAGAAAGAAGCACAGATGACACCAGAGTCTTGTAACGTCCAAACACTTTCATCCAGTCATCCCAGAAAGTCCCATCCACACCAGAGTGTTCTTTCATCTTCTTATTAAGAGTCCTCAGTCCGTCAATGGCTGTAGTCAGTCGCCCTCCTACTGCTGTATTATTTGGTATAAATGTACAACACTGATCTCCAAAAATACCACAAACACCTGATTTTTCTGCTAAAAGCATGTCTAGTGCAATTCTATTTTGGAATGCCATCATAGAAGTAGCTTTCAATTGTTCATGTACGGCCTCGAAACCTTCTTGTGTCCAATTTCCTAATTTCTGAACATTATAATGTATATAATTAATTCTATCGATATTTTTATTAGGTGTGATCCACACAAAGAGACTTTCAAATCCGCCAGCCACTTGGTCAGCTAATTTATACTCATCCGGTACTTCTCGAGGAACTCCTATGGCGTCAATGAATGTGGGGTCAGTAGAACTGAGCCAAGGTTTGGAACCACGTTTGACACGACTCTGTGCGTGCACCCACATTACTGTATCATCAACCTGTAACACAGTAACTGGGAGAAGTAAGGATATTAACGCACACTTACCCATGGCATTTGTGGGCAGTCGGTCATAAATTTCCCCACGGCCGCACCACCACCTGGGTGCGGGAATTGCTTGAGTCATTACCACATATTCCAGAAGCAGACACTTGTCTTTTACTACGATCTCTGGGGGTCATCCTAGGAGCAGGTTGTGTGGAAAACTGTGGTGCCAATGTGTGGTTAGTCATAGTCCCCAGTTTAGGAGACTCCCATAAATACCAGACAAGCAGGAAAGAGAAAATAAAGAACAGCATAGCCAGGTAACAGACAATAGAAACACCTAACCCTGTAGGGCACATGTGCCAGATCCGGCCCTCCAAGACCTTTAATCTGGCCCTCGGCTGATTTTTCTATTAAAATACTTAAAATTTTCAGATTTTTCTGTTAATTTTCTGCACCGTTTAGCATAGCAGCGTCTCCGGCGTTTCTGTACATTGCAACTCCCACCAGAGCAGCACAAATGAAGACTTTCCTCTTTCCAAACGCTCTTAAAGGACGATCGTTTTGACTGTCGACCGTGACCCTCATCAGCAAAATGTTAAAAAATGAGAAAAGCAGATGCTGAGTTCAGGATTTCCCAAGAAAAAATAGTCTAATTCTTGTTTGTTGACAGAGGTGAATGGGAAATCTGTGCTCAGTGTGTTTGGAACAAGTGGAGTTGCTCGAGGAATATAATCTTAAACACCACTACGAGACACGGAGAAAAATACAATAACTTAAAGAGAGAACTGAGTTTTCTGATCCAGTCCTTTTGGGATCAAAGTAGGTTGCATACGGCCCCCGGACCAAAATAAGTTTGACACCCCTGCTGTAGGGCATTCCCAAGGATGTCTCCGGTGTCTCCCCCTCATGGACTCAGTGTCCCTGAGTCCACCTGAAAAAGGCATGATGAGGTTATGATGGGTTGGGTCTCAGCATAGAGTAGTGAAACCAGTGCCTTTTCCCTCGAGCTGGACAGCTGAGGACGTGCGAGCAGTCACAGTGTATGGTCCTGTCCACCTAGGTTCAGACCACTTCCTGGACAGAGTCGTCACATACACAGAGTTCCAAGCGGGGTGTGTTCCAGATGAGGAGACGCCTGCACGGTCAGCAACCTGCGCAGAAAAACTACATGCAAGAGAATGCAATTGAGTCCAATAAGAAGCATGTGACAGTTTTGGAACCGTGGTTGCATCAATGGGGTGCATAGTTGAAGCTGGGCCAGGCATCAGTCTACCAGTGAACAACTCATATGGCGAATAGCCAATTGATTTGCTCACCGTCTGTCGAACAGAGAGCAAAGCAAGGGGCAGTGCCTGGACCCAGTTCATGTTGGTGTCATGACAAATTTTAGCCAATTTCTCTTTCATGCGTTCAACACAGCCTTTGAGGATGGTACACACAGCCAAATTTGTGTTTGAGACCTAACCATTTTTCAACTTGGAGCATCTCTTTACTGTTGAAGTGTGTGCCATTGTCAGAGCGAATCAGGGCTGGAAAGTCGTGCCATGGAATGTAATGATTGATTAGACATTTAATAACAGAAGAGGAATCTTCTTTGGCAACAATCACCAATAAATAGCGTTTTCCCTGCACTCTGTCAATCATGTCTGTAAAGTCAATGGTGATTTCAGCGCCTGGCCAAATATTGGTATTGTCCAGGAAAAGGTTTCAAAGTGGGTTTGACATTGAAAAATTGGCAAGTTTTATAGGCATTGTAAAAGTCCCAAACCATCTCACTGAGATGTGGATGCCACCACATATTCAAAGCCGCTAGCATGGCTTGTGGACCAATGTGTGACGGACTGTGCACTTCTTGGAACACAGAACGTGACACTGGACTCGCAGGAATGACCGGACACCCATTTGGACCCACCCAGAGTCCATCTGAGCGCCTAGTCGCACCTTTGGCAAGCCAGTAGGATTGTTCCTGTGGAGAGCATCTCCGTTGAGCCTCAACAATATGCGTGATATCCAATGGTTGCATAGTGTCAGGAATTTGGACCATGATCATATTTTCTGAGGAGTGGTAACCTGCAGCGCACTTGGCAGCTTGGTCAGCTGCATTGTTACCCTGAGAGACAAAAGAATTTTGTTTACAATGCCCTGGCACTTTAACAATAGCTACTTGCACCGGGAGCTGGAGAGCCACATCCAGGCGCTCCATGAGTGCTTTGTGAGCAATAGGTTGGCCCTTGGCGTTGAAATAACCATTTCTTTTCTAAGCGGCTAGATCAAGAACAGCTGCCGAAACAGCATAGGCTGAGTCAGAATAGATACTAACCTTGTCACCTGCAGAGTGTTCCAGAGCTAAGCAAAGTGCTAACACTTCTGCTGACTGAGCTGATGGAGAGGCAGTGATGACATGAGTAGTGAGTGTAGAAAATACGTGAGGTGTCCGACCCCGTGGGTCTGGATTCCTCAGACCCAGGGGCTGCCGCTTTCAAGGAGCCATCACTGTGTCTCCAACAGCATCCATTTGTGAACAGCATACGTCCCTCTGCCAGAGGAACCGTGCTTAAGTCGGGTCTGGATTTGGATTGTAGTGTCACAATTTGTGCACATTCATGTGAGCAAACCGAGATGTGATCCGCCATATTTACACCGACATGTTTGTATGTTATATTTGGGGCAGACACAATTTTCAAAAGTCTGGTTTGTCTCAAAGATGACATGGTGAATGATGCAGAAGCAACAAAAGAGACCACAGACTGGTCAATCAAGTAGAGTTAAGTACACGTGTGTAGTACTAGAGTACATGTGTGTAGTACTAGAGTTAAGTACATGTGTGTAGTACTAGAGTTAAGTACATGTGTGTAGTACTAGAGTTAAGCACATGTGTGTAGTACTGGAGTTAAGTACATGTGTGTAGTACTAGAGTTAAGTACATGTGTGTAGTAGTAGAGTTAAGTACATGTGTGTAGTAGGAGAGTTAAGTACATCTGTGCAGTACTAGAGTTAAGTACATGTGTGTAATACTATAGTTAAGTACATTTGTGTAGTACTAGAGTTAAGTACATTTGTGTAGTACTAGAGTACATGTGTGTAGTACTAGATTTAAGTACATGTGTGTAGAACTAGAGTTAAGTACATGTGTGTAGTACTAGAGTTAAGTACATGTGTGTAATACTAGAGTTAAGTACAACTGTGCAGTACTAGAGTTAAGTACATATTTGTAGTACTAGAGTTAAGTGCGTGTGTGTAGTACTAGAGTAAATGTGTGTAGTTCTAGAGTTAAGTACATGTGTGTAGTACTAGAGTTAAGTACATATGTGTATTACTAGAGTTAAGTACATGTGGTAGTACTAGAGTTAAGTACATGTGTGTAGTACTAGTGTACATGTGTTTAGTATTAGAGTTAAGTACATGTGTGTAGTACTAGAGTTAAGTACATGTGTGCAGTACTAGAGTACATGTGTGTGGTACTAGAGTTAAGTACATGTGTGTAGTACTAGAGTACATGTGTGCAGTACTAGAGTTAAGTATATGTGTGTAGTACTAGCGTTAAGAACATGTCTGTAGTACTAGAGTACGTGTGTGCAGTACTAGAGTTAAGTGTTTGTGTGTAGTACTAGGGTTAAGAACATGTCTGTAGTACTAGAGTTAAGTACATGTGTGTAGTACTAGTGTACATGTGTTTAGTATTAGAGGTAAGTACATGTGTGTAGTACTAGAGTACATGTGTGCAGTACTAGAGTTAAGTATATGTGTGTAGTACTAGGGTTAAGAACATGTCTGTAGTACTAGAGTACGTGTGTGGTACTAGAGTTAGGTACATGTGTGCAGTACTAGAGTACATGTGTGTGGTACTAGAGTTAAGTACATGTGTGTAGTACTAGAGTACATGTGTGCAGTACTAGAGTTAAGTGTTTGTGTGTAGTACTAGGGTTAAGAACATGTCTGTAGTACTAGAGTACGTGTGTGGTACTAGAGTTAACTACAAGTGTGTAGTACTATAGTTAAGTCCATGTGTGTAGTACTAGAGTACATGTGTGTAGTACTAGAGTTAAGTACATGTGTGTAGTACTAGAGTTAAGTACATGTGTGTAGTACTAGAGTTAAGTACATCTGTGTAGTACTAGAGTTAAGTGCATGTGTGTAGTACTAGAGTTAAGTACATCTGTGTAGTACTAGAGTTAAGTGCATGTGTGTAGTACTAGTGTTAAGTACATGTGTGTAGTACTAGAGTACATGTGTGTAGTACTAGAGTTAAGTACATGTGTATGTATTTTGTACAGGTCCCAAAGCCCACACAGCAAAAATGGCATTGATATCTTTTATAGTTTTTCCACAACTTCACTTATGTTCAGCCAGAATGCATTATAACGCATAGAAGCCATAGGGCTATCCTGGCCGCAAAATTCTATTTATCAGCATGTTTAAGCCTAAAATCATGTAATTTTAGCATGAGAAGCCTCCACACAGTGTACTTTTAACAAGTTTTTAATTCTAAAGTCAGGATTGCATACTTTGTCTCAGAATGCTTATTATGCGCTCAAAAGCAATTTGCGGGCATAAAAAGATGATAACGGTTATAACTTCAGCATAGAAGGAGATAGAACCAAGATTCCAAATGTATTTTGTACAGGTCGCAAAACCCTACTCACATAGCAAAAATGGGATTGATATCTTTTGTACTTTTTACACAACTTCACTTATGTTCAGCCAGAATGCATTGTAACGCATAGAAGCCATAGGGCTATCCTGGCCACAAAATTCTATTTATCAGCATGTTTAAAGCTAAAATCATGTAATTTTAGCATGAGAAGCATCCACACAGTGTAGTTTTAACAAGTTTTTACTTCTAAAGTCAGGATTGAATACATTGTCTCAAAATGCTTATTATGCGCTCAAAAGCAATGCTGATAAATAGATTTTTGTGGCCAGGATAGCCCTATGGCTTCTATGCGTTGTTATGCATTCTGGCTGAACATAAGTGTTGTGGAAAAACTACAAAAGATATCAATGCCATTTTTGCTGTGTGAGTAGGGCTTTGGGTCCTGTAAAAAATACATTTGGAATCTTGGTTCTATCTCCTTCTATGCTGAAGTTATAACTGTTATCATCTTTTTATGCCCGCAAATTGCTTTTGAGCGCATAATAAGCATTCTGAGACAAAGAATGCAATCCTGACTTTAGAAGTAAAAATTTGTTAAAACTACACTGTGTGTAGGCTTCTCATGCTAAAATTACATGATTTTAGTCTTAAACATGCTGATAAATAGAATTTTGCGGTCAGGATAGCCCTATGGCTTCTATGTGTTACAATGCATTCTGGCTGAGCATAACAAGTGAAGTTGTGGAAAAACTACAAAAGATATCTTTGGATTTTTTGCTGTGTTAGTAGGGCTTTGGGACCTGTACAAAATACATTTGGAATCTTGGTTCTATCTCCTTCTATGCTGAAGTTATAACTGTTATCATCTTTTTATGCCCGCAAATTGCATTTGATGGCATAATAAGCATTGTGAGACAATGTGTGCAATCCTGACTTTAGAATTAAAAACTTGTTAAAACTACACTGTGTGGAGGCTTCTCATGCTAAAATTACAAGATTTTAGGCTTAAACATGCTGATAAATAGAATTTTTTGGCCAGGATAGCCCTATGGCTTCTATGCGTTATAATGCATTCTGGCTGAACATAAGTGAAGTTGTGGAAAAACTACAAAAGATATTAATGCCATTTTTCCTGTGTTAGTAGGGCTTTGGGACCTGTACAAAATACATTTGGAATCTTGGTTCTATCTTCTTCTACGCTGAAGTTATAACCGTTATCATCTTTTTATGGCCGCAAATTGCTTTTGAGCGCATGATAAGCATTCTGAGACAATGTATGCAATCCTGACTTTAGAATTAAAAACTTGTTAAAACTACACTGTGTGGAGGCTTCTCATGCTAAAAATACATGATTTTATTGTTAAACATGCTGATAAATAGAATTTTGCGGCCAGGATAGCCCTATGGCTTCTATGTGTTACAATGCATAAGTGAAGTTGTGGAAAAACTACAAAAGATGCCATTTTTGCTGTGTGGAGGGCTTTGGGACCTGTACAAAATACATACACATGTACTTAACTCTAGTACTACACACATGTACTCTAGTACTACACACATGCACCGAACTCTAGTACTACACACATGTACTTAACTCTAGTTCTACACACATATAAATAACTCGAGTACTACACAGATGTACTTAACTCTAGTATTACAGACATGTACTTAACTCTAGTACTACACACATGTACTCCAGTACTACACACATGTACTCTAGTACTACACACATGTACTTAACTCTAGTACTACACACATGCACTTAACTCTAGTACTACACACATGTACTCTAGTACTACACACGTGTACTTAACTCTAGTATTACACACATGCACTTAACTCTAGTACTACACACATGTACTTAACTCTAGTACTACACACATGTACTTAACTCTAGTACTACACACATGTACTCTAGTACTACACACATGGACTTAACTATAGTACTACACACATGTACTTAACTCTAGTACTACACACATCTACTTAACTCTAGTACTACGAACATGTACTCTCGTACTGCACACATGTACTCATGTGTGTAGACACATGTACTTAACTCTAGTACCACACACATGTACTCTAGTACTGCACACATGTACTTAATTCTAGTACCACACACGTACTCTAGTACTACAGACATGTTCTTAACCCTAGTACTACACACATATACTTAACTCTAGTACTGCACACATGTACTCTAGTACTACACATATGTACTTAACTTTAGTACTACACACATGTACTTAACTCTAGTACTACACACATGTACACTATTACTACACACATGTACTTAACTCTAGTACTACACACATGTACTCTAGTACTACACACATGTACTTAACTCCAGTACCACACACGTACTCTAGGACAACACACATTTACTTAACTGTAGTCCTACACACATGTATTTAACTCTAGTACTACACACATGTACTCTAGTACTACACACAAGTACTTAGCTCTAGTACTACGCACATGTACTTAACTCTAGTACTACACACATGTACTTAACTCTAGTATTACACACATGTACTTAACTCTAGTACTGCACAGATGTACTTAACTCTCCTACTACACACATGTGCTTAACTCTAATACTACACACATGTACTTAACTCTAGTACTACACACATGTACTTAACTCTAGTACTACACACATGTGCTTAACTCTAGTACTACACACATCTACTTAACTCTAGTACTACACACATGTACTGTAGTACTACACACATGTACTTAACTCTAGTACTACACACATGTACTGTAGTACTACACACATGTACTTAACTCTAGTACTACACACATGTACTTAACTCTAGTACTACACACATGTACTCTAGTACTACACACGTGTACTTAACTCTAGTATTATACACATGTACTTAACTCTAGTACTACACACATGTACTTAACTCTAGTACTACACACATGTACTTAAATCTAGTACTACGAACATGTACTCTAGTACTGCACACATGTACTTAACTCTAGTACTACACACATGTACTTAACTCTAGTACTACACACATGTACTTAGCTCTAGTACCACACACATGTACTCTAGTACTACACACATGGACTTAACTAAGTACTAGAGTTAAGTACATGTGTGTAGTACTAACTACACACATGTACTTAACTCTAGTACTACACACATCTACTTAACTCTAGTACTACGAACATGTACTCTAGTACTGCACACATGTACTTAACTCTAGTACTACACACTTGTACTCATGTGTGTAGACACATGTACTTAACTCTAGTACCACACACATGTACTCTAGTACTGCACACATGTACTTATCTCTAGTACCACACACATGCACTTAACTCTAGTACTACACACATGTACTTAACTCTAGTACTACACACATGTACTTAACTCTAGTACTACACACATGTACTCTAGTACTACACACATGGACTTAACTATACTACTACACACATGTACTTAACTCTAGTACTACACACATCTACTTAACTCTAGTACTACGAACATGTACTCTCGTACTGCACACATGTACTCATGTGTGTAGACACATGTATTTAACTCTAGTACTACACACATGTACTTAACTCTAGTACTGCACACATGTACTTAATTCTAGTACCACACACGTACTCTAGTACTACAGACATGTTCTTAACCCTAGTACTACACACATATACTTAACTCTAGTACTGCACACATGTACTCTAGTACTACACACATGTACTTAACTCTAGTACCACACACATGTACTCTAGTACTGCACACATGTACTTAAGTCTAGTACCACACACGTACTCTAGTACTACAGACATGTTCTTAACCCTAGTACTACACACATATACTTAACTCTAGTACTGCACACATGTACTCTAGTACTACACATATGTACTTAACTCTAGTACTACACACATGTATTTACCTCTAATACTAAACACATGTACTTAACTCTAGTACTACACACATGTACTTAACTCTAGTACTACACACATGTACTTAACTCTAGTACTACACACATGTACTTAACTCGAGTACTACACTGATGTAGTTAAGTATAATATTACACACATGTACTTAACTCTAGTAGTACACACATGTACTTAACTCTAGTACTACACACATGTACTTAACTCTAGTACTACACACATATACTTAACTTGAGTACTACACAGATGTACTTAACTCTAGTATTACACACATGTACTCTAGTACTACACACATGTACTTAACTCTAGTACTACACACATGTACTTAACTCTAGTACTACACACATGTACTTAACTCTAGTACTACACACATGTACTTAACTCTAGTACTACACACATGTACTTAACTCTAGTACTACACACATGTACTTAACTCTAGTACTACACACATGTGCTAAACTCTAGTACTACACACATGTACTTAACTGTAGTAATACACAGATGTACTTAACTCTAGTATTACACACATGTAATTAACTCTAGTACTACACACATGTACTTAACTCTAGTACTACATACATGTACTTAACTCTAGTACTACACGCATGTACTCTAGTTCTACACACATGTACTTAACTCTAGTATTACACAAATGTACTTAACTCTAGTACTACACACATGTACTTAACTCTAGTACTACACATGTACTTAACTCTAGTACTACACACTTGTACTTAACTCTAGTACTACACACATGTACTTAACTCTAGTACTACACACATGTACTTAACTCTAGTACTACACACATGTACTTAACTCTAGTACTACACACATGTACTTAACTCTAGTACTACACACATGTACTTAACTCTAGTACTACACACATGTACTTAACTCTAGTACTACACACATGTACTTAACTCTAGTACTACACACATGTACTTAACTCTAGTACTACACACATGTACTTAACTCTAGTATTACACAAATGTACTTAACTCTAGTACTACACACATGTACTTAACTCTAGTACTACACAAATGTACTTAACTCTAGTATTACACAAATGTACTTAACTCTAGTACTACACACATGTACTTAACTCTAGTACTACACACATGTACTTAACTCTAGTACTACACAAATGTACTTAACTCTAGTATTACACAAATGTACTTAACTCTAGTACTACACACATGTACTTAACTCTAGTACTACACACATGTACTTAACTCTAGTACTACACACATGTACTTAACTCTAGTACTACACACATGTACTTAACTCTAGTACTACACACATGTACTTAACTCTAGTACTACACACATGTACTTAACTCTAGTACTACACACATGTACTTAACTCTAGTACTACACACATGTACTCTAGTTCTACACACATGTACTTAACTCTAGTACTACACACATGTACTCTAGTACTACACTCGTGTACTTAACTCTAGTTCTACACACATGTACTTAACTATAGTCCCACACACATGTTCTCTAGTACTACACACATGTACTTAACTCTAGTACTACACACATGTACTTAACTCTAGTACTGCATAGTTGTACTTAACTCTAGTATTACACACATGTACTTAAATCTAGTACTACACACATGTACTTAACTCTAGTACTACACACATGTACTTAACTCAAGTATTACACACATGAACTTATCTCTAGTACTACACACATGTACTTAATTCGAGGACTACACACATGTACATAACTCTAGTACTACACACATGTACACAAGTACTACACACATGTACTTAACTCCAGTACTACACACATATACTTAACTCGAGTACTACACAGATATACTTAACTCTTGTACTACACACATGTACTTAACTCTAGTATTACACACATGTACTTAACTCTAGTACTACACACATGTACTTAACTCTAGTACTACACACATGTACTTAACTCGAGTACTACACTGATGTAGTTAAGTATAATATTACACACATGTACTTAACTCTAGTACTACACACATGTACTTAACTCTAGTACTACACACATGTACTTAACTCGAGTACTACACAGATGTACTTAACTCTAGTACTACACACATGTACTTAACTCTAGTACTACACACATGTACTTAACTCTAGTACTACACACATGTACTTAAGTCTAGTACTGCACAGTTGTACTTAACTCTAGTATTACACACATGTACTTAACTCTAGTACTACACACATGTACTTAACTCTAGTACTACACACATGTACTTAACTCTAGTACTACACACATGTACTCTAGTACTACACACATGTACTTAACTCTAGTACTACACACATCTACTTAACTCTAGTACTACACACATATACTTAACTCGAATACTACACAGATGTACTCAATTCTGGTATTACACACATGTACTTAACTCTAGTACTACACACATGTACTCTAGTACTACACACATGTACTTAACTCTAGCACTACACACATGTACTTAACTCTAGTACTACACACATGTACTTAACTCTAGTACTACACACATGTACTTAACTCTAGTACTACACACATGTACTTAACTCTAGTACTACACACATGTACTTAACTCTAGTATTACACACATGTACTCTAGTACTACACACATATACTTAACTCGAATACTACACAGATGTACTCAATTCTGGTATTACACACATGTACTTAACTCTAGTACTACACACATGTACTCTAGTACTACACACATGTACTTAACTCTAGCACTACACACATGTACTTAACTCTTGTACTACACACATATACTTAACTTGAATACTACACAGATGTACTCAATTCTGGTATTACACACATGTCCTTAACTCTAGTACTACACACATGCACTTAACTCTAGTACTACACACATGTACTTAACTCTAGTACTACACTGATGTACTTAAGTATAATATTACACACATGTACTTAACTCTAGTACTACACACATGTACTTAACTCTAGTACTGCACAGTTGTAATTAACTCTAGTATTACACACATGTACTTAAATCTAGTACTACACACATGTACTTAACTCTAGTACTACACACATGTACTTAACTCTAGTACTACACACATGTACTTAAGTCTAGTACTGCACAGTTGTACTTAACTCTAGTATTACACACATGTACTTAACTCTAGTACTACACACATGTACTTAACTCTAGTACTACACACATGTACTCTAGTATTACACACATGGACTTAACTCTAGTACTACACACATGTACTTAACTCTAGTACTACACATGCCGACTTAACTCTAGTACCACACAAATATAATTAACTCGAATACCACACACAAGTACTCAATTCTGGTATTACACACATGTACTTAACTCTAGTACTACACACATGTACTTAACTCTAGTACTACACACATGTACTTAACTCTTGTACTACACACATGTACTTAACTCTAGTACTACACACATGTACTTAACTCTAGTACTACACACATGTACTTAACTCTAGTACTACACACATCTACTTAACTCTAGTACTACACACATGTACTTAAATCTAGTAATACACACATGTACTTAACTCTAGTACTACACACATATACTTAACTCGAGTACTACACAGATGTACTTAACTCTAGTATTACACACATGTACTTAACTCTAGTACTACACACATGTACTCTAGTACTACACACATGTACTTAACTCTAGTACTACACACATGTACTTAACTCTAGTACTACACACATATACTTAACTTGAATACTACACAGATGTACTCAATTCTGGTATTACACACATGTACTTAACTCTAGTACTACACACATGTACTTAACTCTAGTACTACACACATGTACTTAACTCTAGTACTACACACATATACTTAACTCGAGTACTACACAGATGTACTTAACTCTAGTATTACACACATGTATTTAACTCTAGTATTACACACATGTACTTAACTCTAGTACTACACACATGTACTCTAGTATTACACAGATGTACTTAACTCTAGTACTACACACATGTACTTAACTCTAGTACTACACACATGTACTTAACTCTATTACTGCACAGTTGTACTTAATTATAGTATTACACACATGTACTTAACTCTAGTACTACACACATGTATTTAATTCTAGTACTACACACATGTACTCTAGTACTACACACATGTACTTAACTCTAGTACTACACACATGTACTTAACTCTAGTACTACACACATGTACTTAACTCTAGTACCACACACATGTACTCTAGTACTACACACATGTACTTAACTCTAGTACTACACACATGTACTTAACTCTAGTACTGCACAGTTGTACTTAACTCTAGTATTACACACATGTACTTAACTCTAGTACTACACACATGTACTTAACTCAAGTATTACACACATGCACTTATCTCTAGTACTACACACATGTACTTAACTCTAGTACTACACACATGTACTTAACTCTAGTACTACACACATGTACACTAGTACTACACACATGTACTTAACTTTAGTACTACACACATGTACTTAACTCTAGTACTACACACATGTACTTAACTCTACTACTACACACATGTACTTAACTCTAGTACTACACACATGTACTTAACTCTAGTACTACACACATGTATGTACTTAACTCTAGTACTACACACATGTACTTAACTCTAGTACTACACACATGTACTTAACTCTAGTACTACACACATGTACTTAACTCTAGTACTACACACATGTACTCTAGTACTACACACATGTACTTAACTCTAGTACTACACACATGTACTTAACTCTAGTACTACACACATGTACTCTAGTACTACACACATGTACTTAACTCTAGTACTACACACATGTACTTAACTCTAGTACTACACATATACTTATCTCTAGTACTACACACATGTACTTAACTCTAGTACTACACACATGTACTCTAGTACTACACACATGTACTTAACTCTAGTACTACTACACACACATGTAACTCTATTACTACAAACATATTCTTAACTCTATTACTACACACACATGTACTTTAACTCTAGTACTACACACATGTACTCTAGTACTACACACATGTACTTAACTCTAGTACTACACACATGTACTTAACTCTAGTACTACACACATGTACTTAACTCTAGTACTACACACATGTACTTAACTCTAGTACTACACACATGTACTTAACTCTAGTACTACACACATGTACTTAACTCTAGTACTACACACATGTACTTAACTCTAGTATTACACACATATACTTAACTCTAGTACTACACACATGTACTTAACTCTAGTACTACACACATGTACTTAACTCTAGTACTACACACATGTACTTAACTCTAGTACTACACACATGTACTTAACTCTAGTACTACACACATGTACTTAACTCTATTACTACACACATGTACTTAACTCTAGTACTACACACATGTACTTTACTCTAGTACTACACACATGTACTTAACTGTAGTACTACACACATGTACTTAACTCTAGTACTACACACATGTACTTAACTCTAGTACTACACACATGTAGTCTAGTACTACACATATGTACTTAACTCTAGTACTACACACATGTACTTAACTCTAGTACTACACACATGTACTTAACTCTAGTACTACACACATGTACTTAACTCTAGTACTACACACATGTACTTAACTCTCCTACTACACACATGTAATTAACTCTAGTACTACACACATGTACACTAGTACTACACACATGTACTTAACTCTAGTAATACACACATGTACTTAACTCTAGTTCTGCACAGTTGTACTTAACTCTAGTATTACACACATGTACTTAACTCTAATACTACACACATGTATTTAACTCTAGTACTACACACATGTACTTACTACACACATGTACTTAACTCTAGTACTACACACATGTACTTAACTCTAGTACTACTGTACTTAACTCTAGTATGTACTTAACTCTAGTACTACACACATGTACTTTAACTCTAGTACACACACACACATGTACTTAACTCTAGTACTACACACATGTACTTAACTCTACTACTACACACATGTACTTAACTGTACTAGTACTACATGTACATGTACTTAACTCTAGTACTACACACATGTACTTAACTCTAGTACTGTACTAGTACTACACACATGTACTTAACTCTAGTACTACACACATGTACTTATCCAGTACTACACACCTACTTAACTCTAGTACTACACACATGTACTCAACTCTAGTACTACACACATGTACTTAACTCTAGTACTACACACATTTACTTAACTCTAGTACTACACACATGTACTTAACTCTAGTACTACACACATGTACTTAACTCTAGTACTACACACATGTACTTAACTCTAGTACTACACACATGTACTCTAGTACTACACACATGTACTTAACTCTAGCACTACACACATGTCCTTAACTCTAGTACTACACACATGCACTTAACTCTAGTACTACACACATGTACTTAACTCTAGTACTACACACATATACTTAATTCGAGTACTACACAGATGTACTTAACTCTAGTAGTTCCCACATGTATTTAACTCTAGTATTACACACGTACTTAACTCTAGTACTACACACATGTACTTAACTCGAGTACAACACAGATGTACTTAACTATAGTATTACACACATGTACTTAACTCTAGTACTACACATATGTACTTAACTCTAGTACTACACACATATACTTAACTCGAGTACAACACAGATGTACTTAACTATAGTATTACACACATGTACTTAACCCTAGTACTACACACATGTACTTAACTCTAGTACTACACACATATACTTAACTCGAGTACAACACAGATGTACTTAACTATAGTATTACACACATGTACTTAACTCTAGTACTACACATATGTACTTAACTCTAGTACTACACACATGTACTTAACTCTAGAACTACACACATTTACTCTAGTACTACACACATGTACTTAACTCTAGTACTACACACATGTACTCTAGTACTACAAACATGTACTTAACTCTAGTACTACACACATGTACACTATTACTACACACATGTACTTAACTCTAGTACTACACACATGTACTCTAGTACTACATACATGTACTTAACTCCAGTACCACACACGTACTCTAGGACAACACACATTTACTTAACTGTAGTCCTACACACATGTATTTAACTCTCCTACTACACACATGTACTCTAGTACTACACACAAGTACTTAGCTCTAGTACTACGCACATGTACTTAACTCTAGTACTACACACATGTACTTAACTCTAGTATTACACACATGTACTTAACTCTAGTACTGCACAGATGTACTTAACTCTCCTACTACACACATGTACTTAACTCTAATACTACACACATGTACTTAACTCTAGTACTACACACATGTACTTAACTCCAGTACTACACACATGTGCTTAACTCTAATACTACACACATGTACTTAACTCTTGTACTCCACACATGTACTGTAGTACTACACACATGTACTTAACTCTAGTACTACACACATGTACTCTAGTACTACACACATGTACTTAACTCTAGTACTACACACATGTACTTAACTCTAGTACTACACACATGTACTCTAGTACTACACACGTGTACTTAACTTTAGTATTACACACATGTACTTAACTCTAGTACTACACACATGTACTTAACTCTAGTACTACACACATGTACTCTAGTACTACACACATGGACTTAACTATAGTACTACACACATGTACTTAACTCTAGTACTACACACATGCACTTAACTCTAGTACTACACACATGTACTTAACTCTAGTACTACACACATGTACTTAACTCTTGTACTACACACATATACTTAACTTGAATACTACACAGATGTACTCAATTCTGGTATTACACACATGTACTTAACTCTAGTACGACACACATGCACTTAACTCTAGTACTACACACATGTACTTAACTCTAGTACTACACACATATACTTAACTCGAGTACTACACAGATGTACTTAACTCTAGTATTACACACATGTATTTAACTCTAGTATTACACACATGTACTTAACTCTAGTACTACACACATGTACTTAACTCTAGTACTACACACATGTACTCTAGTATTACACAGATGTACTTAACCCTAGTACTACACACATGTACTTAACTCTAGTACTACACACATATACTTAACTCGAATACAACACAGATGTACTTAACTATAGTATTACACACATGTACTTAACTCTAGTACTACACACATGTACCTAACTCTAGTACTACACACATGTACTCTAGTTCTACACACATGTACTTCCTCTAGTACTACACACATGTACTCTAGTACTACACACATGTACTTAACTCTAGTACTACACACATATACTTAACTCTAGTACCACACACATGTACTCTAGTACTACACAGATGTAGTTAACTCTAGTACTACACACATGTACTTAACTCTAGTACTGCACAGTTGTAATTAACTCTAGTATTACACACATGTACTTAAATCTAGTACTACACACATGTACTTAACTCTAGTACTACACACATGTACTTAACTCAAGTATTACACACATGTATTTATCTCTAGAACTACACACGTGTACTTAATTCTAGGACTACACACATGTACTTAACTCTAGTACTACATACATGTACACTAGTACTACACACATGTACTTAACTCCAGTACTACACACATATACTTAACTCGAGTACTACACAGATATACTTAACTCTAGTACTACACACATGTACTTAACTCTAGTATTACACACATGTACTTAACTCTAGTACTACACACATGTACTTAACTCTAGTACTACACACATGTACTTAACTCGAGTACTACACTGATGTACTTAAGTATAATATTACACACATGTACTTAACTCTAGTACTACACACATGTACTTAACTCTAGTACTGCACAGTTGTAATTAACTCTAGTATTACACACATGTACTTAAATCTAGTACTACACACATGTACTTAACTCAAGTACTACACACATGTACTCTAGTACTACACACATGTACTTAAGTCTAGTACTGCACAGTTGTAATTAACTCTAGTATTACACACATGTACTTAACTCTATTACTACACACATGTACTTAACTCTAGTACTACACACATGTACTTAACTCTAGTACCACACACGTACTCTAGTACTACACACATGTACTTAACTCTAGTACTACACACATCTACTTAACTCTAGTACCACACAAAAATAACTTAACTCGAATACCACACAGATGTACTCAATTCTGGTATTACACACATGTACTTAACTCTAGTACTACACACATGTACTCTAGTACTACACACATGTACTTAACTCTTGCACTACAGACATGTACTTAACTTTAGTACTACACACATGTACTCTCGTACTACACAAATGTACTTAACTCTAGTACTACACACATCTACTTAACTCTAGTACTACACACATGTACTTAAATCTAGTACCACACACGTACTCTAGTACTACACACATATACTTAACTCGAATACTACACAGATGTACTCAATTCTGGTATTACACACATGTACTTAACTCTAGTACTACACACATGTACTCTAGTACTACACACATGTACTTAACTCTAGCACTACACACATGTACTTAACTCTTGTACTACACACATATACTTAACTTGAATACTACACAGATGTACTCAATTCTGGTATTACACACATGTCCTTAACTCTAGTACTACACACATGCACTTAACTCTAGTACTACACACATGTACTTAACTCGAGTACTACACTGATGTACTTAAGTATAATATTACACACATGTACTTAACTCTAGTACTACACACATGTACTTAACTCTAGTACTGCACAGTTGTAATTAACTCTAGTATTACACACATGTACTTAAATCTAGTACTACACACATGTACTTAACTCAAGTACTACACACATGTACTCTAGTACTACACACATGTACTTAAGTCTAGTACTGCACAGTTGTACTTAACTCTAGTATTACACACATGTACTTAACTCTATTACTACACACATGTACTTAACTCTAGTACTACACACATGTACTTAACTCTAGTACCACACACGTACTCTAGTACTACACACATGTACTTAACTCTAGTACTACACACGTCTACTTAACTCTAGTACCACACAAATATACTTAACTCGAATACCACACAGATGTACTCAATTCTGGTATTACACACATGTACTTAACTCTAGTACTACACACATGTACTCTAGTACTACACACATGTACTTAACTCTTGCACTACAGACATGTACTTAACTCTAGTACTACACACATGTACTCTCGTACTACACAAATGTACTTAACTCTAGTACTACACACATCTACTTAACTCTAGTACTACACACATGTACTTAAATCTAGTACCACACACGTACTCTAGTACTACACACATATACTTAACTCGAATACTACACAGATGTACTCAATTCTGGTATTACACACATGTACTTAACTCTAGTACTACACACATGTACTCTAGTACTACACACATGTACTTAACTCTAGCACTACACACATGTACTTAACTCTTGTACTACACACATATACTTAACTTGAATACTACACAGATGTACTCAATTCTGGTATTACACACATGTCCTTAACTCTAGTACTACACACATGCACTTAACTCTAGTACTACACACATGTACTTAACTCTAGTACTACACACATATACTTAATTCGAGTACTACACAGATGTACTTAACTCTAGTAGTTCCCACATGTATTTAACTCTAGTATTACACACGTACTTAACTCTAGTACTACACACATGTACTCTAGTATTACACAGATGTACTTAACCCTAGTACTACACACATGTACTTAACTCTAGTACTACACACATATACTTAACTCGAGTACAACACAGATGTACTTAACTATAGTATTACACACATGTACTTAACTCTAGTACTACACACATGTACCTAACTCTTGTACTACACACATGTACTCTAGTACTACACACATGTACTCTAGTACTACACACATGTACTTAACTCTAGTACTACACACATGTACTTAACTCTAGTACCACACACATGTACTCTAGTACTACACAGATGTAGTTAACTCTAGTACTACACACATGTACTTAACTCTAGTACTGCACAGTTGTAATTAACTCTAGTATTACACACATGTACTTAACTCGAGTACTACACACATGTACTTACCTCAAGTATTACACACATGCATTTATCTCTAGAACTACACACATGTACTTAATTCTAGGACTACACACATGTACTTAACTCTAGTACTACACACATGTACACTAGTACTACACACATGTACTTAACTCTAGTACTATACACATGTACTTAACTCTAGTACTACACACATGTACTTAACTCCAGTACTACACACATATACTTAACTCGAGTACTACACAGATATACTTAACTCTAGTACTACACACATGTACTTAACTCTAGTACTACACACATGTACTTAACTCTAGTACTACACACATGTACTTAACTCTAGTACTACACACATGTACTTAACTCTAGTACTGCACAGATGTACTTAACTCTAGTACTACACACATGTACTTAACTGTAGTACTGCACAGTTGTACTTAACTCTAGTATTACACACATGTACTTAACTCTATTACTACACACATGTACTTAACTCTAGTACTACACACATGTACTTTACTCTAGTACTACACACATGTACTTAACTCTAATACCACACACGTACTCTAGGACTACACACATGTACTTAACTCTAGTACTACACACATGTACACTAGTACTACACACATGTACTTAACTCTAGTACTATACACATGTACTTAACTCTAGTACTACACACATGTACTTAACTCCAGTACTACACACATATACTTAACTCGAGTACTACACAGATATACTTAACTCTAGTACTACACACATGTACTTAACTCTAGTACTACACACATGTACTTAACTCTAGTACTACACACATGTACTTAACTCTAGTACTACACACATGTACTTAACTCTAGTACTGCACAGATGTACTTAACTCTAGTACTACACACATGTACTTAACTGTAGTACTGCACAGTTGTACTTAACTCTAGTATTACACACATGTACTTAACTCTATTACTACACACATGTACTTAACTCTAGTACTACACACATGTACTTTACTCTAGTACTACACACATGTACTTAACTCTAATACCACACACGTACTCTAGTACTACACACATGTACTTAACTCTAGTACTACACACATGTAGTCTAGTACAACACACATGTACTTAACTCTAGTACCACAGACATGTACTCTAGTACTACACACATGTACATAACTCTAGTACTACACACATATACTTAAATCCAGTTCTACACAGATCTACTTAACTCTCCTACTACACACATGTACGTAATTCTAGTACTACACACATGTACTTAACTCTAGTACTACACACATCTACTTAACTCTAGTACTACATACATATACTTAACTCGAATACTACACAGATGTACTCAATTCTGGTATTACACACATGTACTTAACTCTAGTACTACACACATGTACTCTAGTACTACACACGTGTACTTAACTCTAGTATTATACACATGTACTTAACTCTAGTACTACACACATGTACTTAACTCTAGTACTACACACATGTACTTAAATCTAGTACTACACACATCTACTTAACTCTAGTACTACGAACATGTACTCTAGTACTACACACATGTACTTAACTCTAGTACTACACACTTGTACTCATGTGTGTAGACACATGTACTTAACTCTAGTACCACACACATGTACTCTAGTACTGCACACATGTACTTATCTCTAGTAGCACACACGTACTCTAGTACTACAGACATGTTCTTAACCCTAGTACTACACACATATACTTAACTCTAGTACTGCACACATGTACTCTAGTACTACACACATGTACTTAACTCTAGTACCACACACATGTACTCTAGTACTGCACACATGTACTTAAGTCTAGTACTACACACATGTACTTAACTCTAATACTAAACACATGTACACTAGTACTACACACATGTACTTAACTCTAGTACTACACACATATACTTAACTCTAGTACTACACATATGTACTTAACTCTAGTACTACACACATGTACTTAACTCTAGAACTACACACATTTACTCTAGTACTACACACATGTACTTAACTCTAGTACTACACACATGTACTCTAGTACTACACACATGTACTTAACTCTAGTATTACACACACGTACTTAACTCTAGTACTACACATATGTACTTAACTTTAGTACTACACACATGTACTTAACTCTAGTACTACACACATGTACACTATTACTACACACATGTACTTAACTCTAGTACTACACACATGTACTCTAGTACTACATACATGTACTTAACTCCAGTACCACACACGTACTCTAGGACAACACACATTTACTTAACTGTAGTCCTACACACATGTATTTAACTCTAGTACTACACACATGTACTCTAGTACTACACACAAGTACTTAGCTCTAGTACTACGCACATGTACTTAACTCTAGTACTACACACATGTACTTAACTCTAGTATTACACACATGTACTTAACTCTAGTACTGCACAGATGTACTTAACTCTCCTACTACACACATGTACTTAACTCTAATACTACACACATGTACTTAACTCTAGTACTACACACATGTACTTAACTCCAGTACTACACACATGTGCTTAACTCTAATACTACACACATGTACTTAACTCTTGTACTCCACACATGTACTGTAGTACTACACACATGTACTTAACTCTAGTACTACACACATGTACTCTAGTACTACACACATGTACTTAACTCTAGTACTACACACATGTACTTAACTCTAGTACTACACACATGTACTCTAGTACTACACACGTGTACTTAACTTTAGTATTACACACATGTACTTAACTCTAGTACTACACACATGTACTTAACTCTAGTACTACACACATGTACTCTAGTACTACACACATGGACTTAACTATAGTACTACACACATGTACTTAACTCTAGTACTACACACATGCACTTAACTCTAGTACTACACACATGTACATAACTCTAGTACTACACACATGTACTTAACTCTTGTACTACACACATATACTTAACTTGAATACTACACAGATGTACTCAATTCTGGTATTACACACATGTACTTAACTCTAGTACGACACACATGCACTTAACTCTAGTACTACACACATGTACTTAACTCTAGTACTACACACATATACTTAACTCGAGTACTACACAGATGTACTTAACTCTAGTATTACACACATGTATTTAACTCTAGTATTACACACATGTACTTAACTCTAGTACTACACACGTACTTAACTCTAGTACTACACACATGTACTCTAGTATTACACAGATGTACTTAACCCTAGTACTACACACATGTACTTAACTCTAGTACTACACACATATACTTAACTCGAATACAACACAGATGTACTTAACTATAGTATTACACACATGTACTTAACTCTAGTACTACACACATGTACCTAACTCTAGTACTACACACATGTACTCTAGTTCTACACACATGTACTTCCTCTAGTACTACACACATGTACTCTAGTACTACACACATGTACTTAACTCTAGTACTACACACATATACTTAACTCTAGTACCACACACATGTACTCTAGTACTACACAGATGTAGTTAACTCTAGTACTACACACATGTACTTAACTCTAGTACTGCACAGTTGTAATTAACTCTAGCATTACACACATGTACTTAAATCTAGTACTACACACATGTACTTAACTCTAGTACTACACACATGTACTTAACTCAAGTATTACACACATGTATTTATCTCTAGAACTACACACGTGTACTTAATTCTAGGACTACACACATGTACTTAACTCTAGTACTACATACATGTACACTAGTACTACACACATGTACTTAACTCCAGTACTACACACATATACTTAACTCGAGTACTACACAGATATACTTAACTCTAGTACTACACACATGTACTTAACTCTAGTATTACACACATGTACTTAACTCTAGTACTACACACATGTACTTAACTCGAGTACTACACACATGTACTTAACTCGAGTACTACACTGATGTACTTAAGTATAATATTACACACATGTACTTAACTCTAGTACTACACACATGTACTTAACTCTAGTACTGCACAGTTGTAATTAACTCTAGTATTACACACATGTACTTAAATCTAGTACTACACACATGTACTTAACTCAAGTACTACACACATGTACTCTAGTACTACACACATGTACTTAAGTCTAGTACTGCACAGTTGTACTTAACTCTAGTATTACACACATGTACTTAACTCTATTACTACACACATGTACTTAACTCTAGTACTACACACATGTACTTAACTCTAGTACCACACACGTACTCTAGTACTACACACATGTACTTAACTCTAGTACTACACACATCTACTTAACTCTAGTACCACACAAATATACTTAACTCGAATACCACACAGATGTACTCAATTCTGGTATTACACACATGTACTTAACTCTAGTACTACACACATGTACTCTAGTACTACACACATGTACTTAACTCTTGCACTACAGACATGTACTTAACTCTAGTACTACACACATGTACTCTCGTACTACACAAATGTACTTAACTCTAGTACTACACACATCTACTTAACTCTAGTACTACACACATGTACTTAAATCTAGTACCACACACGTACTCTAGTACTACACACATATACTTAACTCGAATACTACACAGATGTACTCAATTCTGGTATTACACACATGTACTTAACTCTAGTACTACACACATGTACTCTAGTACTACACACATGTACTTAACTCTAGCACTACACACATGTACTTAACTCTTGTACTACACACATATACTTAACTTGAATACTACACAGATGTACTCAATTCTGGTATTACACACATGTCCTTAACTCTAGTACTACACACATGCACTTAACTCTAGTACTACACACATGTACTTAACTCGAGTACTACACTGATGTACTTAAGTATAATATTACACACATGTACTTAACTCTAGTACTACACACATGTACTTAACTCTAGTACTGCACAGTTGTAATTAACTCTAGTATTACACACATGTACTTAAATCTAGTACTACACACATGTACTTAACTCAAGTACTACACACATGTACTCTAGTACTACACACATGTACTTAAGTCTAGTACTGCACAGTTGTACTTAACTCTAGTATTACACACATGTACTTAACTCTATTACTACACACATGTACTTAACTCTAGTACTACACACATGTACTTAACTCTAGTACCACACACGTACTCTAGTACTACACACATGTACTTAACTCTAGTACTACACACGTCGACTTAACTCTAGTACCACACAAATATAATTAACTCGAATACCACACAGATGTACTCAATTCTGGTATTACACACATGTACTTAACTCTAGTACTACACACATGTACTCTAGTACTACACACATGTACTTAACTCTTGCACTACAGACATGTACTTAACTCTAGTACTACACACATGTACTCTCGTACTACACAAATGTACTTAACTCTAGTACTACACACATCTACTTAACTCTAGTACTACACACATGTACTTAAATCTAGTACCACACACGTACTCTAGTACTACACACATATACTTAACTCGAATACTACACAGATGTACTCAATTCTGGTATTACACACATGTACTTAACTCTAGTACTACACACATGTACTCTAGTACTACACACATGTACTTAACTCTAGCACTACACACATGTACTTAACTCTTGTACTACACACATATACTTAACTTGAATACTACACAAATGTACTCAATTCTGGTATTACACACATGTCCTTAACTCTAGTACTACACACATGCACTTAACTCTAGTACTACACACATGTACTTAACTCTAGTACTACACACATATACTTAATTCGAGTACTACACAGATGTACTTAACTCTAGTAGTACCCACATGTATTTAACTCTAGTATTACACACGTACTTAACTCTAGTACTACACACATGTACTCTAGTATTACACAGATGTACTTAACCCTAGTACTACACACATGTACTTAACTCTAGTACTACACACATATACTTAACTCGAGTACAACACAGATGTACTTAACTATAGTATTACACACATGTACTTAACTCTAGTACTACACACATGTACCTAACTCTTGTACTACACACATGTACTCTAGTACTACACACATGTACTCTAGTACTACACACATGTACTTAACTCTAGTACTACACACATGTACTTAACTCTAGTACCACACACATGTACTCTAGTACTACACAGATGTAGTTAACTCTAGTACTACACACATGTACTTAACTCTAGTACTGCACAGTTGTAATTAACTCTAGTATTACACACATGTACTTAACTCGAGTACTACACACATGTACTTACCTCACGTATTACACACATGCATTTATCTCTAGAACTACACACATGTACTTAATTCTAGGACTACACACATGTACTTAACTCTAGTACTACACACATGTACACTAGTACTACACACATGTACTTAACTCTAGTACTATACACATGTACTTAACTCTAGTACTACACACATGTACTTAACTCCAGTACTACACACATATACTTAACTCGAGTACTACACAGATATACTTAACTCTAGTACTACACACATGTACTTAACTCTAGTACTACACACATGTACTTAACTCTAGTACTACACACATGTACTTAACTCTAGTACTACACACATGTACTTAACTCTAGTATTACACACATGTACTTAACTCTAGTATTACACACATGTACTTAACTCTATTACTACACACATGTACTTAACTCTAGTACTACACACATGTACTTTACTCTAGTACTACACACATGTACTTAACTCTAATACCACACACGTACTCTAGTACTACACACATGTACTTAACTCTAGTACTACACACATGTAGTCTAGTACAACACACATGTACTTAACTCTAGTACCACAGACATGTACTCTAGTACTACACACATGTACATAACTCTAGTACTACACACATATACTTAAATCCAGTTCTACACAGATCTACTTAACTCTCCTACTACACACATGTACGTAATTCTAGTACTACACACATGTACTTAACTCTAGTACTACACACATCTACTTAACTCTTGTACTACATACATATACTTAACTCGAATACTACACAGATGTACTCAATTCTGGTATTACACACATGTACTTAACTCTAGTACTACACACATGTACTCTAGTACTACACACATGTACTTAACTCTAGCACTACACACATGTACTTAACTCTTGTACTACACACATATACTTAACTTGAATACTACACAGATGTACTCAATTCTGCTATTACACACATGTACTTAACTCTAGTACTACACACATGCACTTAACTCTAGTACTACACACATGTACTTAACTCTAGTACTACACACATATACTTAACTCGAGTACTACACAGATGTACTTAACTCTAGTATTACACACATGTATTTAACTCTAGTATTACACACATGTACTTAACTCTAGTACTACACACGTACTTAACTCTAGTACTACACACATGTACTCTAGTATTACACAGATGTACTTAACCCTAGTACTACACACATTTACTTAACTCTAGTACTACACACATATACTTAACTCCAGTACAACACAGATGTACTTAACTATAGTATTACACACATGTACTTAACTCTAGTACTACACACATGTACCTAACTCTAGTAATACACACATGTACTCTAGTTCTACACACATGTACTTCCTTTAGTACTACACACATGTACTCTAGTACTACACACATGTACTTAACTCTAGTACTACACACATGTACTTAACTCTAGTACCACACACATGTACTCTAGTACTACACAGATGTAGTTAACTCTAGTACTACACACATGTACTTAACTCTAGTACTGCACAGTTGTAATTAACTCTAGTATTACACACATGTACTTAAATCTAGTACTACACACATGTACTTAACGCTAGTACTACACACATGTACTTACCTCAAGTATTACACACATGTATTTATCTCTAGAACTACACACATGTACTTAATTCTAGGACTACACACATGTACTTAACTCTAGTACAACACACATGTACACTAGTACTACACACATGTACTTAACTCTAGTACTACACACATGTATTTACCTCTAGTACTACACACATGTACTTAACTCCAGTACTACACACATATACTTAACTCGAGTACTACATAGATATACTTAACTCTAGTACTACACACATGTACTTAACTCTAGTATTACACACATGTACTTAACTCTAGTACTACACACATGTACTTAACTCTAGTACTACACACATGTACTTAACTTGAGTACTACAGTGATGTACTTAAGTATAATATTACACACATGTACTTAACTCTAGTACTACACACATGTACTTAACTGTAGTACTACACACATGTACTTAACTCTACTACTGCACAGTTGTATTTAACTTTTGTACTACAGACATTTACTAAGTTCTAGTACTGCACAGATGTACTTAACTCTAGTACTACACACATGTACTTAACTGTAGTACTGCACAGTTGTACTTAACTCTAGTACGACACACATGTACACTGGTACTACACACATGTACTTAACTCTAGTACTACACACATGTATTTACCTCTATTACTACACACATGTACTTAACTCTAGTACTACACACATGTACTTAACTCTAGTACTACACACATGTACTTAAATCTAGTACCACACACGTACTCTAGTACTACACACATGTACTTAACTCTAGTACCACACACATGTACTCTAGTACTACACACATGTACTTAACTCTAGTACTACACACATCTACTTAATTCTAGTACTACACACATATACTTAACTCGAATACTACACAGATGTACTCAATTCTGGTATTACACACATGTACTTAACTCTAGTACTACACACATGTACTCTAGTACTACACACATGTACTTAACTCTAGCACTACACACATGTACTTAACTCTTGTACTACACACATATACTTAACTTGAATACTACACAGATGTACTCAATTCTGGTATTACACACATGTACTTAACTCTAGTACTACACACATGCACTTAACTCTAGTACTACACACATGTACTTAACTCTAGTACTACACACATATACTTAACTCGAGTACTACACAGATGTACTTAACTCTAGTATTACACACATGTATTTAACTCTAGTATTACACACATGTACTTAACTCTAGTACTACACACGTACTTAACTCTAGTACTACACACATGTACTCTAGTATTACACACATGTACTTAACTCTAGTACGACAAACATGTACACTAGTACTACACACATGTACTTAACTCTAGTACTACACACATGTATTTACCTCTAGTACTACACACATGTACTTAACTCCAGTACTACACACATGTACTTAACTCGAGTACTACATAGATATACTTAACTCTAGTACTACACACATGTACTTAACTCTAGTATTACACACATGTACTTAACTCTAGTACTACACACATGTACTTAACTCTAGTACTACACACATGTACTTAACTCGAGTACTACAGTGATGTACTTAAGTATAATATTACACACATGTACTTAACTCTAGTACTACACACATGTACTTAACTGTAGTACTACACACATGTACTTAACTCTACTACTGCACAGTTGTACTTAACTTTCGTACTACAGACATTTACTAAGTTCTAGTACTGCACAGATGTACTTAACTCTAGTACTACACACATGTACTTAACTGTAGTACTGCACAGTTGTACTTAACTCTAGTATTACACAAATGTACTTAACTCTATTACTACACACATGTACTTAACTCTAGTACTACACACATGTACTTAACTCTGGTACTGCACAGATGTACTTAACTCTAGTACTACACATGTACTTAACTGTAGTACTGCTCAGTTGTACTTAACTCTAGTATTACACACATGTACTTAACTCTATTACTACACACATGTACTTAACTCTAGTACTACACACATGTACTTAACTCTAGTACTACACACATGTACTTAAATCTAGTACCACACACGTACTCTAGTACTACACACATGTACTTAACTCTAGTACCACACACATGTACTTAACTGTAGTACTGCACAGTTGTACTTAACTCTAGTATTACACAAATGTACTTAACTCTATTACTGCACACATGTACTTAACTCTAGTACTACACACATGTACTTAATTCTAGGACTACACACATGTACTTAACTCTAGTACGACACACATGTACACTAGTACTACACACATGTACTTAACTCTAGTACTACACACATGTATTTACCTCTATTACTACACACATGTACTTAACTCTAGTACTACACACATGTACTGAACTCTAGTACTATATACATGTACTTAACTCTAGTACCACAAACATGTACTCTAGTATTACACACATGGACTTAACTCTAGAACTACACACATGTACTTAACTCTAGTATTACACAAATGTACTTAACTCTAGTACTACACACATGTACTTAACTCTAGTACTACACACATGTACTTAACTCTAGTACTACACACATGTACTTAACTCTAGTACTACACACATGTACTTAACTCTAGTACTACACACATATACTTAACTCGAGTACTACACAGATGTACTTAACTCTAGTATTACACACATGTACTTAACTCTAGTATTACACACATGTACTTAACTCTAGTACTACACACATATACTTAACTCTAGTACTACACACATGTACTCTAGTACTACACACATGTACTTAACTCTAGTACTACACACATGTACTTAACTCTAGTACTACACACATGTACTTAACTGTAGTACTACACACATGTACTTAACTCTACTACTGCACAGTTGTACTTAACTTTCGTACTACAGACATTTACTAAGTTCTAGTACTGCACAGATGTACTTAACTCTAGTACTACACACATGTACTTAACTGTAGTACTGCACAGTTGTACTTAACTCTAGTATTACACAAATGTACTTAACTCTATTACTACACACATGTACTTAACTCTAGTACTACACACATGTACTTAACTCTGGTACTGCACAGATGTGCTTAACTCTAGTACTACACATGTACTTAACTGTAGTACTGCTCAGTTGTACTTAACTCTAGTATTACACACATGTACTTAACTCTATTACTACACACATGTACTTAACTCTAGTACTACACACATGTACTTAACTCTAGTACTACACACATGTACTTAAATCTAGTACCACACACGTACTCTAGTACTACACACATGTACCTAACTCTAGTACCACACACATGTACTCTAGTACTACACACATGTACTTAACTCTAGTACTACACAGATCTACTTAACTCGAATACTACACAGATGTACTCAATTCTGGTATTACACACATGTACTTAACTCTAGTAATACACACATGTACTCTAGTACTACACACATGTACTTAACTCTAACACTACACACATGTACTTAACTCTTGTACTACACACATATACTTAACTTGAATACTACACAGATGTACTCAATTCTGGTATTACACACATGTACTTAACTCTAGTACTACACACATGCACTTAACTCTAGTACTACACACATGTACTTAACTCTAGTACTACACACATATACTTAACTCGAGTACTACACAGATGTACTTAACTCTAGTATTACACACATGTATTTAATTCTAGTATTACACACATGTACTTAACTCTAGTACTACACACGTACTTAACTCTAGTACTACACACATGTACTCTAGTATTACACACATGTACTTAACTCTAGTACTACACACATGTATTTACCTCTAGTACTACACACATGTATGTACCTCTAGTACTACACACATGTACTTAACTCCAGTACTACACACATATACTTAACTCGAGTACTACATAGATATACTTAACTCTAGTACTACACACATGTACCTAACTCTAGTATTACACACATGTACTTAACTCTAGTACTACACACATGTACTTAACTCTAGTACTACACACATGTACTTAACTCGAGTACTACAGTGATGTACTTAAGTATAATATTACACACATGTACTTAACTCTAGTACTACACACATGTACTTAACTGTGGTACTACACACATGTACTTAACTCTACTACTGCACAGTTGTACTTAACTTTCGTACTACAGACATTTACTAAGTTCTAGTACTGCACAGATGTACTTAACTCTAGTACTACACACATGTACTTAACTGTAGTACTGCACAGTTGTACTTAACTCTAGTATTACACAAATGTACTTAACTCTATTACTACACACATGTACTTAACTCTAGTACTACACACATGTACTTAACTCTAGTACTGCACAGATGTACTTAACTCTAGTACTGCACATGTACTTAACTGTAGTACTGCACAGTTGTACTTAACTCTAGTATTACACACATGTACTTAACTCTATTACTACACACATGTACTTAACTCTAGTACTACACACATGTACTTAACTCTAGTACTACACACATGTACTTAAATCTAGTACCACACACGTACTCTAGTACGACACACATGTACTTAACTCTAGTACCACACACATGTACTCTAGTACTACACACATGTACTTAACTCTAGTACTACACACATCTACTTAACTCTAGTACTACACACATATACTTAACTCGAATACTACACAGATGTACTCAATTCTGGTATTACACACATGTACTTAACTCTAGTACTACACACATGTACTCTAGTACTACACACATGTACTTAACTCTAGCACTACACACATGTACTTAACTCTTGTACTACACACATATACTTAACTCGAATACTACACAGATGTACTCAATTCTGTTATTACACACATGTACTTAACTCTAGTACTACACACATGTACTCTAGTACTACACACATGTACTTAACTCTAGCACTACACACATGTACTTAACTCTTGTACTACACACATATACTTAACTTGAATACTACACAGATGTACTCAATTCTGGTATTACACACATGTACTTAACTCTAGTACTACACACAAGCACTTAACTCTATTACTACACACATGTACTTAACTCTAGTACTACACACATGTACTTAACTCTGGTACTGCACAGATGTACTTAACTCTAGTACTACACATGTACTTAACTGTAGTACTGCTCAGTTGTACTTAACTCTAGTATTACACACATGTACTTAACTCTATTACTACACACATGTACTTAACTCTAGTACTACACACATGTACTTAACTCTAGTACTACACACATGTACTTAAATCTAGTACCACACACGTACTCTAGTACTACACACATGTACTTAACTCTAGTACCACACACATGTACTCTAGTACTACACACATGTACTTAACTCTAGTACTACACACATCTACTTAACTCGAATACTACACAGATGTACTCAATTCTGGTATTACACACATGTACTTAACTCTAGTACTACACACATGTACTCTAGTACTACACACATGTACTTAACTCTATCACTACACACATGTACTTAACTCTTGTACTACACACATATACTTAACTTGAATACTACACAGATGTACTCAATTCTGGTATTACACACATGTACTTAACTCTAGTACTACACACATGCACTTAACTCTAGTACTACACACATGTACTTAACTCTAGTACTACACACATATACTTAACTCGAGTACTACACAGATGTACTTAACTCTAGTATTACACACATGTATTTAACTCTAGTATTACACACATGTACTTAACTCTAGTACTACACACGTAGTTAACTCTAGTACTACACACATGTACTCTAGTATTACACACATGTACTTAACTCTAGTACTACACACATGTATTTACCTCTAGTACTACACACATGTATTTACCTCTAGTACTACACACATGTACTTAACTCCAGTACTACACACATATACTTAACTCGAGTACTACATAGATATACTTAACTCTAGTACTACACACATGTACTTAACTCTAGTATTACACACATGTACTTAACTCTAGTACTACACACATGTACTTAACTCTAGTACTACACACATGTACTTAACTCGAGTACTACAGTGATGTACTTAAGTATAATATTACACACATGTACTTAACTCTAGTACTACACACATGTACTTAACTGTAGTACTACACACATGTACTTAACTCTACTACTGCACAGTTGTACTTAACTTTCGTACTACAGACATTTACTAAGTTTTAGTACTGCACAGATGTACTTAACTCTAGTATTACACACATGTACTTAACTGTAGAACTGCACAGTTGTACTTAACTCTAGTATTACACACATGTACTTAACTCTAGTACTACACACATGTACTTAAATCTAGTACCACACACGTACTCTAGTACTACACACATGTACTTAACTCTAGTACCACACACATGTACTCTAGTACTACACACATGTACTTAACTCTAGTACTACACACATCTACTTAACTCTAGTACTACACACATATACTTAACTCGAATACTACACAGATGTACTCAATTCTGGTATTACACACATGTACTTAACTCTAGTACTACACACATGTACTCTAGTACTACACACATGTACATAACTCTTGTACTACACACATATACTTAACTCGAATACTACACAGATGTACTCAATTCTGGTATTACACACATGTACTTAACTCTAGTACTACACACATGTACTCTAGTACTACACACATGTACTTAACTCTAGCACTACACACATGTACTTAACTCTTGTACTACACACATATACTTAACTTGAATACTACACAGATGTACTCAATTCTGGTATTTCACACATGTACTTAACTCTAGTACTACACACATGCACTTAACTCTAGTACTACACACATGTACTTAACTCTAGTACTACACACATATACTTAACTCGAGTACTACACAGATGTACTTAACTCTAGTATTACACACATGTATTTAACTCTAGTATTACACACATGTACTTAACTCTAGTACTACACACGTACTTAACTCTAGTACTACACACATGTATTTACCTCTAGTACTACACACATGTATTTACCTCTAGTACTACACACATGTACTTAACTCCAGTACTACACACATATACTTAACTCGAGTACTACATAGATATACTTAACTCTAGTACTACACACATGTACTTAACTCTAGTATTACACACATGTACTTAACTCTAGTACTACACACATGTACTTAACTCTAGTACTACACACATGTACTTAACTCGAGTACTACAGTGATGTACTTAAGTATAATATTACACACATGTACTTAACTCTAGTACTACACACATGTACTTAACTGTAGTACTACACACATGTACTTAACTCTACTACTGCACAGTTGTACTTAACTTTCGTACTACAGACATTTACTAAGTTCTAGTACTGCACAGATGTACTTAACTCTAGTACTACACACATGTACTTACCTGTAGTACTGCACAGTTGTACTTAACTCTAGTATTACACAAATGTACTTAACTCTATTACTACACACATGTACTTAACTCTAGTACTACACACATGTACTTAACTCTAGTACTGCACAGATGTACTTAACTCTAGTACTACACATGTACTTAACTGTAGTACTGCACAGTTGTACTTACCTCTAGTATTACACACATGTACTTAACTCTATTACTACACACATGTACTTAACTCTAGTACTACACACATGTACTTAACTCTAGTACTACACACATGTACTTAAATCTAGTACCACACACGTACTCTAGTACTACACACATGTACTTAACTCTAGTACCACACACATGTACTCTAGTACTACACACATGTACTTAACTCTAGTACTACACACATCTACTTAACTCTAGTACTACACACATATACTTAACTTGAATACTACACAGATGTACTCAATTCTGGTATTACACACATGTACTTAACTCTAGTACTACACACATGTACTCTAGTACTACACACATGTACTTAACTCTAGCACTACACACATGTACTTAACTCTTGTACTACACACATATACTTAACTTGAATACTACACAGATGTACTCAATTCTGGTATTACACACATGTACTTAACTCTAGTACTACACACATGCACTTAACTCTAGTACTACACACATGTACTTAACTCTAGTACTACACACATATACTTAACTCGAGTACTACACAGATGTACTTAACTCTAGTATTACACACATGTATTTAACTCTAGTATTACACACATGTACTTAACTCTAGTACTACACACGTACTTAACTCTAGTACTACACACATGTACTCTAGTATTACACAGATGTACTTAACCCTAGTACTACACACATGTACTTAACTCTAGTACTACACACATATACTTAATTCGAGTACAACACAGATGTACTTAACTATAGTATTACACACATGTACTTAACTCTAGTACTACACACATGTACCTAACTCTAGTACTACACACATGTATTCTAGTTCTACACACATGTACTTCCTCTAGTACTACACACATGTACTCTAGTACTACACACATGTACTTAACTCTAGTACTACACACATGTACTTAACTCTAGTACCACACACATGTACTCTAGTACTACACAGATGTAGTTAACTCTAGTACTAAACACATGTACTTAACTCTAGTACTGCACAGTTGTAATTAACTCTAGTATTACACACATGTACTTAAATCTAGTACTACACACATGTACTTAACTCTAGTACTACACACATGTACTTACCTCAAGTATTACACACATGTATTTATCTCTAGAACTACACACATGTACTTAATACTAGGACTACACACATGTACTTAACTCTAGTACTACACACATGTACACTAGTACTACACACATGTACTTAACTCTAGTACTACACAGATGTATTTAACTCTAGTACTACACACATGTACTTAACTCCAGTACTACACACATATACTTAACTCGAGTACTACACAGATATACTTAACTCTAGTACTACACACATGTACTTAATTCTAGTATTACACACATGTACTTAACTCTAGTACTACACACATGTACTTAACTCGAGTACTACACTGATGTACTTAAGTATAATATTACATACATGTACTTAACTCTAGTACTACACACATGTACTTAACTGTAGTACTACACACATGTACTTAACTCTACTACTGCACAGTTGTACTTAACTCTCGTACTACAGACATTTACTAAGTTCTAGTACTGCACAGATGTACTTAACTCTAGTACTACACACATGTACTTAACTGTAGTACTGCACAGTTGTACTTAAATCTAGTATTACACACATGTACTTAACTCTATTACTACACACATGTATTTAACTCTAGTACTACACACATGTACTTAACTCTAGTACTGCACAGATGTACTTAACTCTAGTACTACACACATGTACTTAACTGTAGTACTGCACAGATGTACTTAACTCTAATATTACACACATGTACTTAACTCTAGTAGGACGCAGATGTTCTTAACTCGAGTACTACACACATGTACTTAACTCTAGTACTACACACATGTACGTAACTCTAGTAGCAAACACATGTACTCTAGTACTACACACATGTACATAACTCTAGTACTACACACATGTACTTAAATCCAGTTCTACACAGATCTACCTAACTCTCCTACTACACACATGTACTCTAGTACTCTCTAGTACTACACACATGTACTTAACTCTAGTACCACACACAGGTACTTAACTCTAGTACTGCACAGTTGTACTTAACTCTAGTATTACACACATGTACTTAACTCTAGTATTACACAAATGTACTTAACTCTAGTACTACACACATGTACTTAACTCTACTACTACACACATGTACTTAACTCGAGTACTACACACATGTACTCTAGTATTACACACATGTACTTAACTCTATTACTACACACATGTACTTAACTCTAGTACTACACACATGTACTCTAGTACTACACACATGTACTTAACTCAAGTACTACACACAAGTACTCTAGTACTACACACATGTACTTAAGTCTAGTACTGCACAGTTCTACTTAACTCTAGTATGACACACATGTACTTAACTCTAGTACTACACACATGTACTTAACTGTAGTACTACACACATGTATTTAACTCTAGTACTACACACATGTATTTAACTCTAGTACCACACACATGTACTCTAGTACTACACACATGTACTTAACTCTAGTACTACACACATGTACTCTAGTACAACACACATGTACTTAACTCTAGTACCACACACATGTACTCTAGTACTACACACATACTTAAATCCAGTTCCACACAGATCTACTTAACTCTCCTACTACACACATGTACTTAACATGTGTGTAGTCCTAGAATTAAGTACATGTGTGTCATACTAGAGATAAGTACATGTGTGTAATACTTGAGTTAAGTACATGTGTGTAGTACTAGACTTAAGTACATGTGTGTAGTACTAGATTTAAGTACATGTGTGTAATACTAGAGTTAATTACAACTGTGCAGTACTAGAGATAAGTACATGTGTATAGTACTAGAGTTACCTACATCTGTGTAGTACTAGAGTACATGTGTGTGGTACTAGAGTTAAGTACATGTGTGTAGTACTAGAGTTAAGTACATGTGTGTAGTACTAGAGTACATGTGTGTAGTACTAGAGGAAGTACATGTGTGTAGAACTAGAGAACATGTGTGTAGTACTAGAGTTAAGTACATGTGTGTAATACTATAGTTAAGTACATCTGTGTAGTACTCGAGTTAAGTATATGTGTGCAGTACTAGAGTTAAGTACATGTGTGTAGTACGAGGGTTAAGTACATCTGTGTAATACTAGAGTACATGTGTGTAGTACTAGAGTTAAGTACGTGTGTAGTACTAGAGTTAAGTACGTGTGTAATACTAGAGTTAAAACATGTGTGTAATACTAGAGTTAAGTACATCTGTGTAGTACTCAAGTTAAGTATATGTGTGTAGTACTAGAGTTAAGTACATGTGTGTAGTACTAGAGTTAAGTACATGTGTGTAATACCAGAATTGGCTACATCTGTGTAGTATTCAAGTTAAGTATATGTGTGTAGTACTAGAGTTAAGTACATGTGTGTAGTGCTAGAGTTAAGTACATGTGTGTAGTACTAGAGTACATGTGTGTAGTACTAGAGTTAAGTACATGTGTGTAATACCAGAATTGAGTACATCTGTGTAGTATTCGAGTTAAGTATATGTGTGTAGTACTAGAGTTAAGTAGATGTGTGTAGTACTAGAGTTAAGTGCATGTGTGTAGTACTAGAGTACATGTGTGTAGTACTAGAGTACATGTGTGTAATACTAGAGTTAAGTTCATGTGTGTCGTGCTAGAGTTAAGTACATGTGTGTCGTACTAGAGTACATGTGTGTAGTACTAGAGTTAAGTACATGTGTGTAGTACTAGAGTACATGTGTGTAGTACTAGAGTTAAGTACATGTGTGTAGTACTAGAGTACATGTGTGTAGTACTAGAGTTAAGTACATGTGTGTAATACCAGAATTGAGAACATCCGTGTAGTATTCGAGTTAAGTATATGTGTGTAGTACTAGAGTTAAGTAGATGTGTGTATTACTAGAGTTAAGTACATGTGTGTAGTACTAGAGTACATGTGTGTAGTACTAGAGTTAAGTACATGTGTGTCGTACTAGAGTTAAGTACATGTGTGTAGTACTAGAGTACATGTGTGTAGTACTAGAGTACATGTGTGTAGTACTAGAGTTAAGTACATGTGTGTAATTGAAGGAAGAAACCTACGTCCTATGCAGCTTTTCTTTCATGCGTGTTCAGTATCGAGGAGAGACGACCAAGATTCAATAGATTCAAATTAACAAAGTTTAATCCCTGACAGTACAATTCTAAGCAGAGCTCTGGGTTTGAAGAGGTCCCTAAAACAGCACACAATCTATGTGCGTCTTAGGTTAGGCACAACTTCAGAACGCACACACCCCTTCAGCCCAGCATTAAAAGACAAGCATTATAAATATTCATGAACCTATAACTAAACATTTCTCCGTGTCCAGCTGACTCCATCTCCTTCCCATATTTGGTGTTCCTGTCGTCTCCTCACAGCCAGACCTCACGTGACTCCATGACCTTGAAGACATGAGTTTTCCCACAAGGAGCCTGGACAGAAAAAAACATGGATCCTGCCCTAATGATAAGCTCCGGGCCAGCTGTGAGCCTACTCTGTACGCCTTTGTTCCAGAGATGTTAAAGGCACAATATGAATTTTATAATGACTGGTAGAAATGATTACATTCTTCATTACAAGGCATATATTAAAGGCACACAATGAATTTATAATCAGTAGTGAAAATGATTATATTCTTCAGTAGTAAAAATGATTATACTCTTCATTTCCCCCTCATGATCTCTAAAAGAGATCAACTAAACATTAAACTTCAAACTAAACAAGACAAGTATACTCCCACACAATACCCTGTAAAAATTGTAAGAAAACAATCACTGTTGCGGACCCGTTCCTCCATTGTTCAGGACACACTGCGGACTACAAAGAATATCCTGGAGAATTTTGACCTTCACATTTTGTGTCAACACAACAGACAACTCTAAAAAATCACACCACATCTATAATGTAGAAATATAATATAAAAATATGGTAGTACAAAAATAGCAAAGCAGAAAGTACTCAGAGAGCCACACATTCATCCCTGCAGTGTTTGACATCAGGATCTCCTTGGGCAAGTATAGCATATTGGGTTGGTGGGCTCACAGCACGATCAATGCCCCTCTGGATCAATCCCCTAATGCATGGAATGCAACAACAACCACACAAGGTTAGGATAGCCGCAAACACAGCGATAGAAAGAAGCACAGATGACACCAGAGTCCTGTAACGTCCAAACACTTTCATCCAGTCATCCCAGAAAGTCCCATCCACACCAGAGTGTTCTTTCATCTTCTTATTAAGAGTCCTCAGTCCGTCAATGGCTGTAGTCAGTCGCCCTCCTACTGCTGTATTATTTGGTATAAATGTACAACACTGATCTCCAAAAATACCACAAACACCTGATTTTTCTGCTAAAAGCATGTCTAGTGCAATTCTATTTTGGAATGCCATCATAGAAGTAGCTTTCAATTGTTCATGTACGGCCTCGAAAACTTCTTGTGTCCAATTTCCTAATTTCTGAACATTATAATGTATATAATTAATTCTATCGATATTTTTATTAGGTGTGATCCACACAAAGAGACTTTCAAATCCGCCAGCCACTTGGTCAGCTAATTTATACTCATCCGGTACTCCTCGAGGAACTCCTATGGCGTCAATGTATGTGGGGTCAGTAGAACTGAGCCAAGGTTTGGTACCACGTTTGACACGACTCTGTGCGTGCACCCACATTACTGTATCATCAACCTGTAACACAGTAACTGGGAGAAGTAACTATCTTAACGCACACTTACCCATGGCATTTGTGGGCAGTCGGTCATAAATTTCCCCACGGCCGCACCACCACCTGGGTGCGGGAATTGCTTGAGTCATTACCACATATTCCAGAAGCAGACACTTGTCTTTTACTACGATCTCTGGGGGTCATCCTAGGAGCAGGTTGTGTGGAAAACTGTGGTGCCAATGTGTGGTTAGTCATAGTCCCCAGTTTAGGAGACTCCCATAAATACCAGACAAGCAGGAAAGAGAAAATAAAGAACAGCATAGCCAGGTAACAGACAATAGAAACACCTAACCCTGTAGGGCACATGTGCCAGATCCGGCCCTCCAAGACCTTTAATCTGGCCCTCGGCTGATTTTTCTATTAAAATACTTAAAATTTTCAGATTTTTCTGTTAATTTTCTGCACCGTTTAGCATAGCAGCGTCTCCGGCGTTTCTGTACGTTGCAACTCCCACCAGAGCAGCACAAATGAAGACTTTCCTCTTTCCAAACGCTCTTAAAGGACGATCGTTTTGACTGTCGACCGTGACCCTCATCAGCAAAATGAAAAGCAGATGCTGAGTTCAGGATTTCCCAAGAAAAAATAGTCTAATTCTTATTTGTTGACAGAGGTGAATGGGAAATCTGTGCTCAGTGTGTTTGGAACAAGTGGCGTTGCTCGAGGAATATAATCTTAAACACCACTACGAGACACGGAGAAAAATACAATAACTTAAAGAGAGAACTGAGTTTTCTGATCCGGCCCTTTTGGGATCAAAGTAGGTTGCATACGGCCCCCGGACCAAAATAAGTTTGACACCCCTGCTGTAGGGCATTCCCAAGGATGTCTCCGGTGTCTCCCCCTCATGGACTCAGTGTCCCTGAGTCCACCTGAAAAAGGCATGATGAGGTTATGATGGGTATGGTCTCAGCATAGAGTAGTGAATCCCCTTAGTGCCTTTTCCCTCGAGCTGGACAGCTGAGGACGTGCGAGCAGTCACAGTGTATGGTCCTGTCCACCTAGGTTCAGACCACTTCCTGGAGTCTTCACGTACACAGAGTTCCAAGCGGGGTGTGTTCCAGATGAGGAGACGCCGGCACGGTCAGCAACCTGCGCAGAAAAACTACATGCAAGAGAATGCAATTGAGTCCAATAAGAAGCATGTGACAGTTTTGGAACCGTGGTTGCATCAATGGGGTGCATAGTTGAAGCTGGGCCAGGCATCAGTCTACCAGTGAACAACTCATATGGCGAATAGCCAATTGATTTGCTCACCGTCTGTCGAACAGAGAGCAAAGCAAGGGGCAGTGCCTGGACCCAGTTCATGTTGGTGTCATGGCAAATTTTAGCCAATTTCTCTTTCATGCGTTCAACACAGCCTTTGAGGATGGTACACACAGCCAAATTTGTGTTTGAGACCTAACCATTTTTCAACTTGGAGCATGTGTTTACTGTTGAAGTGTGTGCCATTGTCAGAGCGAATCAGAGCTGGAAAGTCGTGCCATGGAATGTAATGATTGATTAGACATTTAATAACAGAAGAGGAATCTTCTTTGGCAACAGGATAGGCCTCAGGCCACTTGGTAAATGAATCAACAATCACCAATAAATAGCGTTTTCCCTGCACTCTGTCAATCATGTCTGTAAAGTCAATGGTGATTTCAGCGCCTGGCCAAATAGCGGGTTGGTATTGGCCAGGAAAAGGTTTCAAAGTGGGTTTGACATTGAAAAATTGGCAAGTTTTACAGGCATTGTAAAAGTCCCAAACCATCTCACTGAGATGTGGATGCCACCACATATTCAAAGCCGCTAGCATGGCTTGTGGACCAATGTGTGACGGACTGTGCACTTCTTGGAACACAAAACGTGACACTGGACCCGCAGGAATGACCGGACACCCATTTGGACCCACCCAGAGTCCATCTGAGCACCTAGTCGCACCTTTGGCAAGCCAGTAGGATTGTTCCTGTGGAGAGCATCTCCGTTGAGCCTCAACAATATGTGTGATATCCAATGGTTGCATAGTGTCAGGAATTTGGACCATGATCATATTTTCTGAGGAGTGGTAACCTGCAGCGCACTTGGCAGCTTGGTCAGCTGCATTGTTACCCTGAGAGACAAAAGAATTTTGTTTACAATGCCCTGGCACTTTAACAATAGCTACTTGCACCGCGAGCTGGAGAGCCACATCCAGGCACTCCATGAGTGCTTTGTGAGCAATAGGTTGGCCCTTGGCGGTGAAATAACCATTTCTTTTCCAAGCGGCTAGATCAAGAACAGCTGCCGAAACAGCATAGGCTGAGTCAGAATAGATTGTAATCTTGTCACCTGCAGAGTGTTCCAGAGCTAAGCAAAGTGCTAACACTTCTGCTGACTGAGCTGATGGAGAGGCAGTGATGACATGAATAGTGAGTGTAGAAAAGACGTGAGGTGTCCGACCCCCTGGGTCTGGATTCCCCAGACCCAGGGGCTGCAGCTTTCAAGGAGCCATCACTGTGTCTCCAACAGCATCCATCTGTGAACAGCATACGTCCCTCTGCCAGAGGAACCGTGCTTAAGTCGGGTCTGGATTTGGATTGTAGTGTCACATAGTATTACACACATGTACTTAACTCTAGTACTACACACGTACTTAACTCTAGTACTACACACATGTATTTACCTCTAGTACTACACACATGTATTTACCTCTAGTACTACACACATGTACTTAACTCCAGTACTACACACATATACTTAACTCGAGTACTACATAGATATACTTAACTCTAGTACTACACACATGTACTTAACTCTAGTATTACACACATGTACTTAACTCTAGTACTACACACATGTACTTAACTCTAGTACTACACACATGTACTTAACTCGAGTACTACAGTGATGTACTTAAGTATAATATTACACACATGTACTTAACTCTAGTACTACACACATGTACTTAACTGTAGTACTACACACATGTACTTAACTCTACTACTGCACAGTTGTACTTAACTCTCGTACTACAGACATTTACTAAGTTCTAGTACTGCACAGATGTACTTAACTCTAGTACTACACACATGTACTTAACTGTAGTACTGCACAGTTGTACTTAAATCTAGTATTACACACATGTACTTAACTCTATTACTACACACATGTATTTAACTCTAGTACTACACACATGTACTTAACTCTAGTACTGCACAGATGTACTTAACTCTAGTACTACACACATGTACTTAACTGTAGTACTGCACAGTTGTACTTAACTCTAATATTACACACATGTACTTAACTCTATTACTACACACATGTACTTAACTCTAGTACTACACACATGTACTTAACTCCAGTACTACACACATGTACTTAACTCTAGTACCACACACGTACTCTAGTACTATACACATGTACTTAACTCTAGTACTACACACATGTAGTCTAGTACAACACACATGTACTTAACTCTAGAACCACACACATGTACTCTAGTACTACACACATGTACATAACTCTAGTACTACACACATATACTTAAATCCAGTTCTACACAGATCTACTTAACTCTCCTACTACACACATGTACATAATTCTAGTACTACACACATGTCCTTAACTCTAGTACGACACACATGTTCTTAACTCTAGTACTGCACAGTTGTACTTATCTCTAGTATTACACACATGTACTTAACTCTAGTATTACACAAATGTACTTAACTCTAGTACTACACACATGTACTTAACTCTACTACTACACACATGTACTTAACTCGAGTACTACACACATGTACTCTAGTATTACACACATGTACTTAACTCTATTACTACACACATGTACTTAACTCTAGTACTACACACATGTACTCTAGTACTACACACATGTCAAAAATATTCATTTTGTCTTATTAATGCATTAACTTCTTAGGTTCCTTTCTAAGACAATGTAGCCAAGTGTATTTTTACCTTGTTGACATGTTTCGGCTGCTGCTGCGAGCCATCTTCAGAACTGTCACCGGTGTTGGTGGTGACGTGTCGTATATCAGCTGTTGTTACTTCCTGTAGGCGTGGTCAGCCTGATGGGACCTGCAGGTCGCCCAGACTGACCACGCCTCCTGTCGCCCGGTGGTCTCTGGAGGAGGGTGTCCCAGGTGTGTGAAAGGAGGAACGCGCCGTCGTCACGGTTGATGCTGTCAGTGCCTCGTTTCCTGATCTCAATGGCTTCCCTGATCCAGCGTTTGAACTTGTTGTTCTCCGATCCAATGACCCGAGCCCCGTCCCAATCCATAATGTGGTTATTTCTTTTACAGTGGTCTGATATGGCAGATTTTAGGTTTTCCTGTTCTGCTTTGTCTCTTTGTGTTCTGGGTGAGTCTCCCTGCTGTTTCTTTTCGCATTCTTTTGGTGTTCCTTTTTCGGATGTGAAATGCCCGGCCTGTTTCTATGTAAGATTTATTGCACGATTTGCACTGGATTTCGTAGATGGCATTGCATTTTTGTTCTGGTGGTATTTTATCTTTGGGGTGTACTAACTGTTGGCGGAGTTTTGTGTGTGGTTTGACTGCTGTGCTTATGTTGTGTTTTTTCATGGCTCTCTGGATGGGTTCTGTGATTCCTCTGATGTACGGTAGCGTGACTGTATTTTGGTGTTCCTGCTGCCCTCTATTGGTTTGCTGTGTTTTCTTCCGGATTTCTTTGGTTTTATTGAGAACTTGTTGTCTGCCTTTGTTGATGGCCCAATTGGGATATTGACATTGTTTGAGTGCTTGTGTGATGTGTCTCTCCTCCTCTTCCCTGTCCGTGTGATCTGTAATGAGTGCGGCTCTTTCGAATAGGGTTCTTACTACTGATAGTTTGTGTGCAGTGGGATGTTCGGATGTCCAGAGTAGATATTGGTCGGTGTGTGTGGGTTTCCTGTATACTGTTATTTTGATGCTGCCGTCTGCGATGTGGTGGATTTTTATGTCCAAAAATGCTATTGCTCCATCTTTCTCCTCCTCATGTGTGAATTGAATGTTACCTGTAGTGTCCTGTGTGTTGAGATGGTCCGTGAGTTCTTGTGTGTGTCCTTGTTGTATTTTTTCTAGGATGTCATCTACGTATCGTTTCCAGAAAGTTAAGCGGCATTGTGGTGGTGCTGTGTTGAATGCTTTTTGTTCCAGGTCCTCCATGTAAAAACTGCTCATTATTGCGGATAGTGGATCTCCCATCGCGAACCCCTCTTTCTGTCTGTAAATGATGTTATTGTATTGGAAATATGTAGATTTGGCCACGAATTGTAATAACTGTGTGATGTCGTCCACTGTTAGGTTTGTGCGTTTCTTGAGTGTTTTGTCTTTTCTGAGTTTATCCTGTACTATGCATAATGTGACATCTACGGGTGTTTTTGTGAATAGTGAGATGACGTCGTGTGATATGAGTATTTCGTCCGGTGCTACTGTAATGTCTTTGAGTTCCTGTGCCAATTGTTTTGCGTTTTTGCAGTGGAAATCTGTTTGACCGATGAGTGGTTTTATTATTTCGACGAGTGCTTTTGACAGATTGTAAGTGACGGAACCTATGCTATCTACTATTGGGCGGAGTGGTGTGTCTTTTTTGTGTATTTTCGGAGTGCCGTATATGCGCGGGGTGATGCTGGCTGTAGGTATTAAGTCGTTGTATGCTTCCCGGGTGATTTTTTCTTGTTCTAGTAAGGGTCTGAGTAATGATTTTAGTGCTCGTTTCTTTCCTTCTGTTGGGTTCTTCCTGATTATTTCGGAGGTGTCGGTGTCTGATAGTAATGCGTCCATTTTCTGTTCGTATGTGCTCCTGTCTAATATAACTGTTGTCCTTCCTTTGTCTGCGGGTAGAATGGTGATTGTGTGGTCTTTCTTCATATGGCTGATGGCTTTCCTCTCCTCCTTTGTTATATTGCTCCTTGGTAATTTGGCTGTTTTTAGGATCCCTGTGACTGTGTTATGTAGTTCGGCTTTCTGTCCCTGGTTCGGTATTTTTTGGCATGCTAGTTCCGTGGCTAAAATGTATTCCTCTATGGGGATTTTGTTCGGGGTGGTGGCAAAGTTAAGTCCTCGTGCAAGAATATTTGTTTCTGTTTCTGTGATGTTTCTTTGTGCTAAATTGCATACCCATTTGTCTTTTGTCTTGGTCTGCGTGGTTCTGGTTTTGCGCTGTTTTGTGTCTGTTAGCGATTTCAGTTTATAGATGTGGCGTTCCTTGGTCGTGGCGAATTCCTTTTCATATGTGTGTTCCAAGTGTTTTGTTACCTGCTGTTCTAGTTCTTTACCCATGGGGAAACCGTGTCCATATTTCTCTCTTCCCACATTGAGTTCTCGTTCAATATAGCTTTTCTTATTGACGGTTATGCGGATTCTCTCCTTTAATAGTGCTTTTCTGGCCTTGTCCATGATTTGTTTTGCATTATGGGTTGGGATCGGGGTCTTGATGTTGATGCTAGCTGGTATGATGTTCTCGTCTCTGCATCGGAGGTTGAACCGTAGATGGTTATTGTAGCGGGCGCGCGCTTTTTCCAGCCTCTCCAAGTGGCGAAGTGCTTTGACACTTTCTGGTCCAAATCTTCTTCTTATTACGCCAAAAATATTCATTTTGTCTTATTAATGCATTAACTTCTTAGGTTCCTTTCTAAGACAATGTAGCCAAGTGTATTTTTACCTTGTTGACATGTTTCGGCTGCTGCTGCACAACAAGCACTCAAACAATGTCAATATCCCAATTGGGCCATCAACAAAGGCAGACAACAAGTTCTCAATAAAACCAAAGAAATCCGGAAGAAAACACAGCAAACCAATAGAGGGCAGCAGGAACACCAAAATACAGTCACGCTACCGTACATCAGAGGAATCACAGAACCCATCCAGAGAGCCATGAAAAAACACAACATAAGCACAGCAGTCAAACCACACACAAAACTCCGCCAACAGTTAGTACACCCCAAAGATAAAATACCACCAGAACAAAAATGCAATGCCATCTACAAAATCCAGTGCAAATCGTGCAATAAATCTTACAGAGGGGAAACAGGCCGGGCATTTCACATCCGAAAAAAGGAACACCAAAAAGAATGCGAAAAAGAAACAGCAGGGAGACTCACCAGAACACAAAGAGACAAAGCAGAACAGGAAAACCTAAAATCTGCCATATCAGACCACTGTAAAAGAAATAACCACATTATGGATTGGGACGGGGCTCGGGTCATTGGATCGGAGAACAACAAGTTCAAACGCTGGATCAGGGAAGCCATTGAGATCAGGAAACGAGGCACTGACAGCATCAACCGTGACGACGGCGCGTTCCTCCTTTCACACACCTGGGACACCCTCCTCCAGAGACCACCGGGCGACAGGAGGCGTGGTCAGTCTGGGCGACCTGCAGGTCCCATCAGGCTGACCACGCCTACAGGAAGTAACAACAGCTGATATACGACACGTCACCACCAACACCGGTGACAGTTCTGAAGATGGCTCGCAGCAGCAGCCGAAACATGTCAACAAGGTAAAAATACACTTGGCTACATTGTCTTAGAAAGGAACCTAAGAAGTTACTACACACATGTACTTAACTCAAGTACTACACACAAGTACTCTAGTACTACACACATGTACTTAACTCTAGTATGACACACATGTACTTAACTCTATTACTACACACATGTACTTAACTCTAGTACTACACACATGTACTTAACTCTAGTACTACACACATGTACTTAACGCTAGTACCACACACGTACTCTAGTACTACACACATGTACTTAACTCTAGTACTACACACATGTACTCTAGTACAACACACATGCACTTAACTCTAGTACCACACACATGTACTCTAGTACTACACACATACTTAAATCCAGTTCCACACAGATCTACTTAACTCTCCTACTACACACATGTACTTAACATGTGTGTAGTCCTAGAATTAAGTACATGTGTGTCATACTAGAGATAAGTACATGTGTGTAATACTTGAGTTAAGTACATGTGTGTAGTACTAGACTTAAGTACATGTGTGTAGTACTAGATTTAAGTACATGTGTGTAATACTAGAGTTAATTACAACTGTGCAGTACTAGAGATAAGTACATGTGTATAGTACTAGAGTTACCTACATCTGTGTAGTACTAGAGTACATGTGTGTGGTACTAGAGTTAAGTACATGTGTGTAGTACTAGAGTTAAGTACATGTGTGTAGTACTAGAGTACATGTGTGTAGTACTAGAGGAAGTACATGTGTGTAGAACTAGAGAACATGTGTGTAGTACTAGAGTTAAGTACATGTGTGTAATACTATAGTTAAGTACATCTGTGTAGTACTCGAGTTAAGTATATGTGTGCACTACTAGAGTTAAGTACATGTGTGTAGTAATAGGGTTAAGTACATCTGTGTAATACTAGAGTACATGTGTGTAGTACTAGAGTTAAGTACGTGTGTAGTACTAGAGTTAAGAACGTGTGTAATACTAGAGTTAAATACATGTGTGTAATACTAGAGTTAAGTACATCTGTGTAGTACTCAAGTTAAGTATATGTGTGTAGTACTAGAGTTAAGTACATGTGTGTAGTACTAGAGTTGAGTACATGTGTGTAATACCAGAATTGAGTACATCTGTGTAGTATTCAAGTTAAGTATATGTGTGTAGTACTAGAGTTAAGTACATGTGTGTAGTGCTAGAGTTAAGTACATGTGTGTAGTACTAGAGTACATGTGTGTAGTACTAGAGTTAAGTACATGTGTGTAATACCAGAATTGAGTACATCTGTGTAGTATTCGAGTTAAGTATATGTGTGTAGTACTAGAGTTAAGTAGATGTGTGTAGTACTAGAGTTAAGTACATGTGTGTAGTACTAGAGTACATGTGTGTAGTACTAGAGTACATGTGTGTAATACTAGAGTTAAGTTCATGTGTGTCGTGCTAGAGTTAAGTACATGTGTGTCGTACTAGAGTACATGTGTGTAGTACTAGAGTTAAGTACATGTGTGTAGTACTAGAGTACATGTGTGTCATACTAGAGATAAGTACATGTGTGTAATACTTGAGTTAAGTACATGTGTGTAGTACTAGACTTAAGTACATGTGTGTAGTACTAGATTTAAGTACATGTGTGTAATACTAGAGTTAATTACAACTGTGCAGTACTAGAGATAAGTACATGTGTATAGTACTAGAGTTACCTACATCTGTGTAGTACTAGAGTACATGTGTGTGGTACTAGAGTTAAGTACATGTGTGTAGTACTAGAGTTAAGTACATGTGTGTAGTACTAGAGTACATGTGTGTAGTACTAGAGGAAGTACATGTGTGTAGAACTAGAGAACATGTGTGTAGTACTAGAGTTAAGTACATGTGTGTAATACTATAGTTAAGTACATCTGTGTAGTACTCGAGTTAAGTATATGTGTGCACTACTAGAGTTAAGTACATGTGTGTAGTACGAGGGTTAAGTACATCTGTGTAATACTAGAGTACATGTGTGTAGTACTAGAGTTAAGTACGTGTGTAGTACTAGAGTTAAGAACGTGTGTAATACTAGAGTTAAATACATGTGTGTAATACTAGAGTTAAGTACATCTGTGTAGTACTCAAGTTAAGTATATGTGTGTAGTACTAGAGTTAAGTACATGTGTGTAGTACTAGAGTTGAGTACATGTGTGTAATACCAGAATTGAGTACATCTGTGTAGTATTCAAGTTAAGTATATGTGTGTAGTACTAGAGTTAAGTACATGTGTGTAGTGCTAGAGTTAAGTACATGTGTGTAGTACTAGAGTACATGTGTGTAGTACTAGAGTTAAGTACATGTGTGTAATACCAGAATTGAGTACATCTGTGTAGTATTCGAGTTAAGTATATGTGTGTAGTACTAGAGTTAAGTAGATGTGTGTAGTACTAGAGTTAAGTACATGTGTGTAGTACTAGAGTACATGTGTGTAGTACTAGAGTACATGTGTGTAATACTAGAGTTAAGTTCATGTGTGTCGTGCTAGAGTTAAGTACATGTGTGTAGTACTAGAGTACATATGTGTATTACTAGAGTTAAGTACATGTGTGTAGTACTAGTGTACATGTATTTAGTATTAGAGTTAAGTACATGTGTGTAGTACTAGAGTACATGTGTGTAGTACTAGAGTTAAGTACATGTGTGTAATACCAGAATTGAGTACATCTGTGTAGTATTCGAGTTAAGTATATGTGTGTAGTACTAGAGTTAAGTAGATGTGTGTAGTACTAGAGTTAAGTACATGTGTGTAGTACTAGAGTACATGTGTGTAGTACTAGAGTTAATTACATGTGTGTAGTGCTAGAGTTAAGTACATTTGTGTAGTACTAGAGTACATGTGTGTAGTACTAGAGTTAAGTACATGTGTGTAATACCAGAATTGAGAACATCCGTGTAGTATTCGAGTTAAGTATATGTGTGTAGTACTAGAGTTAAGTAGATGTGTGTAGTACTAGAGTTAAGTACATGTGTGTAGTACTAGAGTACATGTGTGTAGTACTAGAGTTAAGTACATGTGTGTCGTACTAGAGTTAAGTACATGTGTGTAGTACTAGAGTACATGTGTGTAGTACTAGAGTACATGTGTGTAGTACTAGAGTTAAGTACATGTGTGTAATTGAAGGAAGAAACCTACGTCCTATGCAGCTTTTCTTTCATGCGTGTTCAGTATCGAGGAGAGACGACCAAGATTCAATAGATTCAAATTAACAAAGTTTAATCCCTGACAGTACAATTCTAAGCAGAGCTCTGGGTTTGAAGAGGTCCTAAAACAGCACACAATCTATGTGCGTCTTAGGTTAGGCACAACTTCAGAATGCACACACCCCTTCAGCCCAGCATTAAAAGACAAGCATTATAAATATTCATGAACCTATAACTAAACATTTCTCCGTGTCCAGCTGACTCCATCTCCTTCCCATATTTGGTGTTCCTGTCGTCTCCTCACAGCCAGACCTCACGTGACTCCATGACCTTGAAGACATGAGTTTTCCCACAAGGAGCCTGGACAGAAAGAAACATGGATCCTGCCCTAATGATAAGCTCCGGGCCAGCTGTGAGCCTACTCTGTACGCCTTTGTTCCAGAGATGTTAAAGGCACAATATGAATTTAATAATGACTGGTAGAAATGATTACATTCTTCATTACAAGGCATATATTAAAGGCACACAATGAATTTATAATCAGTAGTGAAAATGATTATATTCTTCAGTAGTAAAAATGATTATACTCTTCATTTCTCTCATGATCTCTAAAAGAGATCAACTAAACATTAAACTTCAAACTAAACAAGACAAGTATCCTCCCACACAATACCCTGTAAAAATTGTAAGAAAACAATCACTGTTGCGGACCCGTTCCTCCATTGTTCAGGACACACTGCGGACTACAAAGAATATCCTGGAGAATTTTGACCTTCACATTTTGTGTCAACACAACAGACAACTCTAAAAATCACACCACATCTATAATGTACAAATATAATATAAAAATATGGTAGTACAAAAATAGCAAAGCAGAAAGTACTCAGAGAGCCACACATTCATCCCTGCAGTGTTTGACATCAGGATCTCCTTGGGCAAGTATAGCATATTGGGTTGGTGGGCTCACAGCACGATCAATGCCCCTCTGGATCAATCCCCTAATGCATGGAATGCAACAACAACCACACAAGGTTAGGATAGCCGCAAACACAGCGATAGAAAGAAGCACAGATGACACCAGAGTCCTGTAACGTCCAAACACTTTCATCCAGTCATCCCAGAAAGTCCCATCCACACCAGAGTGTTCTTTCATCTTCTTATTAAGAGTCCTCAGTCCGTCAATGGCTGTAGTCAGTCGCCCTCCTACTGCTGTATTATTTGGTATAAATGTACAACACTGATCTCCAAAAATACCACAAACACCTGATTTTTCTGCTAAAAGCATGTCTAGTGCAATTCTATTTTGGAATGCCATCATAGAAGTAGCTTTCAATTGTTCATGTACGGCCTCGAAAACTTCTTGTGTCCAATTTCCTAATTTCTGAACATTATAATGTATATAATTAATTCTATCGATATTTTTATTAGGTGTGATCCACACAAAGAGACTTTCAAATCCGCCAGCCACTTGGTCAGCTAATTTATACTCATCCGGTACTCCTCGAGGAACTCCTATGGCGTCAATGTATGTGGGGTCAGTAGAACTGAGCCAAGGTTTGGTACCACGTTTGACACGACTCTGTGCGTGCACCCACATTACTGTATCATCAACCTGTAACACAGTAACTGGGAGAAGTAACTATCTTAACGCACACTTACCCATGGCATTTGTGGGCAGTCGGTCATAAATTTCCCCACGGCCGCACCACCACCTGGGTGCGGGAATTGCTTGAGTCATTACCACATATTCCAGAAGCAGACACTTGTCTGGAGCAGGTTGTGTGGAAAACTGTGGTGCCAATGTGTGGTTAGTCATAGTCCCCAGTTTAGGAGACTCCCATAAATACCAGACAAGCAGGAAAGAGAAAATAAAGAACAGCATAGCCAGGTAACAGACAATAGAAACACCTAACCCTGTAGGGCACATGTGCCAGATCCGGCCCTCCAAGACCTTTAATCTGGCCCTCGGCTGATTTTTCTATTAAAATACTTAAAATTTTCAGATTTTTCTGTTAATTTTCTGCACCGCTTAGCATAGCAGCCGTCTCCGGCGTTTCTGCACGCTGCAACTCCCACCAGAGCAGCACAAATGAAGACTTTCCTCTTTCCAAACGCTCTTAAAGGACGATCGTTTTGACTGTCGACCGTGACCCTCATCAGCAAAATGTTAAAAAATGAGAAAAGCAGATGCTGAGTTCAGGATTTCCCAAGAAAAATAGTCTAATTCTTATTTGTTGACAGAGGTGAATGGGAAATCTGTGCTCAGTGTGTTTGGAACAAGTGGCGTTGCTCGAGGAATATAATCTTAAACACCACTACGAGACACGGAGAAAAATACAATAACTTAAAGAGAGAACTGAGTTTTCTGATCCGGCCCTTTTGGGATCAAAGTAGGTTGCATACGGCCCCGGACCAAAAATAAGTTTGACACCCCTGCTGTAGGGCATTCCCAAGGATGTCTCCGGTGTCTCCCCCTCATGGACTCAGTGTCCCTGAGTCCACCTGAAAAAGGCATGATGAGGTTATGATGGGTTGGGTCTCAGCATAGAGTAGTGAAACCACTTAGTGCCTTTTCCCTCGAGCTGGACAGCTGAGGACGTGCGAGCAGTCACAGTGTATGGTCCTGTCCACCTAGGTTCAGACCACTTCCTGGAGTCTTCACGTACACAGAGTTCCAAGCGGGGTGTGTTCCAGATGAGGAGACGCCGGCACGGTCAGCAACCTGCGCAGAAAAACTACATGCAAGAGAATGCAATTGAGTCCAATAAGAAGCATGTGACAGTTTTGGAACCGTGGTTGCATCAATGGGGTGCATAGTTGAAGCTGGGCCAGGCATCAGTCTACCAGTGAACAACTCATATGGCGAATAGCCAATTGATTTGCTCACCGTCTGTCGAACAGAGAGCAAAGCAAGGGGCAGTGCCTGGACCCAGTTCATGTTGGTGTCATGGCAAATTTTAGCCAATTTCTCTTTCATGCGTTCAACACAGCCTTTGAGGATGGTACACACAGCCAAATTTGTGTTTGAGACCTAACCATTTTTCAACTTGGAGCATGTGTTTACTGTTGAAGTGTGTGCCATTGTCAGAGCGAATCAGAGCTGGAAAGTCGTGCCATGGAATGTAATGATTGATTAGACATTTAATAACAGAAGAGGAATCTTCTTTGGCAACAGGATAGGCCTCAGGCCACTTGGTAAATGAATCAACAATCACCAATAAATAGCGTTTTCCCTGCACTCTGTCAATCATGTCTGTAAAGTCAATGGTGATTTCAGCGCCTGGCCAAATAAGCGGGTTGGTATTGGCCAGGAAAAGGTTTCAAAGTGGGTTTGACATTGAAAAATTGGCAAGTTTTACAGGCATTGTAAAAGTCCCAAACCATCTCACTGAGATGTGGATGCCACCACATATTCAAAGCCGCTAGCATGGCTTGTGGACCAATGTGTGACGGACTGTGCACTTCTTGGAACACAAAACGTGACACTGGACCCGCAGGAATGACCGGACACCCATTTGGACCCACCCAGAGTCCATCTGAGCACCTAGTCGCACCTTTGGCAAGCCAGTAGGATTGTTCCTGTGGAGAGCATCTCCGTTGAGCCTCAACAATATGTGTGATATCCAATGGTTGCATAGTGTCAGGAATTTGGACCATGATCATATTTTCTGAGGAGTGGTAACCTGCAGCGCACTTGGCAGCTTGGTCAGCTGCATTGTTACCCTGAGAGACAAAAGAATTTTGTTTACAATGCCCTGGCACTTTAACAATAGCTACTTGCACATGAGCTGGAGAGCCACATCCAGGCACTCCATGAGTGCTTTGTGAGCAATAGGTTGGCCCTTGGCGGTGAAATAACCATTTCTTTTCCAAGCGGCTAGATCAAGAACAGCTGCCGAAACAGCATAGGCTGAGTCAGAATAGATTGTAATCTTGTCACCTGCAGAGTGTTCCAGAGCTAAGCAAAGTGCTAACACTTCTGCTGACTGAGCTGATGGAGAGGCAGTGATGACATGAATAGTGAGTGTAGAAAAGACGTGAGGTGTCCGACCCTGGGTCTGGATTCCCCAGACCCAGGGGCTGCAGCTTTCAAGGAGCCATCACTGTGTCTCCAACAGCATCCATCTGTGAACAGCATACGTCCCTCTGCCAGAGGAACCGTGCTTAAGTCGGGTCTGGATTTGGATTGTAGTGTCACATAGTATTACACACATGTACTTAACTCTAGTACTACACACGTACTTAACTCTAGTACTACACACATGTATTTACCTCTAGTACTACACACATGTATTTACCTCTAGTACTACACACATGTACTTAACTCCAGTACTACACACATATACTTAACTCGAGTACTACATAGATATACTTAACTCTAGTACTACACACATGTACTTAACTCTAGTATTACACACATGTACTTAACTCTAGTACTACACACATGTACTTAACTCTAGTACTACACACATGTACTTAACTCGAGTACTACAGTGATGTACTTAAGTATAATATTACACACATGTACTTAACTCTAGTACTACACACATGTACTTAACTGTAGTACTACACACATGTACTTAACTCTACTACTGCACAGTTGTACTTAACTCTCATTACTACAGACATTTACTAAGTTCTAGTACTGCACAGATGTACTTAACTCTAGTACTACACACATGTACTTAACTGTAGTACTGCACAGTTGTACTTAAATCTAGTATTACACACATGTACTTAACTCTATTACTACACACATGTATTTAACTCTAGTACTACACACATGTACTTAACTCTAGTACTGCACAGATGTACTTAACTCTAGTACTACACACATGTACTTAACTGTAGTACTGCACAGTTGTACTTAACTCTAATATTACACACATGTACTTAACTCTATTACTACACACATGTACTTAACTCTAGTACTACACACATGTACTTAACTCCAGTACTACACACATGTACTTAACTCTAGTACCACACACGTACTCTAGTACTATACACATGTACTTAACTCTAGTACTACACACATGTAGTCTAGTACAACACACATGTACTTAACTCTAGAACCACACACATGTACTCTAGTACTACACACATGTACATAACTCTAGTACTACACACATATACTTAAATCCAGTTCTACACAGATCTACTTAACTCTCCTACTACACACATGTACATAATTCTAGTACTACACACATGTCCTTAACTCTAGTACGACACACATGTTCTTAACTCTAGTACTGCACAGTTGTACTTATCTCTAGTATTACACACATGTACTTAACTCTAGTATTACACAAATGTACTTAACTCTAGTACTACACACATGTACTTAACTCTACTACTACACACATGTACTTAACTCGAGTACTACACACATGTACTCTAGTATTACACACATGTACTTAACTCTATTACTACACACATGTACTTAACTCTAGTACTACACACATGTACTCTAGTACTACACACATGTCAAAAATATTCATTTTGTCTTATTAATGCATTAACTTCTTAGGTTCCTTTCTAAGACAATGTAGCCAAGTGTATTTTTACCTTGTTGACATGTTTCGGCTGCTGCTGCGAGCCATCTTCAGAACTGTCACCGGTGTTGGTGGTGACGTGTCGTATATCAGCTGTTGTTACTTCCTGTAGGCGTGGTCAGCCTGATGGGACCTGCAGGTCGCCCAGACTGACCACGCCTCCTGTCGCCCGGTGGTCTCTGGAGGAGGGTGTCCCAGGTGTGTGAAAGGAGGAACGCCGTCGTCACGGTTGATGCTGTCAGTGCCTCGTTTCCTGATCTCAATGGCTTCCCTGATCCAGCGTTTGAACTTGTTGTTCTCCGATCCAATGACCCGAGCCCCGTCCCAATCCATAATGTGGTTATTTCTTTTACAGTGGTCTGATATGGCAGATTTTAGGTTTTCCTGTTCTGCTTTGTCTCTTTGTGTTCTGGTGAGTCTCCCTGCTGTTTCTTTTTCGCATTCTTTTGGTGTTCCTTTTGAATGATGTGAAATGCCCGGCCTGTTTCCCCTATGTAAGATTTATTGCACGATTTGCACTGGATTTCGTAGATGGCATTGCATTTTTGTTCTGGTGGTATTTTATCTTTGGGGTGTACTAACTGTTGGCGGAGTTTTGTGTGTGGTTTGACTGCTGTGCTTATGTTGTGTTTTTTCATGGCTCTCTGGATGGGTTCTGTGATTCCTCTGATGTACGGTAGCGTGACTGTATTTTGGTGTTCCTGCTGCCCTCTATTGGTTTGCTGTGTTTTCTTCCGGATTTCTTTGGTTTTATTGAGAACTTGTTGTCTGCCTTTGTTGATGGCCCAATTGGGATATTGACATTGTTTGAGTGCTTGTGTGATGTGTCTCTCCTCCTCTTCCCTGTCCGTGTGATCTGTAATGAGTGCGGCTCTTTCGAATAGGGTTCTTACTACTGATAGTTTGTGTGCAGTGGGATGTTCGGATGTCCAGAGTAGATATTGGTCGGTGTGTGTGGGTTTCCTGTATACTGTTATTTTGATGCTGCCGTCTGCGATGTGGTGGATTTTTATGTCCAAAAATGCTATTGCTCCATCTTTCTCCTCCTCATGTGTGAATTGAATGTTACCTGTAGTGTCCTGTGTGTTGAGATGGTCCGTGAGTTCTTGTGTGTGTCCTTGTTGTATTTTTTCTAGGATGTCATCTACGTATCGTTTCCAGAAAGTTAAGCGGCATTGTGGTGGTGCTGTGTTGAATGCTTTTTGTTCCAGGTCCTCCATGAAAAAACTGCTCATTATTGCGGATAGTGGATCTCCCATCGCGAACCCCTCTTTCTGTCTGTAAATGATGTTATTGTATTGGAAATATGTAGATTTGGCCACGAATTGTAATAACTGTGTGATGTCGTCCACTGTTAGGTTTGTGCGTTTCTTGAGTGTTTTGTCTTTTCTGAGTTTATCCTGTACTATGCATAATGTGACATCTACGGGTGTTTTTGTGAATAGTGAGATGACGTCGTGTGATATGAGTATTTCGTCCGGTGCTACTGTAATGTCTTTGAGTTCCTGTGCCAATTGTTTTGCGTTTTTGCAGTGGAAATCTGTTTGACCGATGAGTGGTTTTATTATTTCGACGAGTGCTTTTGACAGATTGTAAGTGACGGAACCTATGCTATCTACTATTGGGCGGAGTGGTGTGTCTTTTTTGTGTATTTTCGGAGTGCCGTATATGCGCGGGGTGATGCTGGCTGTAGGTATTAAGTCGTTGTATGCTTCCCGGGTGATTTTTTCTTGTTCTAGTAAGGGTCTGAGTAATGATTTTAGTGCTCGTTTCTTTCCTTCTGTTGGGTTCTTCCTGATTATTTCGTAGGTGTCGGTGTCTGATAGTAATGCGTCCATTTTCTGTTCGTATGTGCTCCTGTCTAATATAACTGTTGTCCTTCCTTTGTCTGCGGGTAGAATGGTGATTGTGTGGTCTTTCTTCATATGGCTGATGGCTTTCCTCTCCTCCTTTGTTATATTGCTCCTTGGTAATTTGGCTGTTTTTAGGATCCCTGTGACTGTGTTGCGTAGTTCGGCTTTCTGTCCCTGGTTCGGTATTTTTTGGCATGCTAGTTCCGTGGCTAAAATGTATTCCTCTATGGGGATTTTGTTCGGGGTGGTGGCAAAGTTAAGTCCTCGTGCAAGAATATTTGTTTCTGTTTCTGTGATGTTTCTTTGTGCTAAATTGCATACCCATTTGTCTTTTGTCTTGGTCTGCGTGGTTCTGGTTTTGCGCTGTTTTGTGTCTGTTAGCGATTTCAGTTTATAGATGTGGCGTTCCTTGGTCGTGGCGAATTCCTTTTCATATGTGTGTTCCAAGTGTTTTGTTACCTGCTGTTCTAGTTCTTTACCCATGGGGAAACCGTGTCCATATTTCTCTCTTCCCACATTGAGTTCTCGTTCAATATAGCTTTTCTTATTGACGGTTATGCGGATTCTCTCCTTTAATAGTGCTTTTCTGGCCTTGTCCATGATTTGTTTTGCATTATGGGTTGGGATCGGGGTCTTGATGTTGATGCTAGCTGGTATGATGTTCTCGTCTCTGCATCGGAGGTTGAACCGTAGATGGTTATTGTAGCGGGCGCGCTTTTTCCAGCCTCTCCAAGTGGCGAAGTGCTTTGACACTTTCTGGTCCAAATCTTCTTCTTATTACGCCAAAAATATTCATTTTGTCTTATTAATGCATTAACTTCTTAGGTTCCTTTCTAAGACAATGTAGCCAAGTGTATTTTTACCTTGTTGACATGTTTCGGCTGCTGCTGCACAACAAGCACTCAAACAATGTCAATATCCCAATTGGGCCATCAACAAAGGCAGACAACAAGTTCTCAATAAAACCAAAGAAATCCGGAAGAAAACACAGCAAACCAATAGAGGGCAGCAGGAACACCAAAATACAGTCACGCTACCGTACATCAGAGGAATCACAGAACCCATCCAGAGAGCCATGAAAAAACACAACATAAGCACAGCAGTCAAACCACACACAAAACTCCGCCAACAGTTAGTACACCCCAAAGATAAAATACCACCAGAACAAAAATGCAATGCCATCTACAAAATCCAGTGCAAATCGTGCAATAAATCTTACATAGGGGAAACAGGCCGGGCATTTCACATCCGAAAAAAGGAACACCAAAAAGAATGCGAAAAAGAAACAGCAGGGAGACTCACCAGAACACAAAGAGACAAAGCAGAACAGGAAAACCTAAAATCTGCCATATCAGACCACTGTAAAAGAAATAACCACATTATGGATTGGGACGGGGCTCGGGTCATTGGATCGGAGAACAACAAGTTCAAACGCTGGATCAGGGAAGCCATTGAGATCAGGAAACGAGGCACTGACAGCATCAACCGTGACGACGGCGCGTTCCTCCTTTCACACACCTGGGACACCCTCCTCCAGAGACCACCGGGCGACAGGAGGCGTGGTCAGTCTGGGCGACCTGCAGGTCCCATCAGGCTGACCACGCCTACAGGAAGTAACAACAGCTGATATACGACACGTCACCACCAACACCGGTGACAGTTCTGAAGATGGCTCGCAGCAGCAGCCGAAACATGTCAACAAGGTAAAAATACACTTGGCTACATTGTCTTAGAAAGGAACCTAAGAAGTTACTACACACATGTACTTAACTCAAGTACTACACACAAGTACTCTAGTACTACACACATGTACTTAACTCTAGTATGACACACATGTACTTAACTCTATTACTACACACATGTACTTAACTCTAGTACTACACACATGTACTTAACTCTAGTACTACACACATGTACTTAACGCTAGTACCACACACGTACTCTAGTACTACACACATGTACTTAACTCTAGTACTACACACATGTACTCTAGTACAACACACATGCACTTAACTCTAGTACCACACACATGTACTCTAGTACTACACACATACTTAAATCCAGTTCCACACAGATCTACTTAACTCTCCTACTACACACATGTACTTAACATGTGTGTAGTCCTAGAATTAAGTACATGTGTGTCATACTAGAGATAAGTACATGTGTGTAATACTTGAGTTAAGTACATGTGTGTAGTACTAGACTTAAGTACATGTGTGTAGTACTAGATTTAAGTACATGTGTGTAATACTAGAGTTAATTACAACTGTGCAGTACTAGAGATAAGTACATGTGTATAGTACTAGAGTTACCTACATCTGTGTAGTACTAGAGTACATGTGTGTGGTACTAGAGTTAAGTACATGTGTGTAGTACTAGAGTTAAGTACATGTGTGTAGTACTAGAGTACATGTGTGTAGTACTAGAGGAAGTACATGTGTGTAGAACTAGAGAACATGTGTGTAGTACTAGAGTTAAGTACATGTGTGTAATACTATAGTTAAGTACATCTGTGTAGTACTCGAGTTAAGTATATGTGTGCACTACTAGAGTTAAGTACATGTGTGTAGTACGAGGGTTAAGTACATCTGTGTAATACTAGAGTACATGTGTGTAGTACTAGAGTTAAATGCGTGTGTAGTACTAGAGTTAAGAACGTGTGTAATACTAGAGTTAAATACATGTGTGTAATACTAGAGTTAAGTACATCTGTGTAGTACTCAAGTTAAGTATATGTGTGTAGTACTAGAGTTAAGTACATGTGTGTAGTACTAGAGTTGAGTACATGTGTGTAATACCAGAATTGAGTACATCTGTGTAGTATTCAAGTTAAGTATATGTGTGTAGTACTAGAGTTAAGTACATGTGTGTAGTGCTAGAGTTAAGTACATGTGTGTAGTACTAGAGTACATGTGTGTAGTACTAGAGTTAAGTACATGTGTGTAATACCAGAATTGAGTACATCTGTGTAGTATTCGAGTTAAGTATATGTGTGTAGTACTAGAGTTAAGTAGATGTGTGTAGTACTAGAGTTAAGTACATGTGTGTAGTACTAGAGTACATGTGTGTAGTACTAGAGTACATGTGTGTAATACTAGAGTTAAGTTCATGTGTGTCGTGCTAGAGTTAAGTACATGTGTGTCGTACTAGAGTACATGTGTGTAGTACTAGAGTTAAGTACATGTGTGTAGTACTAGAGTACATGTGTGTAGTACTAGAGTTAAGTACATGTGTGTAGTACTAGAGTACATGTGTGTAGTACTAGAGTTAAGTACATGTGTGTAATACCAGAATTGAGTACATCTGTGTAGTATTCGAGTTAAGTATATGTGTGTAGTACTAGAGTTAAGTAGATGTGTGTGGTACTAGAGTTAAGTACATGTGTGTAGTACTAGAGTACATGTGTGTAGTACTAGAGTTAATTACATGTGTGTAGTGCTAGAGTTAAGTACATTTGTGTAGTACTAGAGTACATGTGTGTAGTACTAGAGTTAAGTACATGTGTGTAATACCAGAATTGAGAACATCCGTGTAGTATTCGAGTTAAGTATATGTGTGTAGTACTAGAGTTAAGTAGATGTGTGTAGTACTAGAGTTAAGTACATGTGTGTAGTACTAGAGTACATGTGTGTAGTACTAGAGTTAAGTACATGTGTGTCGTACTAGAGTTAAGTACATGTGTGTAGTACTAGAGTACATGTGTGTAGTACTAGAGTACATGTGTGTAGTACTAGAGTTAAGTACATGTGTGTAATTGAAGGAAGAAACCTACGTCCTATGCAGCTTTTCTTTCATGCGTGTTCAGTATCGAGGAGAGACGACCAAGATTCAATAGATTCAAATTAACAAAGTTTAATCCCTGACAGTACAATTCTAAGCAGAGCTCTGGGTTTGAAGAGGTCCCTAAAACAGCACACAATCTATGTGCGTCTTAGGTTAGGCACAACTTCAGAATGCACACACCCCTTCAGCCCAGCATTAAAAGACAAGCATTATAAATATTCATGAACCTATAACTAAACATTTCTCCGTGTCCAGCTGACTCCATCTCCTTCCCATATTTGGTGTTCCTGTCGTCTCCTCACAGCCAGACCTCACGTGACTCCATGACCTTGAAGACATGAGTTTTCCCACAAGGAGCCTGGACAGAAAGAAACATGGATCCTGCCCTAATGATAAGCTCCGGGCCAGCTGTGAGCCTACTCTGTACGCCTTTGTTCCAGAGATGTTAAAGGCACAATATGAATTTAATAATGACTGGTAGAAATGATTACATTCTTCATTACAAGGCATATATTAAAGGCACACAATGAATTTATAATCAGTAGTGAAAATGATTATATTCTTCAGTAGTAAAAATGATTATACTCTTCATTTCCCCCTCATGATCTCTAAAAGAGATCAACTAAACATTAAACTTCAAACTAAACAAGACAAGTATCCTCCCACACAATACCCTGTAAAAATTGTAAGAAAACAATCACTGTTGCGGACCCGTTCCTCCATTGTTCAGGACACACTGCGGACTACAAAGAATATCCTGGAGAATTTTGACCTTCACATTTTGTGTCAACACAACAGACAACTCTAAAAAATCACACCACATCTATAATGTACAAATATAATATAAAAATATGGTAGTACAAAAATAGCAAAGCAGAAAGTACTCAGAGAGCCACACATTCATCCCTGCAGTGTTTGACATCAGGATCTCCTTGGGCAAGTATAGCATATTGGGTTGGTGGGCTCACAGCACGATCAATGCCCCTCTGGATCAATCCCCTAATGCATGGAATGCAACAACAACCACACAAGGTTAGGATAGCCGCAAACACAGCGATAGAAAGAAGCACAGATGACACCAGAGTCCTGTAACGTCCAAACACTTTCATCCAGTCATCCCAGAAAGTCCCATCCACACCAGAGTGTTCTTTCATCTTCTTATTAAGAGTCCTCAGTCCGTCAATGGCTGTAGTCAGTCGCCCTCCTACTGCTGTATTATTTGGTATAAATGTACAACACTGATCTCCAAAAATACCACAAACACCTGATTTTTCTGCTAAAAGCATGTCTAGTGCAATTCTATTTTGGAATGCCATCATAGAAGTAGCTTTCAATTGTTCATGTACGGCCTTGAAAACTTCTTGTGTCCAATTTCCTAATTTCTGAACATTATAATGTATATAATTAATTCTATCGATATTTTTATTAGGTGTGATCCACACAAAGAGACTTTCAAATCCGCCAGCCACTTGGTCAGCTAATTTATACTCATCCGGTACTCCTCGAGGAACTCCTATGGCGTCAATGTATGTGGGGTCAGTAGAACTGAGCCAAGGTTTGGTACCACGTTTGACACGACTCTGTGCGTGCACCCACATTACTGTATCATCAACCTGTAACACAGTAACTGGGAGAAGTAACTATATTAACGCACACTTACCCATGGCATTTGTGGGCAGTCGGTCATAAATTTCCCCACGGCCGCACCACCACCTGGGTGCGGGAATTGCTTGAGTCATTACCACATATTCCAGAAGCAGACACTTGTCTTTTACTACGATCTCTGGGGGTCATCCTAGGAGCAGGTTGTGTGGAAAACTGTGGTGCCAATGTGTGGTTAGTCATAGTCCCCAGTTTAGGAGACTCCCATAAATACCAGACAAGCAGGAAAGAGAAAATAAAGAACAGCATAGCCAGGTAACAGACAATAGAAACACCTAACCCTGTAGGGCACATGTGCCAGATCCGGCCCTCCAAGACCTTTAATCTGGCCCTCGGCTGATTTTTCTATTAAAATACTTAAAATTTTCAGATTTTTCTGTTAATTTTCTGCACCGTTTAGCATAGCAGCGTCTCCGGCGTTTCTGTACGTTGCAACTCCCACCAGAGCAGCACAAATGAAGACTTTCCTCTTTCCAAACGCTCTTAAAGGACGATCATTTTGACTGTCGACCGTGACCCTCATCAGCAAAATGTTAAAAAATGAGAAAAGCAGATGCTGAGTTCAGGATTTCCCAAGAAAAAATAGTCTAATTCTTATTTGTTGACAGAGGTGAATGGGAAATCTGTGCTCAGTGTGTTTGGAACAAGTGGCGTTGCTTGAGGAATATAATCTTAAACACCACTACGAGACACGGAGAAAAATACAATAACTTAAAGAGAGAACTGAGTTTTCTGATCCGGCCCTTTTGGGATCAAAGTAGGTTGCATACGGCCCCCGAACCAAAATAAGTTTGACACCCCTGCTGTAGGGCATTCCCAAGGATGTCTCCGGTGTCTCCCCCTCATCGACTCAGTGTCCCTGAGTCCACCTGAAAAAGGCATGATGAGGTTATGATGGGTTGGGTCTCAGCATAGAGTAGTGAAACCACTTAGTGCCTTTTCCCTCGAGCTGGACAGCTGAGGACGTGCGAGCAGTCACAGTGTATGGTCCTGTCCACCTAGGTTCAGACCACTTCCTGGACAGAGTCTTCACGTACACAGAGTTCCAAGCGGGGTGTGTTCCAGATGAGGAGACGCCGGCACGGTCAGCAACCTGCGCAGAAAAACTACATGCAAGAGAATGCAATTGAGTCCAATAAGAAGCATGTGACAGTTTTGGAACCGTGGTTGCATCAATGGGGTGCATAGTTGAAGCTGGGCCAGGCATCAGTCTACCAGTGAACAACTCATATGGCGAATAGCCAATTGATTTGCTCACCGTCTGTCGAACAGAGAGCAAAGCAAGGGGCAGTGCCTGGACCCAGTTCATGTTGGTGTCATGGCAAATTTTAGCCAATTTCTCTTTCATGCGTTCAACACAGCCTTTGAGGATGGTACACACAGCCAAATTTGTGTTTGAGACCTAACCATTTTTCAACTTGGAGCATGTGTTTACTGTTGAAGTGTGTGCCATTGTCAGAGCGAATCAGAGCTGGAAAGTCGTGCCATGGAATGTAATGATTGATAGACATTTAATAACAGAAGAGGAATCTTCTTTGGCAACAGGATAGGCCTCAGGCCACTTGGTAAATGAATCAACAATCACCAATAAATAGCGTTTTCCCTGCACTCTGTCAATCATGTCTGTAAAGTCAATGGTGATTTCAGCGCCTGGCCAAATAGCGGGTTGGTATTGGCCAGGAAAAGGTTTCAAAGTGGGTTTGACATTGAAAAATTGGCAAGTTTTACAGGCATTGTAAAAGTCCCAAACCATCTCACTGAGATGTGGATGCCACCACATATTCAAAGCCGCTAGCATGGCTTGTGGACCAATGTGTGACGGACTGTGCACTTCTTGGAACACAAAACGTGACACTGGACCCGCAGGAATGACTGGACACCCATTTGGACCCACCCAGAGTCCATCTGAGCACCTAGTCGCACCTTTGGCAAGCCAGTAGGATTGTTCCTGTGGAGAGCATCTCCGTTGAGCCTCAACAATATGTGTGATATCCAATGGTTGCATAGTGTCAGGAATTTGGACCATGATCATATTTTCTGAGGAGTGGTAACCTGCAGCGCACTTGGCAGCTTGGTCAGCTGCATTGTTACCCTGAGAGACAAAAGAATTTTGTTTACAATGCCCTGGCACTTTAACAATAGCTACTTGCACCGCGAGCTGGAGAGCCACATCCAGGCACTCCATGAGTGCTTTGTGAGCAATAGGTTGGCCCTTGGCGGTGAAATAACCATTTCTTTTCCAAGCGGCTAGATCAAGAACAGCTGCCGAAACAGCATAGGCTGAGTCAGAATAGATTGTAACCTTGTCACCTGCAGAGTGTTCCAGAGCTAAGCAAAGTGCAAACACTTCTGCTGACTGAGCTGATGGAGAGGCAGTGATGACATGAGTAGTGAGTGTACAAAAGACGTGAGGTGTCCGACCCCCTGGGTCTGGATTCCCCAGACCCAGGGGCTGCCGCTTTCAAGGAGCCATCACTGTGTCTCCAACAGCATCCATCTGTGAACAGCATACGTCCCTCTGCCAGAGGAACCGTGCTTAAGTCGGGTCTGGATTTGGATTGTAGTGTCACATAGTATTACACACATGTACTTAACTCTAGTACTACACACGTACTTAACTCTAGTACTACACACATGTATTTACCTCTAGTACTACACACATGTATTTACCTCTAGTACTACACACATGTACTTAACTCCAGTACTACACACATATACTTAACTCGAGTACTACATAGATATACTTAACTCTAGTACTACACACATGTACTTAACTCTAGTATTACACACATGTACTTAACTCTAGTACTACACACATGTACTTAACTCTAGTACTACACACATGTACTTAACTCGAGTACTACAGTGATGTACTTAAGTATAATATTACACACATGTACTTAACTCTAGTACTACACACATGTACTTAACTGTAGTACTACACACATGTACTTAACTCTACTACTGCACAGTTGTACTTAACTTTCGTACTACAGACATTTACTAAGTTCTAGTACTGCACAGATGTACTTAACTCTAGTACTACACACATGTACGTAACTGTAGTACTGCACAGTTGTACTTAACTCTAGTATTACACAAATGTACTTAACTCTATTACTACACACATGTACTTAACTCTAGTACTACACACATGTACTTAACTCTAGTACTGCACAGATGTACTTAACTCTAGTACTACACATGTACTTAACTGTAGTACTGCACAGTTGTACTTACCTCTAGTATTACACACATGTACTTAACTCTATTACTACACACATGTACTTAACTCTAGTACTACACACATGTACTTAACTCTAGTACTACACACATGTACTTAAATCTAGTACCACACACGTACTCTAGTACTACACACATGTACTTAACTCTAGTACCACACACATGTACTCTAGTACTACAAACATGTACTTAACTCTAGTACTACACACATCTATTTAACTCTAGTACTACACACATATACTTAACTCGAATACTACACAGATGTACTCAATTCTGGTATTACACACATGTACTTAACTCTAGTACTACACACATGTACTCTAGTACTACACACATGTACTTAACTCTAGCACTACACACATGTACTTAACTCTTGTACTACACACATATACTTAATTTGAATACTACACAGATGTACTCAATTCTGGTATTACACACATGTACTTAACTCTAGTACTACACACATGTACTTAACTCTAGTACTACACACATATACTTAACTCGAGTACTACACAGATGTACTTAACTCTAGTATTACACACATGTATTTAACTCTAGTATTACACACATGTACTTAACTCTAGTACTACACACGTACTTAACTCTAGTACTACACACATGTACTCTAGTATTACACAGATGTACTTAACCCTAGTACTACACACATGTACTTAACTCTAGTACTACACACATATACTTAATTCGAGTACAACACAGATGTACTTAACTATAGTATTACACACATGTACTTAACTCTAGTACTACACACATGTACCTAACTCTAGTACTACACACATGTATTCTAGTTCTACACACATGTACTTCCTCTAGTACTACACACATGTACTCTAGTACTACACACATGTACTTAACTCTAGTACTACACACATGTACTTAACTCTAGTACCACACACATGTACTCTAGTACTACACAGATGTAGTTAACTCTAGTACTAAACACATGTACTTAACTCTAGTACTGCACAGTTGTAATTAACTCTAGTATTACACACATGTACTTAAATCTAGTACTACACACATGTACTTAACTCTAGTACTACACACATGTACTTACCTCAAGTATTACACACATGTATTTATCTCTAGAACTACACACATGTACTTAATACTAGGACTACACACATGTACTTAACTCTCGTACTACACACATGTACACTAGTACTACACACATGTACTTAACTCTAGTACTACACACATGTATTTAACTCTAGTACTACACACATGTACTTAACTCCAGTACTACACACATATACTTAACTCGAGTACTACACAGATATACTTAACTCTAGTACTACACACATGTACTTAATTCTAGTAGTACACACATGTACTTAACTCTAGTACTACACACATGTACTTAACTCGAGTACTACACTGATGTACTTAAGTATAATATTACACACATGTACTTAACTCTAGTACTACACACATGTACTTAACTGTAGTACTACACACATGTACTTAACTCTACTACTGCACAGTTGTACTTAACTCTCGTACTACAGACATTTACTAAGTTCTAGTACTGCACAGATGTACTTAACTATAGTACTACACACATGTACTTAACTGTAGTACTGCACAGTTGTACTTAAATCTAGTATTACACACATGAACTAAACTCTATTACTACACACATGTATTTAACTGTAGTACTACACACATGTACTTAACTCTAGTACTGCACAGATGTACTTAACTCTAGTACTACACACATGTACTTAACTGTAGTACTGCACAGTTGTACTTAACTCTAATATTACACACATGTACTTAACTCTATTACTACACACATGTACTTAACTCTAGTACTACACACATGTACTTAACTCTAGTACTACACACATGTACTTAACTCTAGTACCACACACGTACTCTAGTACTATACACATGTACTTAACTCTAGTACTACACACATGTAGTCTAGTACAACACACATGTACTTAACTCTAGAACCACACACATGTACTCTAGTACTACACACATGTACATAACTCTAGTACTACACACATATACTTAAATCCAGTTCTACACAGATCTACTTAACTCTCCTACTACACACATGTACATAATTCTAGTACTACACACATGTCCTTAACTCTTGTACGACACACAGGTTCTTAACTCTAGTACTGCACAGTTGTACTTATCTCTAGTATTACACACATGTACTTAACTCTAGTATTACACAAATGTACTTAACTCTAGTACTACACACATGTACTTAACTCTACTACTACACACATGTACTTAACTCGAGTATTACACACATGTACTCTAGTATTACACACATGTACTTAACTCTATTACTACACACATGTACTTAACTCTAGTACTACACACATGTACTCTAGTACTACACACATGTACTTAACTCTAGCACTACACACATGTACTTAACTCTTGTACTACACACATATACTTAATTTGAATACTACACAGATGTACTCATTTCTGGTATTACACACATGTACTTAACTCTAGTACTACACACATGCACTTAACTCTAGTACTACACACATGTACTTAACTCTAGTACTACACACATATACTTAACTCGAGTACTACACAGATGTACTTAACTCTAGTATTACACACATGTATTTAACTCTAGTATTACACACATGTACTTAACTCTAGTACTACACACGTACTTAACTCTAGTACTACACACATGTACTTAATTCGAGTACAACACAGATGTACTTAACTATAGTATTACACACATGTACTTAACTCTAGTACTACACACATGTACCTAACTCTAGTACTACACACATGTATTCTAGTTCTACACACATGTACTTCCTCTAGTACTACACACATGTACTCTAGTACTACACACATGTACTTAACTCTAGTACTACACACATGTACTCTAGTACTACACAGATGTAGTTAACTCTAGTACTAAACACGTGTACTTAACTCTAGTACTGCACAGTTGTAATTAACTCTAGTATTACACACATGTACTTAAATCTAGTACTACACACATGTACTTAACTCTAGTACTACACACATGTACTTACCTCAAGTATTACACACATGTATTTATCTCTAGAACTACACACATGTACTTAATACTAGGACTACACACATGTACTTAACTCTAGTACTACACACATGTACACTAGTACTACACACATGTACTTAACTCTAGTACTACACACATGTATTTAACTCTAGTACTACACACATGTATTTAACTCCAGTACTACACACATATACTTAACTCGAGTACTACACAGATATACTTAACTCTAGTACTACACACATGTACTTAATTCTAGTATTACACACATGTACTTAACTCTAGTACTACACACATGTACTTAACTCGAGTACTACACTGATGTACTTAAGTATAATATTACACACATGTACTTAACTCTAGTACTACACACATGTACTTAACTGTAGTACTACACACATGTACTTAACTCTACTACTGCACAGTTGTACTTAACTCTTGTACTACAGACATTTACTAAGTTCTAGTACTGCACAGATGTATTTAACTCTAGTACTACACACATGTACTTAACTCTAGTACTGCACAGATGTACTTAACTCTAGTACTACACACATGTACTTAACTGTAGTACTGCACAGTTGTACTTAACTCTAATATTACACACATGTACTTAACTCTATTACTACACACATGTACTTAACTCTAGTACTACACACATGTACTTAACTCTAGTACTACACACATGTACTTAACTCTAGTACCACACACGTACTCTAGTACTATACACATGTACTTAACTCTAGTACCACACACGTACTCTAGTACTATACACATGTACTTAACTCTAGTACTACACACATGAAGTCTAGTACAACAGACATGTACTTAACTCTAGAACCACACACATGTACTCTAGTACTACACACATATACTTAAATCCAGTTCTACACAGATCTACTTAACTCTCCTACTACACACATGTACATAATTCTAGTACTACACACATGTCCTTAACTCTAGTACGACACACATGTTCTCAACTCTAGTACTGCACAGTTGTACTTATCTCTAGTATTACACACATGTACTTAACTCTAGTATTACACAAATGTACTTAACTCTAGTACTACACACATGTACTTAACTCTACTACTACACACATGTACTTAACTCGAGTACTACACACATGTACTCTTGTATTACACACATGTACTTAACTCTATTACTACACACATGTACTTAACTCTAGTACTACACACATGTACTCTAGTACTACACACATGTACTTAACTCAAGTACTACACACAAGTACTCTAGTACTACACACATGTACTTAAGTCTAGTACTGCACAGTTCTACTTAACTCTAGTATGACACACATGTACTTAACTCTATTACTACACACATGTACTTAACTCTATTACTACACACATGTACTTAACTCTAGTACTACACACATGTACTTAACTCTAGTACTACACACATGTACTTAACTCTAGTACCACACACGTACTCTAGTACTATACACATGTACTTAACTCTAGTACTACACACATGTAGTCTAGTACAACACACATGTACTTAACTCTAGAACCACACACATGTACTCTAGTACTACACACATGTACATAACTCTAGTACTACACACATATACTTAAATCCAGTTCTACACAGATCTACTTAACTCTCCTACTACACACATGTACATAATTCTAGTACTACACACATGTCCTTAACTCTTGTACGACACACAGGTTCTTAACTCTAGTACTGCACAGTTGTACTTATCTCTAGTATTACACACATGTACTTAACTCTAGTATTACACAAATGTACTTAACTCTAGTACTACACACATGTACTTAACTCTACTACTACACACATGTACTTAACTCGAGTATTACACACATGTACTCTAGTATTACACACATGTACTTAACTCTATTACTACACACATGTACTTAACTCTAGTACTACACACATGTACTCTAGTACTACACACATGTACTTAACTCTAGCACTACACACATGTACTTAACTCTTGTACTACACACATATACTTAATTTGAATACTACACAGATGTACTCATTTCTGGTATTACACACATGTACTTAACTCTAGTACTACACACATATACTTAAATCCAGTTCTACACAGATCTACTTAACTCTCCTACTACACACATGTACATAATTCTAGTACTACACACATGTCCTTAACTCTTGTACGACACACAGGTTCTTAACTCTAGTACTGCACAGTTGTACTTATCTCTAGTATTACACACATGTACTTAACTCTAGTATTACACAAATGTACTTAACTCTAGTACTACACACATGTACTTAACTCTACTACTACACACATGTACTTAACTCGAGTATTACACACATGTACTCTAGTATTACACACATGTACTTAACTCTATTACTACACACATGTACTTAACTCTAGTACTACACACATGTACTCTAGTACTACACACATGTACTTAACTCTAGCACTACACACATGTACTTAACTCTTGTACTACACACATATACTTAATTTGAATACTACACAGATGTACTCATTTCTGGTATTACACACATGTACTTAACTCTAGTACTACACACATGCACTTAACTCTAGTACTACACACATGTACTTAACTCTAGTACTACACACATATACTTAACTCGAGTACTACACAGATGTACTTAACTCTAGTATTACACACATGTATTTAACTCTAGTATTACACACATGTACTTAACTCTAGTACTACACACGTACTTAACTCTAGTACTACACACATGTACTCTAGTATTACACAGATGTACTTAACCCTAGTACTACACACATGTACTTAACTCTAGTACTACACACATATACTTAATTCGAGTACAACACAGATGTACTTAACTATAGTATTACACACATGTACTTAACTCTAGTACTACACACATGTACCTAACTCTAGTACTACACACATGTATTCTAGTTCTACACACATGTACTTCCTCTAGTACTACACACATGTACTCTAGTACTACACACATGTACTTAACTCTAGTACTACACACATGTACTCTAGTACTACACAGATGTAGTTAACTCTAGTACTAAACACGTGTACTTAACTCTAGTACTGCACAGTTGTAATTAACTCTAGTATTACACACATGTACTTAAATCTAGTACTACACACATGTACTTAACTCTAGTACTACACACATGTACTTACCTCAAGTATTACACACATGTATTTATCTCTAGAACTACACACATGTACTTAATACTAGGACTACACACATGTACTTAACTCTAGTACTACACACATGTACACTAGTACTACACACATGTACTTAACTCTAGTACTACACACATGTATTTAACTCTAGTACTACACACATGTATTTAACTCCAGTACTACACACATATACTTAACTCGAGTACTACACAGATATACTTAACTCTAGTACTACACACATGTACTTAATTCTAGTATTACACACATGTACTTAACTCTAGTACTACACACATGTACTTAACTCGAGTACTACACTGATGTACTTAAGTATAATATTACACACATGTACTTAACTCTAGTACTACACACATGTACTTAACTGTAGTACTACACACATGTACTTAACTCTACTACTGCACAGTTGTACTTAACTCTTGTACTACAGACATTTACTAAGTTCTAGTACTGCACAGATGTATTTAACTCTAGTACTACACACATGTACTTAACTCTAGTACTGCACAGATGTACTTAACTCTAGTACTACACACATGTACTTAACTGTAGTACTGCACAGTTGTACTTAACTCTAATATTACACACATGTACTTAACTCTATTACTACACACATGTACTTAACTCTAGTACTACACACATGTACTTAACTCTAGTACTACACACATGTACTTAACTCTAGTACCACACACGTACTCTAGTACTATACACATGTACTTAACTCTAGTACCACACACGTACTCTAGTACTATACACATGTACTTAACTCTAGTACTACACACATGAAGTCTAGTACAACAGACATGTACTTAACTCTAGAACCACACACATGTACTCTAGTACTACACACATATACTTAAATCCAGTTCTACACAGATCTACTTAACTCTCCTACTACACACATGTACATAATTCTAGTACTACACACATGTCCTTAACTCTAGTACGACACACATGTTCTCAACTCTAGTACTGCACAGTTGTACTTATCTCTAGTATTACACACATGTACTTAACTCTAGTATTACACAAATGTACTTAACTCTAGTACTACACACATGTACTTAACTCTACTACTACACACATGTACTTAACTCGAGTACTACACACATGTACTCTTGTATTACACACATGTACTTAACTCTATTACTACACACATGTACTTAACTCTAGTACTACACACATGTACTCTAGTACTACACACATGTACTTAACTCAAGTACTACACACAAGTACTCTAGTACTACACACATGTACTTAAGTCTAGTACTGCACAGTTCTACTTAACTCTAGTATGACACACATGTACTTAACTCTATTACTACACACATGTACTTAACTCTAGTACTACACACATGTACTTAACTCTAGTACTACACACATGTACTTAACGCTAGTACCACACACGTACTCTAGTACTACACACATGTACTTAACTCTAGTACTACACACATGTACTCTAGTACAACACACATGCACTTAACTCTAGTACCACACACATGTACTCTAGTACTACACACATACTTAAATCCAGTTCCACACAGATCTACTTAATTCTCCTACTACACACATGTACTTAACATGTGTGTAGTCCTAGAATTAAGTACATGTGTGTCATACTAGAGATAAGTACATGTGTGTAATACTTGAGTTAAGTACATGTGTGTAGTACTAGACTTAAGTACATGTGTGTAGTACTAGATTTAAGTACATGTGTGTAATACTAGAGTTAATTACAACTGTGCAGTACTAGAGATAAGTACATGTGTATAGTACTAGAGTTACCTACATCTGTGTAGTACCAGAGTACATGTGTGTGGTACTAGAGTTAAGTACATGTGTGTAGTACTAGAGTTAAGTACATGTGTGTAGTACTAGAGTACATGTGTGTAGTACTAGAGGAAGTACATGTGTGTAGAACTAGAGAACATGTGTGTAGTACTAGAGTTAAGTACATGTGTGTAATACTATAGTTATGTACATCTGTGTAGTACTCGAGTTAAGTATATGTGTGCAGTACTAGAGTTAAGTACATGTGTGTAGTACGAGGGTTAAGTACATCTGTGTAATACTAGAGTACATGTGTGTAGTACTAGAGTTAAGTACGTGTGTAGTACTAGAGTTAAGTACGTGTGTAATACTAGAGTTAAATACATGTGTGTAATACTAGAGTTAAGTACATCTGTGTAGTACTCAAGTTAAGTATATGTGTGTAGTACTAGAGTTAAGTACATGTGTGTAGTACTAGAGTTAAGTACATGTGTGTAATACCAGAATTGAGTACATCTGTGTAGTATTCAAGTTAAGTATATGTGTGTAGTACTAGAGTTAAGTACATGTGTGTAGTGCTAGAGTTAAGTACATGTGTGTAGTACTAGAGTACATGTGTGTAGTACTAGAGTTAAGTACATGTGTGTAATACCAGAATTGAGTACATCTGTGTAGTATTCGAGTTAAGTATATGTGTGTAGTACTAGAGTTAAGTAGATGTGTGTAGTACTAGAGTTAAGTACATGTGTGTAGTACTAGAGTACATGTGTGTAGTACTAGAGTACATGTGTGTAATACTAGAGTTAAGTTCATGTGTGTCGTGCTAGAGTTAAGTACATGTGTGTCGTACTAGAGTACATGTGTGTAGTACTAGAGTTAAGTACATGTGTGTAGTACTAGAGTACATGTGTGTAGTACTAGAGTTAAGTACATGTGTGTAGTACTAGAGTACATGTGTGTAGTACTAGAGTTAAGTACATGTGTGTAATACCAGAATTGAGTACATCTGTGTAGTATTCGAGTTAAGTATATGTGTGTAGTACTAGAGTTAAGTAGATGTGTGTGGTACTAGAGTTAAGTACATGTGTGTAGTACTAGAGTACATGTGTGTAGTACTAGAGTTAATTACATGTGTGTAGTGCTAGAGTTAAGTACATGTGTGTAGTACTAGAGTACATGTGTGTAGTACTAGAGTTAAGTACATGTGTGTAATACCAGAATTGAGAACATCCGTGTAGTATTCGAGTTAAGTATATGTGTGTAGTACTAGAGTTAAGTAGATGTGTGTAGTACTAGAGTTAAGTACATGTGTGTAGTACTAGAGTACATGTGTGTAGTACTAGAGTTAAGTACATGTGTGTCGTACTAGAGTTAAGTACATGTGTGTAGTACTAGAGTACATGTGTGTAGTACTAGAGTACATGTGTGTAGTACTAGAGTTAAGTACATGTGTGTAATTGAAGGAAGAAACCTACGTCCTATGCAGCTTTTCTTTCATGCGTGTTCAGTATCGAGGAGAGACGACCAAAATTCAATAGATTCAAATTAACAAAGTTTAATCCCTGACAGTACAATTCTAAGCAGAGCTCTGGGTTTGAAGAGGTCCCTAAAACAGCACACAATCTATGTGCGTCTTAGGTTAGGCACAACTTCAGAACGCACACACCCCTTCAGCCCAGCATTAAAAGACAAGCATTATAAATATTCATGAACCTATAACTAAACATTTCTCCGTGTCCAGCTGACTCCATCTCCTTCCCATATTTGGTGTTCCTGTCGTCTCCTCACAGCCAGACCTCACGTGACTCCATGACCTTGAAGACATGAGTTTTCCCACAAGGAGCCTGGACAGAAAGAAACATGGATCCTGCCCTAATGATAAGCTCCGGGCCAGCTGTGAGCCTACTCTGTACGCCTTTGTTCCAGAGATGTTAAAGGCACAATATGAATTTAATAATGACTGGTAGAAATGATTACATTCTTCATTACAAGGCATATATTAAAGGCACACAATGAATTTATAATCAGTAGTGAAAATGATTATATTCTTCAGTAGTAAAAATTATTATACTCTTCATTTCCCCCTCATGATCTCTAAAAGAGATCAACTAAACATTAAACTTCAAACTAAACAAGACAAGTATCCTCCCACACAATACCCTGTAAAAATTGTAAGAAAACAATCACTGTTATGGACCCGTTCCTCCATTGTTCAGGACACACTGCGGACTACAAAGAATATCCTGGAGAATTTTGACCTTCACATTTTGTGTCAACACAACAGACAACTCTAAAAATCACACCACATCTATAATGTACAAATATAATATAAAAATATGGTAGTACAAAAATAGCAAAGCAGAAAGTACTCAGAGAGCCACACATTCATCCCTGCAGTGTTTGACATCAGGATCTCCTTGGGCAAGTATAGCATATTGGGTTGGTGGGCTCACAGCACGATCAATGCCCCTCTGGATCAATCCCTAATGCATGGAATGCAACAACAACCACACAAGGTTAGGATAGCCGCAAACACAGCGATAGAAAGAAGCACAGATGACACCAGAGTCCTGTAACGTCCAAACACTTTCATCCAGTCATCCCAGAAAGTCCCATCCACACCAGAGTGTTCTTTCATCTTCTTATTAAGAGTCCTCAGTCCGTCAATGGCTGTAGTCAGTCGCCCTCCTACTGCTGTATTATTTGGTATAAATGTACAACACTGATCTCCAAAAATACCACAAACACCTGATTTTTCTGCTAAAAGCATGTCTAGTGCAATTCTATTTTGGAATGCCATCATAGAAGTAGCTTTCAATTGTTCATGTACGGCCTCGAAAACTTCTTGTGTCCAATTTCCTAATTTCTGAACATTATAATGTATATAATTAATTCTATCGATATTTTTATTAGGTGTGATCCACACAAAGAGACTTTCAAATCCGCCAGCCACTTGGTCAGCTAATTTATACTCATCCGGTACTCCTCGAGGAACTCCTATGGCGTCAATGTATGTGGGGTCAGTAGAACTGAGCCAAGGTTTGGTACCACGTTTGACACGACTCTGTGCGTGCACCCACATTACTGTATCATCAACCTGTAACACAGTAACTGGGAGAAGTAAGGATATTAACGCACACTTACCCATGGCATTTGTGGGCAGTCGGTCATAAATTTCCCCACGGCCGCACCACCACCTGGGTGCGGGAATTGCTTGAGTCATTACCACATATTCCAGAAGCAGACACTTGTCTGGAGCAGGTTGTGTGGAAAACTGTGGTGCCAATGTGTGGTTAGTCATAGTCCCCAGTTTAGGAGACTCCCATAAATACCAGACAAGCAGGAAAGAGAAAATAAAGAACAGCATAGCCAGGTAACAGACAATAGAAACACCTAACCCTGTAGGGCACATGTGCCAGATCCGGCCCTCCAAGACCTTTAATCTGGCCCTCGGCTGATTTTTCTATTAAAATACTTAAAATTTTCAGATTTTTCTGTTAATTTTCTGCACCGTTTAGCATAGCAGCGTCTCCGGCGTTTCTGTACATTGCAACTCCCACCAGAGCAGCACAAATGAAGACTTTCCTCTTTCCAAACGCTCTTAAAGGACGATCGTTTTGACTGTCGACCGTGACCCTCATCAGCAAAATGAGAAAAGCAGATGCTGAGTTCAGGATTTCCCAAGAAAAATAGTCTAATTCTTATTTGTTGACAGAGGTGAATGGGAAATCTGTGCTCAGTGTGTTTGGAACAAGTGGCGTTGCTCGAGGAATATAATCTTAAACACCACTACGAGACACGGAGAAAAATACAATAACTTAAAGAGAGAACTGAGTTTTCTGATCCGGCCCTTTTGGGATCAAAGTAGGTTGCATACGGCCCCCGGACCAAAATAAGTTTGACACCCCTGCTGTAGGGCATTCCCAAGGATGTCTCCGGTGTCTCCCCCTCATGGACTCTGTGTAGCTGAGTCCAGCAGAATAAGGCTTGATGAGTTTATGATGTGTTGGGTCTCAGCATAGAGTAGTGTAAACAATTTGTGCCTTTTCCTCGAGCTGGACAGCTGAGGACGTGCGAGCGAGCAGTCACAGTGTATGGTCCTGTCCACCTAGGTTCAGACCACTTCCTGGACAGAGTCTTCACGTACACAGAGTTCCAAGCGGGGTGTGTTCCAGATGAGGAGACGCCGCCACGGTCAGCAACCTGCGCAGAAAAACTACATGCAAGAGAATGCAATTGAGTCCAATAAGAAGCATGTGACAGTTTTGGAACCGTGGTTGCATCAATGGGGTGCATAGTTGAAGCTGGGCCAGGCATCAGTCTACCAGTGAACAACTCATATGGCGAATAGCCAATTGATTTGCTCACCGTCTGTCGAACAGAGAGCAAAGCAAGGGGCAGTGCCTGGACCCAGTTCATGTTGGTGTCATGGCAAATTTTAGCCAATTTCTCTTTCATGCGTTCAACACAGCCTTTGAGGATGGTACACACAGCCAAATTTGTGTTTGAGACCTAACCATTTTTCAACTTGGAGCATGTGTTTACTGTTGAAGTGTGTGCCATTGTCAGAGCGAATCAGAGCTGGAAAGTCGTGCCATGGAATGTAATGATTGATTAGACATTTAATAACAGAAGAGGAATCTTCTTTGGCAACAGGATAGGCCTCAGGCCACTTGGTAAATGAATCAACAATCACCAATAAATAGCGTTTTCCCTGCACTCTGTCAATCATGTCTGTAAAGTCAATGGTGATTTCAGCGCCTGGCCAAATAGCGGGTTGGTATTGGCCAGGAAAAGGTTTCAAAGTGGGTTTGACATTGAAAAATTGGCAAGTTTTACAGGCATTGTAAAGTCCCAAACCATCTCACTGAGATGTGGATGCCACCACATATTCAAAGCCGCTTAGCATGGCTTGTGGACCAATGTGTGACGGACTGTGCACTTCTTGGAACACAAAACGTGACACTGGACCCGCAGGAATGACCGGACACCCATTTGGACCCACCCAGAGTCCATCTGAGCACCTAGTCGCACCTTTGGCAAGCCAGTAGGATTGTTCCTGTGGAGAGCATCTCCGTTGAGCCTCAACAATATGTGTGATATCCAATGGTTGCATAGTGTCAGGAATTTGGACCATGATCATATTTTCTGAGGAGTGGTAACCTGCAGCGCACTTGGCAGCTTGGTCAGCTGCATTGTTACCCTGAGAGACAAAAGAATTTTGTTTACAATGCCCTGGCACTTTAACAATAGCTACTTGCACCGCGAGCTGGAGAGCCACATCCAGGCACTCCATGAGTGCTTTGTGAGCAATAGGTTGGCCCTTGGCGGTGAAATAACCATTTCTTTTCCAAGCGGCTAGATCAAGAACAGCTGCCGAAACAGCATAGGCTGAGTCAGAATAGATTGTAACCTTGTCACCTACAGAGTGTTCCAGAGCTAAGCAAAGTGCTAACACTTCTGCTGACTGAGCTGATGGAGAGGCAGTGATGACATGAGTAGTGAGTGTACAAAAGACGTGAGGTGTCCGACCCCCTGGGTCTGGATTCCCCAGACCCAGGGGCTGCCGCTTTCAAGGAGCCATCACTGTGTCTCCAACAGCATCCATCTGTGAACAGCATACGTCCCTCTGCCAGAGGAACCGTGCTTAAGTCGGGTCTGGATTTGGATTGTAGTGTCACATAGTATTACACACATGTACTTAACTCTAGTACTACACACGTACTTAACTCTAGTACTACACACATGTATTTACCTCTAGTACTACACACATGTATTTACCTCTAGTACTACACACATGTACTTAACTCCAGTACTACACACATATACTTAACTCGAGTACTACATAGATATACTTAACTCTAGTACTACACACATGTACTTAACTCTAGTATTACACACATGTACTTAACTCTAGTACTACACACATGTACTTAACTCTAGTACTACACACATGTATTTAACTCGAGTACTACAGTGATGTACTTAAGTATAATATTACACACATGTACTTAACTCTAGTACTACACACATGTACTTAACTGTAGTACTACACACATGTACTTAACTCTACTACTGCACAGTTGTACTTAACTCTCGTACTACAGACATTTACTAAGTTCTAGTACTGCACAGATGTACTTAACTCTAGTACTACACACATGTGCTTAACTGTAGTACTGCACAGTTGTACTTAACTCTAGTATTACACAAATGTACTTAACTCTATTACTACACACATGTACTTAACTCTAGTACTACACACATGTACTTAACTCTAGTACTGCACAGATGTACTTAACTCTAGTACTACACATGTACTTAACTGTAGTACTGCACAGTTGTACTTACCTCTTGTATTACACACATGTACTTAACTCTATTACTACACACATGTACTTAACTCTAGTACTACACACATGTACTTAACTCTAGTACTACACACATGTACTTAAATCTAGTACCACACACGTACTCTAGTACTACACACATGTACTTAACTCTAGTACCACACACATGTACTCTAGTACTACACACATGTACTTAACTCTAGTACTACACACATCTACTTAACTCTAGTACTACACACATATACTTAACTCGAATACTACACAGATGTACTCAATTCTGGTATTACACACATGTGCTTAACTCTAGTACTACACACATGTACTCTAGTACTACACACATGTACTTAACTCTAGCACTACACACATGTACTTAACTCTTGTACTACACACATATACTTAATTTGAATACTACACAGATGTACTCAATTCTGGTATTACACACATGTACTTAACTCTAGTACTACACACATGCACTTAACTCTAGTACTACACACATGTACTTAACTCTAGTACTACACACATATACTTAACTCGAGTACTACACAGATGTACTTAACTCTAGTATTACACACATGTATTTAACTCTAGTATTACACACATGTACTTAACTCTAGTACTACACACGTACTTAACTCTAGTACTACACACATGTACTCTAGTATTACACAGATGTACTTAACCCTAGTACTACACACATGTACTTAACTCTAGTACTACACACATATACTTAATTCGAGTACAACACAGATGTACTTAACTATAGTATTACACACATGTACTTAACTCTAGTACTACACACATGTACCTAACTCTAGTACTACACACATGTATTCTAGTTCTACACACATGTACTTCCTCTAGTACTACACACATGTACTCTAGTACTACACACATGTACTTAACTCTAGTACTACACACATGTACTTAACTCTAGTACCACACACATGTACTCTAGTACTACACAGATGTAGTTAACTCTAGTACTAAACACATATACTTAACTCTAGTACTGCACAGTACATGTGTGCAGTACTAGAGTACATGTGTGTGGTACTAGAGTTAAGTTCATGTGTGTAGTTAAGTACATATGTCTAGTTCTAGAGATAAGTACATGGGTGTAGTACTAGAGTACATGTGTGTAGTACTAGAGTTAAGTACATGTGTGTAATACTAGAGTTAAGTACATGTGTGTAGTACTATAGTTAAGTACATTTGTGTAGTACTAGAGTACATGTGTGTAGTACTAGAGTTAAGTACATGTGTGTAGAACTAGAGTTAAGTACATGTGTGTAGTACTAGAGTTAAGTACATGTGTGTAATACTAGAGTTAAGTACAACTGTGCAGTACTAGAGTTAAGTACATGTGTGTAGTACTATAGTTAAGTACATTTGTGTAGTACTAGAGTACATGTGTGTAGTACTAGAGTTAAGTACATGTGTGTAGTACTAGAGTACATGTGTGTAGTACTGGAGTTAAGTACATGTGTGTAGTACTAGAGTTAAGTACATGTGTGTAGTACTAGAGATAAGTACATGTGCGTAGTACTAGAGTACATGTGTGTAGGACTAGAGTTAAGTACATGTGTGTAGTACTACAGTTAAGTAAATGTGTGTTGTCCTAGAGTACGTGTGTGGTACTGGAGTTAAGTACATATGTGTAGTACTAGAGTACATGTGTGTAGTACTAGAGTTAAGTACATGTGTGTAGTAATAGTGTACATGTGTGTAGTACTAGAGTTAAGTACATGTGTGTAGTACTAGAGTTAAGTACATGTGTGTAATACTAGAGTTAAGTACAACTGTGCAGTACTAGCGTTAAGTACATGTGTGTAGTACTATAGTTAAGTACATTTGTGTAGTACTAGAGTACATGTGTGTAGTACTAGAGTTAAGTACATGTGTGTAGTACTAGAATACATGTGTGTAGTACTGGAGTTAAGTACATGTGTGTAGTACTAGAGTTAAGTACATGTGTGTAGTACTAGAGTTAAGTACATGTGTGTAGTAGGAGAGTTAAGTACATCTGTGCAGTAGTAGAGTTAAGTACATGTGTGTAATACTAGAGTTAAGTACATGTGTGTAGTACTAGAGTTAAGTACATGTGCGTAGGACTAGAGTTAAGTACTTGTGTGTAGTACTAGAGTACATGTGTGTAGGACTAGAGTTAGGTACATGTGTGTAGTACTACAGTTAAGTAAATGTGTGTTGTCCTAGAGTACGTGTGTGGTACTGGAGTTAAGTACATGTGTGTAGTACTAGAGTACATGTGTGTAGTACTAGAGTTAAGTACATGTGTGTAGTAATAGTGTACATGTGTGTAGTACTAGAGTTTAAGTACATATGTGTAGTACTAGAGTTAAGTACGTGTGTGTAATACTAGAGTTAAGTACATGTGTGTAGTACTAGACTACATGTGTATGGTACTAGAGTTAAGTACATGTGTGTAGTACTAGAGTAAATGTGTGTAGTTCTAGAGTTAAGTACATGTGTGTAGTACTATAGTTAAGTGCATGTGTGTAGTACTAGAGTTAAGTACGTGTGTGTAGTACTAGAGTTAAGTACATGTGCGTAGTACTAGAGTACATGTGTGTAGGACTAGAGTTAAGTACATGTGTGTAGTACTACAGTTAAGTAAATGTGTGTTGTCCTAGAGTATGTGTGTGGTACTGGAGTTAAGTACATGTGTGTAGTACTAGAGTACATGTGTGTAGTACTAGAGTTAAGTACATGTGTGTAGTAATAGTGTACATGTGTGTAGTACTGGAGTTAAGTACATGTGTGTAGTACTAGAGTACATGTGTATGGTACTAGAGTTAAGTACATGTGTGTAGTACTAGAGTAAATGTGTGTAGTACTAGAGTTAAGTACTTGTGTGTAGTACTATAGTTAAGTGCATGTGTGTAGTACTAGAGTTAAGTACGTGTGTGTAATACTAGAGTTAAGTACATGTGTGTAGTACTAGTGTACATGTGTTTAGTATTAGAGTTAAGTACATGTGTGTAGTACTAGAGTTAAGTACATATGTGTAGTACTAGAGTTAAGTACATGTGTGTAGTACTAGAGTTAAGTACATGTGTGTAGTACTATAGTTAAGTCCATGTGTGTAGTACTAGAGTACATGTGTGTAGTACTAGAGTTAAGTACATGTGTGTAGTACTAGAGGTAAGTACATGTGTGTAGTACTAGAGTTAAGTACATGTGTGTAATACTAGAGTTAAGTACACGTGTGTAGTACTAGAGTACATGTGTGTAGTACTAGAGTTAAGTACATGTGTGTAGTACTACAGTTAAGTACATGTGTGTAGTACTAGAGTACATGTGTGTAGTACTAGAGTTAAGTACATGTGTGTAATACTAGAGTTAAGTACATCTGTGTAGTACTCGAGTTAAGTATATGTGTGTAGAACTACAGTTAAGTACATGTGTGTAGTACTAGAGTTAAGTGCATGTGTGTAGTACTAGTGTTAAGTACATGTGTGTAGTACTGGAGTACATGTGTGTAGTACTAGAGTTAAGTACATGTGTATGTATTTTGTACAGGTCCCAAAGCCGTACTCACACAGCAAAAATGGCATTGATATCTTTTGTGGTTTTTACACAACTTCACTTGTTATGTTCAGCCAGAATGCATTGTAACACATTGAAGCCATAGGGCTATCCTGGCAGCAAAATTCTATTTATCAGCATGTTTAAGACTAAAATCATGTAATTTTAGCATTAGAAGCCTCCACACAGTGTAGTTTTAACAAATTTTTACTTCTAAAGTCAGGATTGCACACATTGTCTCAGAATGCTTACTATGCGCTCAAAAGCAATTTGCGGGCATAAAAAGATGATAACAGTTATAACTTCAGCATAGAAGGAGATAGAACCAAGATTCCAAATGTATTTTTTACAGGACCCAAAGCCCTACTCACACAGCAAAAATGGCATCGATATCTTTTGTAGTTTTTCCACAACTTCACTTATGTTCAGCCAGAATGCATAACAACGCATAGAAGCCATAGGGCTGTCCTGGCCAAAAAATTCTATTTATCAGCATGTTTAAGCCTAAAATCTTGTAATTTTAGCATGAGAAGCCTCCACACAATCTAGTTTTAACAAGTTTTTACTTCTAAAGTCAGGATTGCACACATTGTCTCAGAATGCTTATTATGCCCTCAAATGCAATTTGCGGGCATAAAAAGATGATAACGGTTATAACTTCAGCATAGAAGGAGATAGAACCAACATTCCAAATGTATTTTGTACAGGTCCCAAAGCCCTACTCACACAGCAAAAATGGCATTGATATCTTTTGTAGTTTTTACACAACTTTACTTATGTTGAGCCGGAATGCATTGTAACGCATAGAAGCCATAGGGATATCCTGGCCACAAAATTCTATTTAACAGCATGTTTAAGCCTAAAATAATGTAATTTTAGCACGAGAAGCCCCCACACAGTGTAGTTTTAACAAGTTTTTACTTCTAAAGTCAAGATTTCATACATTGTCTCAGAATGCTTATTATGCGCTCAAAAGCAATTTGCGGGCATAAAAAGATGATAACGGTTATAACTTCAGCATAGAAGGAGATAGAACCAAGATTCCAAATGTATTTTGTACAGGGCCCTAAACCCTACTTGCACAGGAAAAATGGCATTGATATATTTGTAGTTTTTCCACAACTTCACTTATGTTCAGCCAGAATGCATTGTAACGCATAGAAGCCATAGGGCTATCCTGGCCACAAAATTCTATTTATCAGCATGTTTAAAGCTAAAATCATGTAATTTTAGCATGAGAAACATCCACATAGTGTAGTTTTAACAAGTTTTTACTTCTAAAGTCAGGATTGCATTATTTATCTCAGAATACTTATTATGCGCTCAAAAGCAATGCTGATGAATCGAATTTTTTTGGCCAGGATAGCCCTATGGCTTCTATGCGTTGTAATGCATTCTGGCTGAACATAAGTGAAGTTGTGGAAAAACTGCAAAAGATATCAATGCCATTTTTGCTGTGTGAGTAGGGCTTTGGGTCCTGTAAAAAATACATTTGGAATCTTGGTTCTATCTCCTTCTATGCTGAAGTTATAACTGTTATCATCTTTTTATGCCCGCAAATTGCTTTTCAGCGCATAATAAGCATTCTGAGACAAAGAATGCAATCCTGACTTTAGAAGTAAAAACTTGTTAAAACTACACTGTGTGGATGCTTCTCATGCTACAATTACATGATTTTAGTCTTAAACATGCTGATAAATAGAATTTTGCGGCCAGGATAGCCCTATGGCTTCTATGTGTTCCAATGCATTCTGGCTGAGCATAACAAGTGAAGTTGTGGAAAAACTACAAAAGATATCTTTGGAATTTTTGCTGTGTTAGTAGGGCTTTGGGTCCTGTAAAAAATACATTTGGAATCTTGGTTCTATCTCCTTCTATGCTGAAGTTATAACTGTTATCATCTTTTTATGCCCGCAAATTGCTTTTCAGCGCATAATAAGCATTCTGAGACAAAGAATGCAATCCTGACTTTAGAAGTAAAAACTTGTTAAAACTACACTGTGTGGATGCTTCTCATTCTACAATTACATGATTTTACGCTTAAACATGCTGATAAATAGAATTTTGTGGCCAGGATAGCCCTATGGCTTCTATGCGTTACAATGCATTCTGGCTGAACATAACAAGTGAAGTAGTGGAAAAACTACAAAAGATGTCAATGCCATTTTTGCTGTGTAAGTAGGGCTTTGGGACCTGTACAAAATACATTTGGAATCTTGGTTCTATCTCATTCTATGCTGAAGTTATAACCGTTGTCATCTTTTTATGACCGCAAATTGCTTCTGAGCGCATAATAAGCATTCTGAGACAATGTATGCAATCTTGACTTTAGGAGTAAAAACTTGTTAAAACTACACTATGTGGAGGCTTCTCATGCTAAAATTACATGATTTTACGCTTAAACATGCTGATAAATAGAATTTTGTGGCCAGGATAGCCCTATGGCTTCTATGCGTTACAATGTATTCTGGCTGAACATAACAAGTGAAGTTGTGGAAAAACTACAAAAGATGTCAATGCCATTTTTGCTGTGTAAGTAGGGCTTTGGGACCTGTACAAAATACATTTGGAATCTTGGTTCTATCTCATTCTATGCTGAAGTTATAACTGTTGTCATCTTTTTATGACCGCAAATTGCTTTTCAGCGCATAATAAGCATTCTGAGACATTGTATGCAATCCTGACTTTAGGAGTAAAAACTTGTTAAAACTACACTATGTGGAGGCTTCTCATGCTAAAATTACATGATTTTATGCTTAAACATGCTGAAAAATAGAATTTTGTGGCCAGGATAGCCCTATGGCTTCTATGCATTACAATGCATTCTGGCTGAACATAACAAGTGAAGTTGTGGAAAAACTACAAAAGATGTCAATGCCATTTTTGCTGTGTAAGTAGGGCTTTGGGACCTGTACAAAATACATTTGGAATCTTGGTTCTATCTCATTCTATGCTGAAGTTATAACCGTTGTCATCTTTTTATGACCGCAAATTGCTTCTGAGCGCATAATAAGCATTCTGAGACAATGTATGCAATCCTGACTTTAGGAGTAAAAACTTGTTAAAACTACACTATGTGGAGGCTTCTCATGCTAAAATTACATGAGTTTACGCTTAAACATGCTGATAAATAGAATTTTGTAGCCAGGATAGCCCTATGGCTTTTATGCGTTACATTGCATTCTGACTGAACATAACAAGTGAAGTTGTGGAAAAACTACAAAAGATGTCAGTGCCATTTTTGCTGTGCAAGTAGAGCTTTGGAACCTGTACAAAATACATTTGAAATCTTGGTTCTATCTCATTTTATGCTGAAGTTATAACCGTTGTCATCTTTTTATGACCGCAAATTGCTTTTCAGCGCATAATAAGCATTCTGAGACATTGTATGCAATTCTGACTTTAGGAGTAAAAACTTGTTAAAACTACACTATGTGGAGGCTCCTCATGCTAAAATTACATGATTTTACGCTTAAACATGCTGATAAATAGAATTTTGTGGCGAGGATAGCCCTATGGCTTCTAGACGTTACAATACATTCTGGCTGAACATAACAAGTGAAGTAGTGGAAAAACTACAAAAGATGTCAATGCCATTTTTGCTGTGTAAGTAGGGCTTTGGGACCTGTACAAAATACATTTGGAATCTTGGTTCTATCTCATTCTATGCTGAAGTTATAACCGTTGTCATCTTTTTATGACCGCAAATTGCTTTTCAGCGCATAATAAGCATTCTGAGACATTGCATGCAATCCTGACTTTAGAAGTAAAAACTTGTTAAAACTACACTGTGTGGAGGCTTCTCATGCTAAAGTTACATGATTTTACGCTTAAACATGCTGATAAATAGAATTTTGTGGCCAGGATAGCCCTATGGCTTCTATGCGTTACAATGCATTCTGGCTGAACATAACAAGTGAAGTTGTGGAAAAAGTACAAAAGATGTCAATGCCATTTTTGGGCTGTAAGTAGGGCTTTGGGACCTGTACAAAATACATTTGGAATCTTGGTTCTATCTCATTCTGTGCTGAAGTTATAACCGTTGTCATCTTTTTATGACCGCAAATTGCTTCTGAGCGCATAATAAGCATTCTGAGACAATGTATGCAATCCTGACTTTAGAAGTAAAAACTTGTTAAAACTACACTGTGTGGAGGCTTCTCATGCTAAAGTTACATGATTTTACGCTTAAACATGCTGATAAATAGAATTTTGTGACCAGGATAGCCCTGTGGCTTCTATGCGTTACAATGCAGTCTGGTTGAACATAACAAGTGAAGTTGTGGAAAAAGTACAAAAGATGTCAATGCCATTTTTGGGCTGTAAGTAGGGCTTTGGGACCTGTACAAAATACATTTGGAATCTTGGTTCTATCTCATTCTGTGCTGAAGTTATAACCGTTGTCATCTTTTTATGACCGCAAATTGCTTCTGAGCGCATAATAAGCATTCTGAGACAATGTATGCAATCCTGACTGTAGAAGTAAAAACTTGTTAAAACTACACTGTGTGGAGGATTCTCATGCTAAAGTTACATGATTTTACGCTTAAACATGCTGATAAATAGAATTTTGTGACCAGGATAGCCCTATGGCTTCTATGCGTTACAATGCAGTCTGGTTGAACATAACAAGTGAAGTTGTGGAAAAAGTACAAAAGATGTCAATGCCATTTTTGCTGTGCAAGTAGGGCTTTGGGACCTGTACATTTGGGATCTTGGTTCTAACTCAGAAGACCCTTATGATGATGAACTTTCAAAGGCCAGTTATGTCGCCCGGAATGGCGACACTGGGGCCCCACCCTGGAGCCAGGCCTGGGGTGGGTGCACGCCGGCGAGCGCCTTGTGGCCGGGCCTTTCCCCACGGGGCCCGGCCGGGCCCAGCCCGAAGGAGCGACGTGGGGCCGCCCTCTGGTGGGCCCACCACCCCCGAGAGGAGCCATAGGGGTTGGGTGTGGAGAGATCTGGGCTGCGGTCGAAGGCAGGGTCCTCGTCGACCGGATCTCCGGACATGGAGACTAGCTCTGGGGACATGGAATGTCACCTCGCTGGGGGGGAAGGAGCCTGAGCTTGTGCGGGAGGTTGAGCGTTACCGGCTAGATATAGTCGGCCTCACCTCCACGCACAGCTTGGGGTCCGGAACCCAACTCCTTGAGAGGGGTTGGACTCCCCATTTCTCTGGCGTTGGCCGCGGGGAGCGGGGGCGAGCTGGTGTGGGCCTGCTTATTGCCCCACAGCTCAGCCGCTGCGTGTTGGAGTACACCCTGGTGAACGAGAGGGTCGCGTCCCTGCGCCTTCGGGTCGGGGACAGGTCTCTCACTGTAGTGTCGGCCTACGGGCCGAACAGCAGTGCAGAGTACTTGGAGTCTCTGGGAGGGGTACTGGACAGTGCACCAACCGGGGACTCCGTTGTTCTACTGGGGGACTTCAACGCCCACGTGGGCAACGACAGTGACACTTGGAGAGGGGTGATTGGGAGGAACGGCCTCCCCGATCTGAACCCGAGCGGTGTTCTGTTATTGGACTTCTGTGCTAGTCACAGCTTGTCCATAACGAACACCATGTTCGAGCACAAGGGGGTCCATCGGTGCACGTGGCACCAGGACTCCCTAGGCCGGAGGTCGATGATCGACTTTGTTGTCGTGTCATCTGACCTTCGGCCGTGTGTCTTGGACACTCGGGTGAAGAGAGGGGCAGAGCTGTCAACTGATCACCACCTGGTGGTGAGTTGGGTCCGCTGGCGGAGGAGGAAGCCGGAAAGACCTGGCAGGCCCAAGCGTATCGTGAGGGTCTGTTGGGAACGTCTGGCAGAACCTTCTGTCGGTGCGGCCTTCAACTCACACCTCCGGGAGAGCTTCTCCCAGATCGCGGGGGAGGCTGGGGACATAGAGCCCGAGTGGGCTTCATTCTCGTCCTCTATTGTCGATGCGGCTGCTCGTAGCTGTGGCCGTAAGGTCTGTGGTGCCTGTCGCGGCGGCAATCCCCGAACCCGGTGGTGGACACTGGAAGTAAGGGATGCCGTCAAGCTGAAGAAGGAGTCCTACCGGGCCTTGCTGGCTCGGGGGACTCCTGAAGCAGCTGACAGGTACCGGCGGGCCAAGCGTGCTGCAGCCCGGGCGGTGGCAGAGGCAAAAACTCGGGTCTGGGAGGAGTTCGGGGAGGCCATGGAGGAGGACTATCGGACGGCCCCAAGGAAATTCTGGCAAACCGTCCGGCGCCTCAGGAGGGGGAAGCAGTTCTTCACCAACACTGTTTACAGTGCGGGGGGAGAGCTGCTGACCTCGACTGGGGATGTTGTCGGGCGGTGGAAGGAATACTTTGGGGAGCTCCTCAATCCCACCGTCACGTCCTCCGAAGAGGAGGCCGAGGCTGGGGACCCAGAGGCGGACTCACCCATCACCCTGGCCGAAGTCACTGAGGTGGTTAGAAAGCTCCTCGGCGGCAAGGCTCCGGGGGTGGATGAGATCCGTCCTGAGTACCTTAAGTCTCTGGGTGTTGTGGGGCTGTCTTGGCTGACACGCCTCTGCAACATCGCGTGGCGGTCGGGAACAGTACCTTTGGACTGGCAGACCGGGGTGGTGGTCCCTCTGTATAAAAAGGGGGACCGGAGTGTGTGTTCCAACTACAGGGGAATCACACTCCTCAGCCTCCCCGGTAAAGTCTATGCCAGGGTACTGGAGAGGAGAGTTCGGCCGATAGTCGATCCTCGGATTCAAGAGGAGCAGTGTGGTTTTCGGCCTGGTCGTGGAACACTGGACCAGCTCTACACCCTCCATCGGGTGCTCGAGGGTTCATGGGAGTTTGCCCAACCAGTCCACATGTGCTTTGTGGACCTGGAGAAGGCATTTGACCGTGTCTCTCGTGGTGCCCTGTGGGGGGTGCTCCGGGAGTATGGGGTCCGGGGCCCTTTGCTAAGGGCTGTCCGGTCCCTGTATGACCGGAGCAGGAGCTGTGGTCGCATTGCCGGCAGTAAGTCAGACTTGTTCCCGGTGCATGTTGGACTCCGCCACCTATGGTCATGAGCTCTGGGTAATGACCGAAAGAACGATATCGCGGATACAAGCGGCTAAAATGAGTTTCCTTTGCAGAGTGGCCGAGCGCTCCCTTAGAGATAAGGTGAGGAGCTCGGTCACACGGGAGGAGCTCGGAGTAGAGTCGCTGCTCCTCCACGTCGAGAGGAGCCAGCTGAGGTGGCTCGGCCATCTGGTCCGGATGCCTCCTGGACGCCTCCCTCGCGAGGTGTTCCGGGCATGTCCCACCGGTAGGAGGCCCCGGGGAAGACCCAGGACACGCTGGAGGGACTATGTCTCTCGGCTGGCCTGGGAACGCCTCGGGGTCCGTCCGGAGGAGCTGGAGGAAGTGGCCGGGGAAAAGGAAGCTTGGGAGCCCCTGCTTAGACTGCTGCCCCTGCGACCCGGCCCCGGATAAGCGGAAGAAGATGGATGGATAGATGGTTCTATCTCATTCTATGCTGAAGTTATAACCGTTGTCATCTTTTTATGACCGCAAATTGCTTCTGAGCGCATAATAAGCATTCTGAGACAATGTATGCAATCCTGACTTTAGAAGTAAAAACTTGTTAAAACTACACTGTGTGGAGGCTTCTCATGCTAAAGTTACATGATTTTACGCTTAAACATGCTGATAAATAGAATTGTGTTCCAACTACAGGGGAATCACACTCCTCAGCCTCCCCGGTAAAGTCTATGCCAGGGTACTGGAGAGGAGAGTTCGGCCGATAGTCGAACCTCGGATTCAAGAGGAGCAGTGTGGTTTTCGGCCTGGTCGTGGAACACTGGACCAGCTCTACACCCTCCATCGGGTGCTCGAGGGTTCATGGGAGTTTGCCCAACCAGTCCACATGTGCTTTGTGGACCTGGAGAAGGCATTCGACCGTGTCTCTCGTGGTGCCCTGTGGGGGGTGCTCCGGGAGTATGGGGTCCGGGGCCCTTTGCTAAGGGCTGTCCCGTCCCTGTATGACCGGAGCAGGAGCTGTGTTCGCATTGCCGGCAGTAAGTCAGACTTGTTCCCGGTGCATGTTGGACTCCGCCACCTATGGTCATGAGCTCTGGGTAATGACCGAAAGAACGAGATCGCGGATACAAGCGGCTAAAATAAGTTTCCTTCGCAGAGTGGCCGGGCGCTCCCTTAGAGATAAGGTGAGGAGCTCGGTCACACGGGAGGAGCTCGGAGTAGAGTCGCTGCTCCTCCACGTCGAGAGGAGCCAGCTGAGGTGGCTCGGGCATCTGGTCCGGATGCCTCCTGGACGCCTCCCTCGGGAGGTGTTCCGGGCATGTCCCACCGGTAGGAGGCCCCGGGGAAGACCTAGGACACGCTGGAGGGACTATGTCTCTCGGCTGGCCTGGGAACGCCTCGGGGTCCGTCCGGAGAAGCTGGAGGAAATGGCCGGGGAAAAGGAAGCTTGGGAGCCCCTGCTTAGACTGCTGCTCCTGCAACCCGGCCCCGGATAAGCGGAAGAAGATGGATGGATGGATGGTTCTATCTCATTCTATGCTGAAGTTATAACCGTTGTCATCTTTTTATGACCGCAAATTGCTTTTCAGCGCATAATAAGCATTCTGAGACATTGTATGCAATCCTGACTTTAGAAGTAAAAACTTGTTAAAACTACACTGTGTGGAGGCTTCTCATGCTAAAGTTACATGATTTTACGCTTAAACATGCTGATAAATAGAATTTTGTGGCCAGGATAGCCCTATGGCTTCTATGCGTTACAATGCATATGGCTTCTATGCGTTACAATGCATTCTGGCTGAACATAACAAGTGAAGTTGTGGAGAAACTACAAAAGATGTCAATGCCATTTTTGCTTTGTAAGTAGGGCTTTGGGACCTGTAAAAAATACATTTGGAATCTTGGTTCTTTCTCATTCTATGCTGAAGTTATAACCGTTGTCATCTTTTTATGCCCGGAAATTGCTTCTGAGCGCATAATAAGCATTCTGAGACAATGTATGCAATCCTGACTTTAGAAGTAAAAACTTGTTAAAACAACACTGTGTGGAAGCTTCGCATGCTAAAGTTACATGGTATTACGTTTAAACATGCTGATAAATAGAATTTTGTGGCCAGGATAGCCCTATGGCTTCTATGCGTTACAATGCATTCTGACTGAACATAACAAGTGAAGTTGTGGAAAAACTACAAAAGATGTCACTGCCATTTTTGCTGTGCAAGTAGAGGTTTGGAACCTGTCCAAAATACAATTGGAATCTTGGTTCTATCTCATTCTATGCTGAAGTTATAACCGTTGTCATCTTTTTATGACCGCAAATTGCTTTTCAGCGCATAATAAGCATTCTGAGACATTGTATACAATCCTGACTTTAGGAGTAAAAACTTGTTAAAACTACACTATGTGGAGGCTTCTCATGCTAAAATTACATGATTTTACGCTTAAACATGCTGATAAATAGAATTTTGTGGCGAGGATAGCCCTATGGCTTCTATACGTTACAATACATTCTGGCTGAACATAACAAGTGAAGTAGTGGAAAAACTACAAAAGATGTCAATGCCATTTTTGCGGTGTAAGTAGGGCTTTGGGACCTGTGCAAAATAAATTTGGAATCTTGGTTCTATCTCATTCTTTGCTGAAGTTATAACCGTTATCATCTTTATATGACCGCAAATTGCTTCTGAGCGCATAATAAGCATTCTGAGACAATGTATGCAATCCTGACTTTAGAAGTAAAAACTTGTTAAAACTACACTGTGTGGAGGCTTCTCATGCTAAAGTTACATGATTTTACGCTTAAACATGCTGATAAATAGAATTTTGTGGCCAGGATAGCCCTATGGCTTCTATGCGTTACAGTGCATTCTGGCTGAACATAACAAGTGAAGTTGTGGAAAAAGTACAAAAGATGTCAATGCCATTTTTGCTGTGCTAGTAGGGCTTTGGGACCTGTACAAAATACATTTAGAATCTTGGTTCTATCTCATTCTGTGCTGAAGTTATAACCGTTGTCATCTTTTTATGACCGCAAATTGCTTTTCAGCACAGAATAAGCATTCTGAGACATTGTATGCAATCCTGACTTTAGAAGTAAAAACTTGTTAAAACTACACTGTGTGGAGGCTTCTCATGCTAAAGTTACATGATTTTACGCTTAAACATGCTGATAAATAGAATTTTGTGGCCAGGATAGCCCTATGGCTTCTATGCGTTACAATGCATTCTGGCTGAACATAACAAGTGAAGTTGTGGAAAAACTACAAAAGATGTCAATGCCATTGTTGCTGTGCAAGTAGGGCTTTGGGACCTGTACAAAATACATTTGGAATCTTGGTGCTATCTCATTCTATGCTGAAGTTATAACCGTTGTCATCTTTTTATGACCGCAAATTGCTTTTCAGCGCATAATAAGCATTCTGAGACAATGTATGCAATCCTCACTTTAGAAGTAAAAACTTATTAAAACTACACTATGTGGAGGCTTCTCATGCAAAAAATTACATGATTTTACGCTTAAACATGCTGATAAATAGAATTTTGTGGCCAGGATAGCCCTATGGCTTCTATGCGTTACAATGCATTCTGTCTGAACATAACAAGTGAAGTTGTGGAAAAAGTACAAAAGTTGTCAATGCCATTTTTGCTGTGCAAGTAGGGCTTTGGGACCTGTACAAAATACATTTGGAATCTTAGTTCTATCTCATTCTATGCTGAAGTTATAACCGTTGTCATCTTTTTATGACCGCAAATTGCTTCTGAGCACATAATAAGCATTCTGAGACAATGTATGCAATCCTGACTTTAGAAGTAAAAACTTGTTAAAAACTACACTGTGTGGAGGCTTCTCATGCTAAAATTACATGATTTTACGGTTAAACATGCTGATAAATAGAATTTTGTGGCCAGGATAGCCCTATGGCTTCTATGCGTTACAGTGCATTCTGGCTGAACATAACAAGTGAAGTTGTGGGAAAAACTACAAAAGATGTCAATACCATTTTTGCTGTGCAATGCCATTTTTTGCTGTGCAAGTAGGGCTTTGGGACCTGTACATTTGGAATCTTGGTTCTATCTCAGAAGACCCTTATGATGATGAACTTTCAAAGGCCAGTTACGTCGCCCGGAATGGCGACACCGGGGCCCCACCCTGGAGCCAGGCCTGGGGTGGGTGCACGCCGGCGAGCGCCTTGTGGCCAGGCCTTTCCCCACGGGGCCCGGCCGGGCCCAGCCCGAAGGAGCGACGTGGGGCCGCCCTCTGGTGGGCCCACCACCCTCGAGAGGAGCCATAGCGGTCGGGTGCGGAGAGATCTGGGCGGCGGTCAAAGGCAGGGGCCTCGTCGACCGGATCTCCGGACATGGAGACTAGCTCTGGGGACATGGAATGTCACCTCGCTGGGGGGAAAGGAGCTTGAGCTTGTGCGGGAGGTTGAGCTTTACCGGCTAGATATAGTCGGCCTCACCTCCACGCACAGCTTGGGGTCCGGAACCCAACTCCTTGAGAGGGGTTGGACTCTCCATTTCTCTGGAGTTGGCCGCGGGGAGCGGCGGCGAGCTGGTGTGGGCCTGCTTATTGCCCCACAGCTCAGCCGCTGCGTGTTGGAGTTCACCCCGGTGAACGAGAGGGTCGCGTCCCTGCGCCTTCGGGTCGGGGACAGGTCTCTCACTGTGGTGTCGGCCTACGGGCCGAACAGCAGTGCAGAGTACCCGGCCTTCTTGGAGTCTCTGGGAGGGGTACTGGACAGTGCACCAACCGGGGACTCCGTTGTTCTACTGAGGGACTTCAACGCCCACGTGGGTAACGACAGTGACATTTGGAGAGGGGTGATTGGGAGGAACGGCCTCCCCGATCTGAACCCGAGCGGTGTTCTGTTATTGGACTTCTGTGCTAGTCACAGCTTGTCCATAACGAACACCATGTTCAAGCACAAGGGGGTCCATCGGTACACGTGGCACCAGGACTCCCTAGGCCGGAGGTCGATGATCGACTTTGTTGTTGTGTCCTCTGACCTCCGGCCGTGTGTCTTGGACACTCGGGTGAAGAGAGGGGCAGAGCTGTCAACTGATCACCACCTGGTGGTGAGTTGGGTCCGCTGGCGGAGGAGGAAGCCGGAAAGACCTGATGTCAATGCCATTGTTGCTGTGCAAGTAGGGCTTTGGGACCTGTACAAAATACATTTGGAATCTTGGTTCTATTTTATTCTATGCTGAAGTTATAACCGTTGTCATCTTTTTATGACCAAAAATTGCTTCTGAGCGCATAATAAGCATTCTGAGACAATGTATGCAATCCTGACTTTAGAAGCAACAAGAGCTCCGCCAGCGGGGCAAAATACGCCCGTACTTTGAATTATTGTATATAGAATTAAGTTAGAATTTGTCAAACCTAGTTAAAAATGAATTGTTGGTACAGTTTGGAAGTTTGACATTCCTAGGTGAGACGGTTGTGGAGTTAGAGCGCGGACAAGAAATTGTCCACAGACAGACGGACAGACGGACAGACAGACGGACGGATAATCAATAGTGAAATCTGGCTCTTGCAGTAGGAGTATGAGTATGACGTCATCACATTCTAGAATCGGAATTCCACCAATCAGATTGCAGCAACAGAACTTAAAGACACTACAAAGCTTTAATGTGTCCACAGACGGATAGACGGACGGACGGACGGACAGTGCCATACCATAATACGTCCCGTTTTATCACGGGCGTATAAAAACTTGTTAAAACTACACTATGTGGAGGCTTCTCATGCTAAAATTACATGATTTTACGCTTAAACATGCTGATAAATAGAATTTTGTGGCCAGGATAGCCCTATGGCTTCTATGCGTTACAATGCATTCTGGCTGAACATAACAAGTGAAGTTGTGGAAAAAGTACAAAAGATGTCAATGCCATTTTTGCTGTGTAAGTAGGGCTTTGGGACCTGTACAAAATAAATTTGGAATCTTGGTTCTATCTCATTCTGTGCTGAAGTTATAACCGTTGACATCTTTTTATGACTGCAAATTGCTTTGGAGCGCATAATAAGCATTTTGAGACAATGTATGCAATCCTGACTTTAGAAGTAAAAACTTGTTAAAACTACACTGTGTGGAGGCTTCTCATGCTAAAATGACATGATTTTAGTCTTAAACATGCTGATAAATACAATTTTGTGACCAGGATAACCCTATGTGTTCTATGCGTTATAATAAATTCTAGCTGAACATAACAAGTGAAGTTGTGGAAAAACTACAAAAGATATCAATGCTGTTTTTGCTGTGCAAGTAGGGCTTTGGGATTTGTACAAAATACATTTGGAATCTTGGTTCTATCTCGTTCTATGGTGAAGTTATAGCCGTTATCATCTTTTTATGCCCGCAATTTGCTTTTGAGCGCATAATAAGCATTTTGAGACAATGTATGCAATCCTGACTTTAGAAGTTGAAGAATTAGATTTTCTTTCTCACCATGTAACACAAATAAGAAATAAATAATCAATCACCTGTCTTGGTCATTAATTCTTCCGCGTGTTCAAAACTGAAATAAGGAATTATATTTACTTTTCTCTGAGGCAACAAGATCTACACTAAAAAGCAATTAGCACATACCAGCTTCGAAGTATTACCAGGATTCAATAAGTTTCAATTAACAAGATTTATTTCCCTAACATCATCTCTAAGCAGATATGTCTGGTTGCCAGGGGTAGAGACATAGCAACCACCCAAAAACTGGCTTCCAGTAACTTTTGACATTTTCAAATCATGAATATGCAAAACAGGAAATGTGCGTGGCGCTGCTGACTCCTCCCCCGACTTTTCTTCGTTCTTCTGCATGAAATAAGACACACCAGCTCACCGGAAGCTGCGAGAGGCGGGGGCCTCATGTCTGGTTTCGAAAAGACGGGAAGTGGTCACAGCTGCACCCTGCAGCGAGCTCATAATATAGACACTTTGCAAATCAGGCAACTGTTAAAACTTTAATATTAGAAAATAAAATATCAAACACTTCAAACCCCCTTCTGAGATCTCCTTCCGAGATCTCACCTAAATCAAACTCTGAAATGTGAAAATAGAACATAAAAACACCAAAAAATCACAGAATACTCATAAAAATGTTTAAAATGTTGAAATGTCAAAAAGTACAAAAACACTCAAATGTAAGTCATCCTGAAAATGTTTAAAATGTAATAGTCAAAAAGGGTTAAACATATAAATCATCATTAATCGTCAAAGGATAGAAATGTTTTTTTTTTTTTTTTCTTTCACCCCCTTCTGACGTCTTATATATACATTACCCATAGGTGTCACTGTTGAAGCTTGTTCAATTATTCAGGGTTTCCCAGAGCCTCTGGTTTAACTCCTCCTCATGTGTATTATTCATTTGCTCCACATGGACATCCATCTCTATTATGTTTACTGGGTTTTGCCAAAATATTCCAGCCGTCATTTTGGACATGGACCTAGAGATGAGCTTAACAACACAGGGAAGAAGGCATCCAAACACAACAAAGCATAACAAAAGAAACAGTCCTATCCCCAAAAATACCTTCTGAAGGAGAGCTGACCAGGAGGTAGAGTTGAGCCAGTTTAACCACGTCCCCTGAGGAGACTGGTCCTCCTGAGACGTCAAAAAATCTCTCAACTGTTCTACTTTTTTCCGAATCCGAGTCCAATTTCCTGTTTCATCTGGGATGTAGGTGCAGCAATGATCTATTCCAACAGCGGCACACATGCCTCCTTGTTCGGCATATATGCTGTCTAGGCCCAGTCTGTTTTGTGTTGCCATTTCAGCTACCGCATTTAGTTCTGAACTGTCCTCTAATTGTCCTACTATTTCCCCCAAAATCCCTGTAATATTCTCCAGGGTCCACCAGACCTCATTCATCCTTTGGGATAAGTGTGCTACACCCAATTGGGGTAACATTGTGAATAATAGACCCTTACCATCTCCTATGAGTGGTTTTCTTCCTTGATTATTTGAGAAGGGTACATAAGCTTGCACTGGTGTAAAATCGCGTTTCCCTATGTGTTTATGCAGATTGTGATGCCTGTGTTTTTCAATTACCTCGTCAAAGTAGGATTCTGGGAAGATCACCGAGGCTGGCGCCAGTTTAGCCAATGTACACGTTCCACACCACTTTTCTGGAAGTGTCAGATAAGCTTTACGGCCACAAACCCATACCATATCTTTTGGGGTTGGGTATCCCTTTTTCCAGGGTGGGTGAAGAAGGATCCGGTTAGTACCAGTTGTTTTAATGGATCTATTTTCTAGTAGGACGGAACCATTAATTGAATAGACACCAGCCACCCACATAAATTTGGTGGAGTTGGGTATTTTGTATTTTATGGAACCCAGAAAATTGCGATTGAGATATTTATGAGGATATTGCTTCTGTGGCCGGTAAGTTGTGTCATTTATACCCACTTCCGTCACTTCTAATATGTCTAGAGATTTCTGGTGCCCCAAAAATGTTCTGTTTACAGAACAGGATACAAAGATTGATAGGGGCGCGGGATGTAGATTACGAGCAAATTGTAACCCCTTGTTTACTGTTTGTTTGTACGCTCGGTCCAATGCCGAGGTTGTGTCCACCCTGAATATGGTATGTTCGGAAATTCTGAACAGCAATCCTTGCAGCGGGATATGCCCTTTAAATTAGGAGATATACTTTCCAGGTACCAATTTATCATGAGACACACTAAATCATTTGCAGATACTGGTACAGGTGTGGATGTGGGATTAGAGTGGGTGTGGTGTGGTTTCAAAGAGCATACCCAACACGGCTTGGTAATGTTGGTTATGTTAGCGGCGAAGTGAGCTAGTTTTACCCATGTGTTTTGTCCCTCGTGTCCATGTTCAATTAAGGCTGTCCGTCTCCTGCTCAGCTGACCTTGTACAGAAGAAACAGAATTATTATTTACAAATTTCAGACTGGTTAGATTAACGGGTGTTCCATGATGTTTGTTATGTTGGACCTCGAGTGACATTAAGACAGTGACAAACATTATAATAAAAAAGATTAGGAACCACCATACACCGCGTGGAAAGTACCCCCATGGTCCTGGGGTCTTTATGAATGTTTTGAATGAACAAAAGCGGTTTCTGTCCTGAATGTTCCTTGGTCTCTCTGGAGCTGTTTGTAGGGGCACTCTCTCCCCCTTCAGTGGAGGCGCAGACTCCACTTCAAGTTCCATAGTTAGGTTTTACGTCTGACCAATGGAACCAATGGTTTGAGCCTTGAACCTGGATAGCGTGTGTGGTGCGTTTGGTGATCTTATAAGGGCCTGAATAGCGTGGTTCAGCGCAAGAGTTCCTAGGACGGCGTTTCAGAAAAACCTGAGAAGGTAAATGTGCAGTATGGTCAGCAACATCGCGGTCAGTGACTGTCCTAGTCACTGAAAGGTGGTCAACAGTAGCTTTTAGAGCCTCAAAGTATGGTCTGTAATGAAAAACGGTTTTAACAAGAAGTACAGGATCTAATAGAAAGCTCACTAGAGCCCCGGGCATTGGTCTGCCATGTAGAAGTTCATATGGTGAAAATCCTGTCCTAGCCTGAACTGTGTGTCTGTGGTGAAATAGCACAAAAGGCAACATATCCAGCCAATTGGAATTTGGACGATCTGCTAAAACTTTAGCCAAAAGAGATTTCAGCGTACGATGCATGCGTTCTACCTGTGAGTTAGACTGAGGGTGATAAACTGAAACAAATGTCTTCTTGATTGACAGAAGTTTGCAGACCGTTTGGACGTGTTCAGATGTGAAATGAGTTCCCGAGTCGGACATCAAAATTTCTGGGACTCCATGCATAGGAATCCAATGAGTGACCAAAGCCTTGACCACTTCGTCAGAAGTTTCTCGGGCACATGGATAAACTTCAGACCATGTGGAAAATGTGTCCATGAGAATCAATAAGTATCTTTTACCACGGACAGGAATGCACATGTCCGTGAAGTCCATGGAAACAACCTGACCTGGGTATTCACCAATCCTCAGGTGTCCTCCTCCAGATTTGGTGTGCGGATGTGGATTGAAAATGGAACATGTATTACATGCACGAACATGATCCCTGCAAACCCTAGCAAGACCTGGGTAGTAATACCATGAAGAAATAGCCTGAGACATCAGAGCAGGTGACAAATGAGTTGGTCCATGCGTTTCTTCAAGAACTTCTTTAAGCATTGAGTACGGTAGATTGGGAAATCCCGTAGGACCACGCCAGATACCATCCTCATACTCATACGATTTAACCGAACGCCAGTGGTCCCTCTCAATGTCTGAGCAGTCCTGCTGTTTCTGAAAAATGTCAACTGCAGTGGCTAGGCATACTTTACCTGAACTAGGACAATCTAACTCTGGAGGTCCTGAATGTGTTGAAATGAAACTCGTGTTCAAGTACAATTTAGCACCATGTGCATTTAGTGCAGGATCCTGGGCAACTGTGAAGTTTACTGCATCCCAAACAGATTCAGGTATCCAGATAAGATGTAAATCTGGAGAAAATGCAATGTCATTTTGATGGAAATGACCAACCTTGGTCCAAACAGCAACGTCGTAATCAGTAGCCGTAGATTGTAAGGCTTTGATCAGGTTCTGACCTAAGAAAACTTTGGGTGGAACCTTACCTGTATAGCCCTTGGGCAACCGGTCTGGGTCTGGAGTAATGGCCATTGCCATGGTTGCAGGTGTGCCGTTGTAGCCGTCTGCTTGTTTAGCATGGAAATCAGCACAATCATTCCCTAATTTTTCAAAGGAACCGATTTTAGAATGTCCAGGAACTTTAATAATGGCCAGTTTTTCTGGTCTTAACATCCGTTCAGCTATGTCTTGGCACAGATCTTAGTGGGCAACTGGTTCACCCTTAGCTGTTACAAATTCTGTGCGCTTAAAAGCTGCCAAATCACGAGTCACAAGTCCGTAAACGTAGGCTGAATTTGTGTAGATTGTCGTCGATTCGTCACCTGCGTAATCAAGAGCCATATCCAACGCATTGAGTTTGGCGAATTGGGCAGAGAGTCCAGATTGTGGACCCCAAGAACTTACCAATTCTGCTGTTGGTGTACCTGCTGGATTTGGTGTGAGTTTAACAACAGCGGAACCTGAGATTACTTTACCTGAGATGGGATCACGATGTGAGTGTCCATCTGTGAATAAATGCATTGAGTCCAAAATAGGTTTTGTTTGTAGGTCTGCCCTTAGAGAAGTGGTCAAAATGGCCCTTGACACGCAGTTGTGTGGTTCCCCAGATCCCCGGAGACCAAAAGCTGAATTTGAGTCAGTCTGTGGCACATATGAAACGTTAGGTTGTGTCAGTGTGTGATCAAGTTTGATTTGTCTTTGTGGTGTCAATGCAAAGAATCTAGATTGGATATACGCGACTACAGAATGATCAGTGTGAATCACAAGTGAGTGTCCCATGACTACGTGGGCACATTTGTTCACCAAAGCTGCCAAAGTGTCTGCGTACAGGGCACAAACGGGAGCGCGTTTTGCCAAGGGATCTAATTGAACAGACACATACAAAAGGACAATTCTCGCTTCTTGACCTTTCTGCCAGAGCACCCCATAACCTGAGTGGGGTGTGAGAGCAACATCGAGGTGCATGTCCTTGGAGTAGTCTGGGATGCCTAGATCTGCTGAGTTGGCCAATGCTTGTTTGAGAGAACAAAAGGCTTCTTCTGCCTCACCTGTCCACTGTAGGGAAGCACTGAGCTCTCTAACACCTGCCTGTTTAATCAATCCCCTCAGGGGAGCACACATGCCTGTGTAGTCTGCAACGTGGTAGCGTGAATAATTAACTAACCCAAGGAAAGAGAGCATTTCTTTGACTGTGTCTGTTGACAGGATGGCTTGTTTCTGAGAGGGTAAGGGCTTAAAACTAGCCGATGAAATTACCTTACCCAAAAATGTGACTTCCTGTCTGCAGCATTGTAACTTTTTCCTAGAGGCCTTGAATCCACACTCATGCAGTTTAAGCAAGGTCTTCCGTGTGGCCTCAAGACAAAGATCTGGATCCGTTGCTCCAATCAGGAGGTCGTCCATGTACTGGATGAGAACACAGCCCTCAGGATACGTCAAGCCTGAAAGACACTTTTTCAAACAATCATTAAAGATTCCTGGAGCGTTTCTATGTCCTTGTGGCAGCACCTTGTACTGCAAGTGAATTCCCCTGTGTGTGAAGGCAAACTGATACCTACATTCTGGGGCTAGTGGGATGGTAAAGAAGGCTTGACATAAATCTACGACTGTATACCATTTCATTTGTGGGGCTAGAACTGAAAGACATTTGTGAGGATCAGGAACTGGCAGGAGTGGAGTAGTTGTGACCTCGTTAACTTTCCTCAAATCATGTGCCATGCGATATGTGTTATCTGGTTTAGGTACTGGATTTAGAGGTGTATTCCAACTAGAATCTGAAAGTTCAAGTACCCCGGCCTCCCAGAGTGCAGTGAGAGCTTTGTCAACCCCTTCTTCTTGAGCTTGTGAACGATATGGTCTTTGTGGAATGCGTACTACCACGCCAGGTTGTACCTCAAGCATGACTGGTTCGACTAAACATAGTCCTATGTCCAAAGGACCATCTGCCCATAATGAATTTGGAAGTTCGCTCAACATGTTTTCAGCCAAATCGTGGTCAGTTAATTCTCTACCATGATGTCTAGGAATTAGAGTGTGTTCTAGAAGGACCGTGTCCTCTACATTTGGAAGCAGAATTTTGTACGAGTCAGTGGATGAACTGTAAAATAAATCAGGAATTTGCGTTGCTTCCCAATCTTTTGCCTTGTTGAGTTCCCCACAAAGGGGTCCCAACGCACGAGCTTCAAAGCCAGGTCCTAAGAACAGTGAAACATGTGGAACTGTACATGAGTCTCGAACAAAAAGATCGGTTAGTGGACTAGACAACATGACAGAGGCAACGACACCTTTTTTATGTACATACAGGGCATCAGTGTGTATGGTGTATTTTTGTCCCTCATATGCTTCAAAAGCTATTTCATATTGTGCATTGTGTTCCCTGTCATAAAATAAGGTAACATGGTATGGATCGGTTGGAGGGGAATAAGGGTGTAGTTCAACGAACCATGGTTTCCATTTGTAGAGATGTGACATAAGTCCAGTGTCAATATGTTCTGATGGTTCCAGAAGTCCCCAATAAATGTCTGCATATGTCCCTGGATCTGGGTCAGTAACTACCCAGCATCCTTGGAAAAATCCAGATGCACAAGTCACTGATTGTCCGTTTGGCCAATTTACTTTTAGTCCTTCACCTGTACATGAAATGACTGCCTTTGTGGCCATAAGAATGTCTCTGCCCAACAGGTTGACTGGGGTGTTAGGTGAGTGTACCAAAGATGTGTGTAGAGTCTGTCCAGCAAGTTTGACAGGTAACATTTTAGTCCGTTGTAGAGGGGTTGGTTTACCCGTGAGGCCTGTTAAGTAGACATGATGATTGCTAAGCAGCTTCGCAGGAATGTCCTGAACAGTTGAGTAGGAGGCTCCTGTGTCTACAAGCATTTGATGTGACCTCCCAGCCACCTCTACTATGACCAAAGGTTCCGGGCTGGGGTCAGGACTCACTGGGCACCCCTAGTAATCCTCAGTGTCCGCATAGTAGTTTCCATGTGGCACGTTCTGTCCGTACTGTTGTGCCTGAGCCCATGGTGGGGGAGGACCTTGATATCCCCCTGGGTGTCCTTGGCGTCCTTGTCCACGTGGATTTCCTCGTCCCCTAGGAGTAAATCCTCCTCAAGGTTGTCGGTTGACTGGTGAGTATGGGCAATCTCTTATCCAATGAAGCGTGGATCCGCATCCGAAACATTGTTGCGGTGGGACTGGTGGCTGTTGGTACGGAGGGTAGAAACCCCTTCCACGTCCTCTCGATCCACCACGACCACTAAATCCCCTGTTGCCCCCTTGATTTCCAAAACCTTGATTTCCCATGTATTGCGTGAGGTGTTGTTGTGATGGTGTGGGTGTATTGTGAGGAAGTGTAGCATAAAATACACTTACGGGTGCTGCAGGTGGCGCTGTCAGTGTGTGTTGTTCTGGTGTGTATAGTTTGGTTGGTTCAGCTACAAACTGTCCCTTTCCTTTGTCCTTTGCTTTGTCCTGTTTAGCTTTGGTGGCTTTCTCTCTAGCCTCGTTCAATTGGAATTTCAGAAGTTCCACCTGTAAGTCACCGCTCCTACCTGCTTCTTCTTCTTGTTTACGATTGTAAAGGTCAACATGGTGTTTCAGATGAATCAAGAATTGATTCGAGTCTCCACAGATACCAGGTACCACCTCTAGGGCGGCCTGGATTGGTTTGGGCAGTTTCTGAAGCACTGACTGCAAGAAGAGAGTCCGGGTGGCTATGTTTTTGTAGGGGTGTACGTGCATTTTGTCTACATACTGTTTCTGGCATTGTTCCAAATATTCTACTGCCGATGTGCCTGTCTTATAAGTGTTTAACGTGGGCGGGGTTGGATCCGCCACGGGGAAGAACTCTTGGAGTGCTCTGAGCAAATGTTGTTCTCGTGGGCCTAATGGTGTATCGTTCGGTTCTGTGGGTCTGACATGTGTTGACTTCATAATAGCTTCTGTCTTATCACTCGTGGTGCATTCTCCTAACAGTCCTCTCAGATCCCCAATGCAAAGGTCCTGTCCTGCCAATGCGGTTTTAACTGTGGTAAACCACTTCAGTCCTCCTTCAGTGAGTGGAGGAAGTTTTTCTTTAATCATGCTCAACTCCACACATGAAAAGGCCACATATTTTATAGGGACCTGACCGTTTAGTGGGTCTCTTGGTCCTGCCTGTACCAATGGGTATGCGCCATACCAGTCAGAGGTTACTCCGGACCTGGTGCGTTTGCGCTCCTGTCTCTCTGCTTCCCTCTGATCCATCCTTTTCAGTATTTCTTTCTGGTCCGCTTCAAGTTTCCTGAGATGTCTTTTCAGGTCTATACTACACTTAATCTTGTCCGTTTTTGACTGTTTTTTGTCTGTTTCGAGCTCAGCAAGTTGACGTTCAGTATTTCGTATATCTGCCCATATTTTATTCAGCGTTCGTGGGTCTTTTTCATCTTGAGCTTCCTCCTCTTTTTCTAAATTCTCGTCTTCATTCTGACTTTCATTTTCCTCCTCTTCACTTTCGTTACCTACGTCTTCATCCCCTGAATCCACTTTTTCCTCACGATACTTTTTCAGCTCCTCACTCATGTTTATCACTATTTCAGCTAGCTTATCTCTCTCCTCTCTGTCCTTCTTATCTCTTTGTTCCTGTTCCTCCCTTTGCTCTGCTACTCGTCTATCCATCTCGTCTTTTGCTTCCTCATTTGTTTCTTGAACAGTCTTTAAAATTGCTCCCTGTAATTCTTTCAGTACTGTTTTTGTGTCTATGCCTACTGAGGCTGAGTCATCTGCTTCATGTGGAGTGGAAAACATTTTCTCCAGGTGTTGTATCTGACCTTGTGATAATGATGGTGATGTTTTAGTGTCTATGTCCATCATTCCATGTATGAGCAGTTGCGGGTATAATCCTGCAGGTGGTGTGTTCCCCTTGTTCTGGGGCAAAGCTGACGGTGTGTAAGCCGGAGGTGCGGAAGGTGCACACTCTAGGTTTAGACCCCTCCCCGCGTGTTTTGTCTGTGGTTGTCTCAAAACACAACTGGTCGTCACCCATAGCGCGCTCGCCAGAAGAGAGAGAGACTTGAGTTTCTTTAATCTTTTTTCCAACTCCTTACCCTTCTTTTCTGCTGTTTTTCTTTCTGCTTTCTTTACGTCTTTGTCTTTACTTACCTTCGAGTTTATTTTAATTTGTTGTTCCATTTGCATCATATTTTGATCCAGTGTTTTTAATACAGTCTGTATTCCGCAGTTTTTTCCGAGGGGCAATCCAATTTCGGCCAACGTTCGGAAATATTCTTCTTTCTTTTCTTTTAATTTATCCTTTTTGTCCATCAATTTTGTTAATTCCTCCCACCACTCTGTCGGTGTTTTGGAATTTTCTGCCATTGTTACTAATAATCTTTTATTTAATTAAAGACAATTTTACTCGACAATTTATCTGTTATTAATTTGTTAATTTAGAAAATTAATTTAGCTTGTTTTTGGTTTTTAATTTATTTGGTTGTTCTCCTTGTTTTAATTTGCCCTAGACTATCACGTAATTATTTTGCACTACGTTGTAAATCCAACGCATGCGGGGACTCAAACCCAAGTGTTTAAGTATTTCTTAGGCTCTTACACTCTTAGCCTTTTAAAGGTTTTAGATTGGCTCCCCAAGTCCAACTGCGCATAACCTAGTAATGCTTTAATCTGTCTCAGACGTCTCTGAGAGCGGGAAAGTCCCACTAGGAAACCGAGCACACGGCTTTTACGGGCTCTTTTTGCCCTCCTGTGGTCTTTATTATCCTTTAGTCTTACTCTAAGGGGGACTCAAACCTCCCTTTTACACTCAAAATCCTGGATTTCTAAATTTGGAAACTAGTGGTATTATACCTTTAATGTGTTTAAGGCACCTATGCTAAAAACAAGGAGAATATTTGACGCGCTAGTCCCTATATTCCTGTTCCACCATCAATTTACAGATTTATACAACAATATGAAATCTCCCATAAATTTAGCTTTGCCAATAGAACATACTTTGACTCTTTTGTAGAGCAACAGGCTATGTTCTTACCTTTTTGCGTTGTTTTTTAGGGCGCCCTGGGAGAAGTCACAGGTTGTCGTGGAATCAGGATCTGGTATGTTTAATCCGAAAACGGGTTAAGGACGCGGTCCGGTCGCCGCCTGGAAGTCCTCCGTCCTTGTTGTTACCTCAGGAAATGCGTCTCAATCAATTCCCCTTCAGCACGTTCGGGGTCACCATTTGAAGAATTAGATTTTCTTTCTCACCATGTAACACAATTAAGAAATAAATAATCAATCACCTGTCTTGGTCATTAATTCTTCCGCGTGTTCAAAACTGAAATAAGGAATTATATTTACTTTTCTCTGAGGCAACAAGATCTACACTAAAAAGCAATTAGCACATACCAGCTTTGAAGTATTACCAGGATTCAATAAGTTTCAATTAACAAGATTTATTTCCCTAACATCATCTCTAAGCAGATATGTCTGGTTGCCAGGGGTAGAGACATAGCAACCACCCAAAAACTGGCTTCCAGTAACTTTTGACATTTTCAAATCATGAATATGCAAAACAGGAAATGTGCGTGGCGCTCCTGACTCATCCCCCGACTTTTCTTCGTTCTTCTGCATGAAATAAGACACACCAGCTCACCGGAAGCTGCGAGAGGCGGGGGCCTCATGTCTGGTTTCGAAAAGACGGGAAGTGGTCACAGCTGCACCCTGCAGCGAGCTCATAATATAGACACTTTGCAAATCAGGCAACTGTTAAAACTTTAATATTAGAAAATAAAATATCAAACACTTCAAAGTAAAAACTTGTTAAAACTACAATGTGTGGAGGCTTCTCATGCTAAAATGACATGATTTTAGTCTTAAACATACTGATTAATGCAATTTTGTGGCAAAAATAGCCCTATGGCTTCTATGCATTATAATGCATTCTGGCTGAACATAACAAGTGAAGTTCACGAAAAACTACAAAAGATATCAATGCCATTTTTGCTGTGCAAGTAGGGCTTTGGGACCTGTACAAAATACATTTGGAATCTTGGTTCTACCTCGTTCTATGCTAAAGTTATAACCGTTATAATCTTTTTATGCCCACAAATTGCTTTTGAGCGCATAAGGAGCACTCTCTGACCATGTATGCAATACTACCTTTGGAAGTAAAAACTTGTTAAAACTACACTGTGTGGAGGCTTCTCATCCTAAAATGACACGATTTTAGTCTTAAACAGGCTGATAAATACAATTTTGTGACCAGGATAGCCCTATGTGTTCTATGCGTTATAATGCATTCTGGCTGAACATAACAAGTGAAGTTGTGGAAAAACTACAAAAGATACCAATGCCATTTTTGCTGTGCAAGTAGGGCATTGCGACCTGTACAAAATACATTTGGAATCTTGGTTCTACCTCATTCTATGCTAAAGTTATAACCGTTATCATCTTTTTATGCCCGCAAATTGCTTTTGAGCGCATAAGGAGCACTCTCTGACCATGTATGCAATACTACCTTTGGAAGTAAAAACTTGTTAAAACTACACTGTGTGGAGGCTTCTCATCCTAAAATGACACGATTTTAGTCTTAAATACGCTGAAAAATACAATTTTGTGACCAGGATAGCCCTATGTGTTCTATGCGTTATAATGCATTCTGGCTGAACATAACAAGTGAAGTTGTGGAAAAACTACAAAAGATACCAATGCCATTTTTGCTGTGCAAGTAGGGCTTTGGGACCTGTACAAAATACATTTGGAATCTTGGTTCTACCTTGTTCTATGCTAAAGTTATAACCGTTATCATCTTTTTATGCCCGCAAATTGCTTTTGAGCGCATAAGGAGCACTCTCTGACCATGTATGCAATAGGACCTTTGGAAGTAAAAACTTGTTAAAACTACACTGTGTGGAGGCTTCTCATCCTAAAATGACACGATTTTAGTCTTAAACATGCTGATAAATACAATTTTGTGACCAGGATAGCCCGATGTGTTCTATGCGTTATAATGCATTCTGGCTGAACGTAACAAGTGAAGTTGTGGAAAAACTACAAAAGATATCAATGCCATTTTTGCTGTGCAAGTAGGGCTTTGGGACCTGTACAAAATACATTTAGAATCTTGGTTCTATCTCGTTTTATGCTGAAGTTATAACCGTTATCATCTTTTTATGCCAGCAAATTGCTTTTGAGTGCATAAGGAGCACTCTCTGACCATGTATGCAATACTACCTTTGGAAGTAAAAACTTGTTAAAACTACACTGTGTGGAGGCTTCTCATCCTAAAATGACACGATTTTAGTCTTAAACATGCTGATAAATACAATTTTGTGACCAGGATAGCCCTATGTGTTCTATGCGTTATAATGCATTCTGGCTGAACATAACAAGTGAAGTTGTGGAAAAACTACAAAAGATACCAATGCTGTTTTTGCTGTGCAAGTAGGGCTTTGGGACCTGTACAAAATATATTTGGAATCTTGGTTCTACCTTGTTCTATGCTAAAGTTATAACCGTTATCATCTTTTTATGCCCGCAAATTGCTTTTGAGCGCATAAGGAGCACTCTCTGACCATGTATGCAATACTACCTTTGGAAGTAAAAACTTGTTAAAACTACACTGTGTGGAGGCTTCTCATGCTAAAATGACATGATTTTAGTCTTGAACATGCTGATAAATACAATTTTGTGACCAGGATAGCCCTATCTGTTCTATGCGTGATAATGCATTCTGGCTGAACATAACAAGTGAAGTTGTGGAAAAACTACAAAAGATATCAATGCCATTTTTGCTGTGCAAGTAGGGCTTTGGGACCTGTACAAAATACGTTTAAAATCTTGGTTCTACCGCGTTCTTTGCTAAAGTTATAACCGTTATCATCTTTTTATGCCCGCAAATTGCTTTTGAGCGCATAAGGAGCACTCTCTGACCATGTATGCAATACTAACTTTGGAAGTAAAAACTTGTTAAAACTACACTGTGTGGAGGCTTTTCATCCTAAAATGACACGATTTTAGTCTTAAACATGCTGATGAATACAATTTTGTGACCAGGATAGCCCTATGTGTTCTATGCGTTATAATGCATTCTGGCTGAACATAAGTGAAGTTGTGGAAAAACTACAAAAGATACCAATGCCATTTTTGCTGTGCAAGTAGGGCTTTGGGATTTGTACAAAATACATTTGGAATCTTGGGTCTACCTCATTCTATGCTAAAGTTGTAACCGTTATCTTCTTTTTATGCCCGCAAATTTCTTTTGAGCGCATAAGGAGCACTTTCTGACTCTGTATGCAATACTACCTTTGGAAGTAAAAACTTGTTAAAACTACACTGTGTGGAGGCTTCTCATGCTAAAATGACATGATTTTAGTCTTAAACATGCTGATAAATACAATTTTGTGACCAGGATAGCCCGATGTGTTCTATGCGTTATAATGCATTCTGGCTGAACATAACAAGTGAAGTTGTGGAAAACCTACAAAAGATATCAATGCTGTTTTTGCTGTGCAAGTAGGGCTTTGGGACCTGTACAAAATACACTTTGAATCTTGGTTCTACCTCTTTCTATGCTAAAGTTATAACCGTTATCATCTTTTTATGCCCGCAAATTGCTTTTGAGCGCATAAGGAGCACTCTCTGACCATGTATGCAATACTACCTTTGGAAGTAAAAACTTGTTAAAACTACACTGTGTGGAGGCTTCTCATCCTAAAATGACATGATTTTAGTCTTAAACATGCTGATAAATACAATTTTGTGACCAGGATAGCCCTATGTGTTCTATGCGTTATAATGTATTCTGGCTGAACATAACAAGTGAAGTTGTGGAAAAACTACAAAAGATACCAATGCCATTTTTGCTGTGCAAGTAGGGCTTTGGGACCTGTACAAAATACATTTGGAATCTTGGTTCTACCTCGTTCTATGCTAAAGTTATAACCGTTATCATCTTTTTATGCCCGCAAATTGCTTTTGAGCGCATAAGGAGCACTCTCTGACCATGTATGCAATACTACCTTTGGAAGTAAAAACTTGTTAACACTACACTGTGTGGAGGCTTCTCATCCTAAAATGACACGATTTTAGTCTTAAACAGGCTGATAAATACAATTTTGTGACCAGGATAGCCCTATGTGTTCTATGCGTTATAATGCATTCTGGCTGAACATAACAAGTGAAGTTGTGGAAAAACTACAAAAGATATCAATGCCATTTTTGCTGTGCAAGTAGGGCTTTGGGACCTGTACACAATACATTTGGAATCTTGGTTCTACCTCGTTCTTTGCTAAAGTTATAACCGTTATCATCTTTTTATGCCCGCAAATTGCTTTTGAGCGCATAAGGAGCACTCTCTGACCATGTATGCAATACTACCTTTGGAAGTAAAAACTTGTTAAAACTACACTGTGTGGAGGCTTCTCATGCAAAAATGACATGATTTTAGTCTTGAACATGCTGATAAATACAATTTTGTGACCAGGATAGCCCTATGTGTTCTATGCGTGATAATGCATTCTGGCTGAACATAACAAGTGAAGTTGTCGAAAAACTACAAAAGATATCAATGCCATTTTTGCTGTGCAAGTAGGGCTTTGGGACCTGTACAAAATACGTTTAAAATCTTGGTTCTACCGCGTTCTTTGCTAAAGTTATAACCGTTATCATCTTTTTATGCCCGCAAATTGCTTTTGAGCGCATAAGGAGCACTCTCTGACCATGTATGCAATACTAACTTTGGAAGTAAAAATTTGTTAAAACTACACTGTGTGGAGGCTTTTCATCCTAAAATGACACGATTTTAGTCTTAAACATGCTGATGAATACAATTTTGTGACCAGGATAACCCTATGTGTTCTATGCGTTATAATGCATTCTGGCTGAACATAACAAGTGAAGTTGTGGAAAAACTACAAAAGATACCAATGCCATTTTTGCTGTGCAAGTAGGGCTTTGGGATTTGTACAAAATACATTTGGAATCTTGGGTCTACCTCATTCTATGCTAAAGTTGTAACCGTTATCTTCTTTTTATGCCCGCAAATTTCTTTTGAGCGCATAAGGAGCACTCTCTGACTCTGTATGCAATACTACCTTTGGAAGTAAAAACTTGTTAAAACTACACTCTGTGGAGGCTTCTCATGCTAAAATGACATGATTTTAGTCTTAAACATGCTGATAAATACAATTTTGTGACCAGGATAGCCCTATGTGTTCTATGCGTTATAATGCATTCTGGCTGAACATAACAAGTGAAGTTGTGGAAAACCTACAAAAGATATCAATGCTGTTTTTGCTGTGCAAGTAGGGCTTTGGGACCTGTACAAAATACACTTTGAATCTTGGTTCTACCTCTTTCTATGCTAAAGTTATAACCGTTATCATCTTTTTATGCCCGCAAATTGCTTTTGAGCGCATAAGGAGCACTCTCTGACCATGTATGCAATACTACCTTTGGAAGTAAAAACTTGTTAACACTACACTGTGTGGAGGCTTCTCATGCTAAAATGACATGATTTTAGTCTTAAACATGCTGATAAATACAATTTTGTGACCAGGATAGCCCTATGTGTTCTATGCGTTATAATGCATTCTGGCTGAACATAACAAGTGAAGTTGTGGAAAACCTACAAAAGATATCAATGCTGTTTTTGCTGTGCAAGTAGGGCTTTGGGACCTGTACAAAATACACTTTGAATCTTGGTTCTACCTTTTTCTATGCTAAAGTTATAACCGTTATCATCTTTTTATGCCCGCAAATTGCTTTTGAGCGCATAAGGAGCACTCTCTGACCATGTATGCAATACTACCTTTGGAAGTAAAAACTTGTTAACACTACACTGTGTGGAGGCTTCTCATCCTAAAATGACACGATTTTAGTCTTAAACAGGCTGATAAATACAATTTTGTGACCAGGATAGCCCTATGTGTTCTATGCATTATAATGCATTCTGGCTGAACATAACAAGTGAAGTTGTGGAAAACCTACAAAAGATATCAATGCTGTTTTTGCTGTGCAAGTAGGGATTTGGGACCTGTACAAAATACACTTTGAATCTTGGTTCTACCTCTTTCTATGCTAAAGTTATAACCGTTATCATCTTTTTATGCCCGCAAATTGCTTTTGAGCGCATAAGGAGCACTCTCTGACCACGTATGCAATACAACCTTTGGAAGTAAAAACTTGTTAAAACTACACTGTGTGGAGGCTTCTCATCCTAAAATGACATGATTTTAGTCTTAAACATGCTGATAAATACAATTTTGTGACCAGGATAGCCCTATGTGTTCCATGCGTTATAATGTATTCTGGCTGAACATAACAAGTGAAGTTGTGGAAAAACTACAAAAGATACCAATGCCATTTTTGCTGTGCAAGTAGGGCTTTGGGACCTGTACAAAATACATTTGGAATCTTGGTTCTACCTCGTTCTATGCTAAAGTTATAACCGTTATCATCTTTTTATGCCCGCAAATTGCTTTTGAGCGCATAAGGAGCACTCTCTGACCATGTATGCAATACTACCTTTGGAAGTAAAAACTTGTTAACACTACACTGTGTGGAGGCTTCTCATCCTAAAATGACACGATTTTAGTCTTAAACAGGCTGATAAATACAATTTTGTGACCAGGATAGCCCTATGTGTTCTATGCGTTATAATGCATTCTGGCTGAACATAACAAGTGAAGTTGTGGAAAAACTACAAAAGATATCAATGCCATTTTTGCTGTGCAAGTAGGGCTTTGGGACCTGTACACAATACATTTGGAATCTTGGTTCTACCTCGTTCTTTGCTAAAGTTATAACCGTTATCATCTTTTTATGCTTGCAAATTGCTTATGAGCGCATAAGGAGCACTCTCTGACCATGTATGCAATACTACCTTTGGAAGTAAAAACTTGTTAAAACTACACTGTGTGGAGGCTTCTCATCCTAAAATGACATGATTTTAGTCTTAAACATGCTGATAAATACAATTTTGTGACCAGGATAGCCCTATGTGTTCTATGCGTTATAATGCATTCTGGCTGAACATAACAAGTGAAGTTGTGGAAAAACTACAAAAGATATCAATGCCATTTTTGCTGAGCAAGTAGGGCCTTGTGACCTGTACATAATACATTTGGAATCTTGGTTGTATCTCGTTCTATGCTTAAGTTATAACCATTTTCATCTTTTTATGGCAGCAAAATTCTTTTCAGCGCATAAGAAGCATTCTGAGACCATGTATGCAATACGACCTTTAGAAGTAAAAAATTGTTAAAACTACACTGTGTGGAGGCTTCTCATGCTAAAATGACATGATTTTAGTCTTAAACATGCTGATAAATACAATTTTGTGGCCAGGATAGCCCTATGGCTTCTATGATTCATAATGCATTCTGGCTGAAGTGAAGTTGTGGGGAAAAACTACAAAAGATATCAATGCCATTTTTGCTGTGCAAGTAGGGTGTGGGGATCTGTACAAAATACATTTGGAATCTTGGTTCTATTTCTATATCTATGAAGCATTCTGAGACCATGTATGCAATACTACCTTTAGAAGTAAAAACTACACTCAGTGTAGTTATTTGTATCTGTGTTTGAGTTGTTTTTGTCCCTTAATGAAAGGAGTCAGAACATTGTAGGCCATGTAAACACAGTCCCCCTCACTGGGCTTGTTCAGTCGGACCCACTCCAGAGGAAGGATGATCTCACACGACACAAAAGCATACATCTCTGAACATCCTTTATCATATTATCACATCACTCACCACATTTTATCACCCCATTTCAAACAGCACAGTGTTGTGATTGTGTGAGCCATGACAATAGGCCTTTCCAACTCCAGGATCCAGTATAGTCATAGTCAGGAGCATCCACAGGTCCAGGTGGAAGTGCTTTCTCCTCTGTGGTGAGTAATCCTCCAGACCAGACGACCAACTGGATAAGACAGGCGCAGAAGGTTCAACAGAGATCAACATCAGGACGAAACTAGTGGAAATCACAAATTAAATCATACTAATTCTGCTCCAAATCAATACTAATAGAGTTTAGGGTCAGACCACTGCTGTCTCTGTGGAGTTTAGGGGCCTTTTAGTCTGTCTTTGAGGGGAAGAAATTATTGCATTAATAGTTGGATTCTGACAAGCAAAACTACTCTTAAATTACCTGAAACTGTTTATGAAAAAGCACTTAAGGTATTAGACAAAAAAATACCAACTACTATTATACTATTATTATTTTATTTTGTTTATATATATATATATATATATATATATATATATATATATATATATATATATATATATATATATATATATATATATATTTATTTATTTATTTATTTATTGAGGGGTTGTTGATTTAACTCTTGACTTCAAACTTCAAATGAACTGTCTGAAATGAATTGTATGTACTGTGTGTGTTGCTGTACTTTTGTGCTTTTCCCTGTCCTGTGGATGATTTCACATTAACCTGCCGAGGAAATGAAGATGGAAATGAGCCACGCTGCCTATAATCTTTTCATATTTACATGTTAAATGTTCATTATTATGTGCTGTCCCTGTACAAATAAAGGAATAAGAAATAAGAAGTGCAATGAAGAACTACCTCACATAGATTGTATTGTATTGTATTGTATTGTGGTGTAGTGTATTATATTGTATTGTAGCAAGAAGGTTCTGGGTTCGATCCTCGAGTTGCCTGGGCCTTTCTGTGTGGAGTGTGCATGTTCTCCCTGTGTCTGGATGGGTTTCTGGTTTTCCCCCATCAACTAGCACCCCTATGGACTAACATCAAGGACCAAGTGCTGGGCATGATTGTCCTCCTGGTTTTGGAATCGTACTTGGTCAATATATAGTCTATTAAAAGAAAACTGCCATTTCACTGGGCTAGACATTAGGGTCTATAAACCATATGCATTATTCAGAAACAAACAGGTGCCATTATTCAACCCAAAGATGTGGTTGTTGTCCAATGATATTGTGACAAATAATGATAAGGATCAGGATAAGAATATTGAAAATAGAAATTATGACATAATCAAGTTCTGAAACTTGATTATGTAAAATGTGAAATTTTTGTGCTAGGTCAAATCAAGTATATTTTCTTCACATAATATACTGTATATAGTCTGTCCATGCACTTTTCGGACTACACGTAGTTCTGTGTAGTCTCCAGCAGAGGGCACACTGTGAATACTCTATAACCAATGTGGGACAATGTTTTATCATTTCAATCAGTTTCGCCTCAGGGCCACAGACTGGAATTTCACTCGTCAATCGACTGGCAAACACAAGCCTTTTTTTTTCTTCTTTTTTTTTACTTTATTAAAGAAAAATACTACAATGAATCACCCAACGCCATAAACAATTTCAACTGACTAGAAGATAAATATTCTCTATCAGTCCTTTTTGCATCTTATAACATTAGAGATAAAGTCAGTTAAAGGGCCCATATCACTGAGGTCTTCTCTCAAACAGAAAACACTCTGTTCCACCTTGTGATGTCATATGGTAATGCAGAAAGTGGTTTCTCTCTCACGGGACCACTTCAGGATTCACATGTGTGAGATGTGAAAGGATCCAGTCAGACTCGTTCAAACACTATTTTTAACAGAGTAAGTCAAGTAACAGACATGGGTTGATGTGGCCCTTGCTGTAAAGCACTTCGGTGCAACTTGTTATGGTTGTTTTAAAGGTGCTATATAAATCACATGACGTGACTATATTTTATTGTTTAAATCATATTGCTGCTGATGATGATGAAAAGCGTGGACAGAAGCCATCCATCCATTTTCTTCTGCTTTACCCGGGGCCGGGTCATGGGGCCACAGTCTGAGGAGGAATGCCCACCCCAGACACTTCCTCCAGAACCTCCAGGGAGATCTCGAGGCGTTCCCAGGCCAGCCCAGAGAGTTCCTCCAGTGTGTATCTGCTTTCCATGTGGAGGAGCAGCAGCTCTACTCAGAGTTTCATCCTACATAAGGGAGTGCCACCTAGTGGAGGAAACTCAACTAACAACTTTTTTATCATAGGCCTGTTTTACTGAAAGTATTTTTTTTTTTTTTTTAATGCATCTGAAGATAATCAGGACATGTACAATAGCACTGCTGCCTGCTAAAACTAAACTGTATTATAATAAGAGTAATAAGCTCGGTTCATGTCCAAAACTCGTTAAGATGACTAATTTAATACAATAAAAAAGTTTCTTCTTCAAATAATAGGCCCGTACAGCTGCTTGGGAAACAGTGCATTATAAAACGCATCTTTTTTATTGGGCAGTGAAACATCTCCCGCTCCCAGTCGAGTCGAGCTCCCAATGGACCCGCAAATCTCATTTCCCGGCGCGTCGTGTCACCGGAACGGAGCTGTCCACATCCATCAGGCACGGGCGGAGGAGGGTCTCTCACACCTATGGCGTCAGATTCCTGTCAAAAGTAACACGCGCATAGAAACTCTATGCGAGGTGCAGGAACTGTTCAGAAACTGCTCACGGGCACCGAAATTACTCGTGCCTGCCGAAACTGTGCGCGCGAGCAAAGAAACACGCTCGCGAGAGTAGAAGAAGCTCTTGCGCGAGCAGAGAAACTCCCCTCTTGCGTGGGACAAAACCACTCTGCTCGCGCGGAGTTGACTTCTGCTTGCGCGGAGAATGTGGACTAATGGGGGAGGGAACCTGAGGATGACGGCTATTGTGATTGGTCTGTCCTGAGACACAGGACTTTGACAGACCGCCCAAAATTTCCAAACACTGCATGACATGTGCGTTGGCCGTCACTAGGGGGAAACGCTACTTGCTCTGACGCTACATTACAGAATCTCTGTGAATACATGGGTAGAGCCAGAACCATAGATGAGACAGCTGAGTTTGACAGGTTTAATAATAATAATAATAATAATAATACATTTTATTTAATAAGCGCCTTTCAAGGTACTCAAGGACACTGTACAGCAGGGGTCTCAAACTCAATTTACCTGGGGGCCACTGGAGGCAGATTCTGGGTGAGGGTGGGCCGCATAAGGGATTCCACAAAAAAAAAGTAAAAAAAAAAAAAAAAAGTCCTCAAATGTCATTAACAGTTTTTATGATTTCTTCTGAACACAAAGTGTCCTGAACATGAATGGAACATTGAGTGAAAATCATGAACGGTTCTTCTGAACATGGCTTCTCTTGCCTACTCCTTGCTGCCAGAGACTCACTAACCATGTAGCTTCGACTGCTGCAATATTCTCTTTGGTTACTTTCTTGGAGAAATCTTGTTGCCTCAGTAGACCTGCTTTAAGACTGGTGACCCTCTTGGCTCTCTCATCCCCCTGGTATTTTGCACATTCCTCAGCATGTTTAGTTGAATAATGGCGTTTAACGTTGTATTCTTTGTGCAGTGCAACTTTCTCTGTGCAAATAAGACATGTGGGGATGCCCCTGTGCGCAACAAAGAAATACTGCGTCTCCCACTTTTCATGAAATTGTCTGTGCTCGTCACCAACCTTTCTCTTCACTGCAGGCTGACTGGGGTATGACAAAATCTAATTGATTCCGCTTAGTGGCACTCTTGTTTCACGTTTCAAACAAGTGTTTAGCTAGCTAATTGTGTACAGAGAACATCTTAACGCATAACGCTTTGTGACGGAGCGCGCCTTAACCGGGAGAGCGCTCCGTGCGCTCTGCCGCGCTCTGGAGCCAGAGCAAGAGGCGTCGGTTGGGGAATGTCAGGGCAGCTACAGGTGCTCCGTCACACGCTTCTATCTGTAAGAGCAGCGTAGACGATAAACAGCCCGGTAACAGTCGCCGGTAGGACGTACGATAGAAGGCAAGTGCTGTTGTTGCAAGCGTAAAGTGCACGAAGCTGGTGTAGCTTAGCCCGGCCCTGACCAGGGACGGCGCGCGGGAGCTGACTGGCCCTTCGGAGGTCCACTTTCTCCGCGGGCCACACTAATATTATACTTTCATATTAAGGTGCGGGCCACAAAATATTGTACTGCGGGCCGCACTTGGCCCCCAGGCCGCGAGTCTGAGACCCCTGCTGTACAGTAAACATAAAGCACAAACATAAATTATAGAAATAGAATATAGGTTAAAACAAAATCAAAGGAAATAGTAATAATATTGGTAATAATAATAAAAGATGATGATAATAATATTAATATGAACAATAATTTGGCAATAAGATTATAACACAAAATAACAGGACCATTCATAGAATAGATTTAAAATAATAAATGAATAATGAATAAATAATACATTTTTAAAATAAATAAATAAAATAAAATAAATAATAAATAAAATAATATAAAAAATGAGAGAGAAACAGAGTGAAATGGGGCATTCCATAGTTTAGGACCAGCAACAGTGAAAGCCCTAAACCCATGTGCAGAGTCTAAACTGAGGGATGGTCCACAGATGTGCATCAGTGAAGAAGACTACGGGCAGGCTGGTATGGAGTTAGGAGGTTAGATAGATAGGGAGGGGCCAGATTGTGGAGGGATTTAAAAACAAGGACGATAATTTAAAATTGGATACGAAAATGAACTGGGAGCCAGTTCAGTTTATGGAGTCATGTGAAAAAGTTTGGGTACCCCTGATCATTTTCAAGATTTTCCTTTATAAATCATTGGTTGTTCGGATAAGCAATTTCAGTTAAATATATCATATAGCAGACAAACACAGTGATATTTGAGAAGTGAAAAGAACTTTATAGGATTTACAGAAAGTGTGCAATAATTACTTAAACAAAAGTAGACGTGCATAAATTTGGGCACCCCAACAGAAAAATTACATCAATATTTAGTAGATCCTCCTTTTGCAGAAATAACAGCCTCTAAACGCTTCCTGTAGCTTCCACTGAGGGTCTGGATTCTGGTTGAAGGTATTTTTGACCATTCTTCTTTACAAAACATCTCCAGTTCAGTCAAGTTTGATGGTGCCCGAGCATGGACAGCCCGCTTTAAATCGCACCACAGATTTTCAGTAATATTCAGGTCTGGGGACTGAGACGGCCATTACAGAACATTGTACTTGTTCCTCTGCATAAATGCCTTAGTAGAATTTGAGCACTGTTTAGGGTTGTTGTCTTGTCTTGTCTTCTTGAACATTATTCGCAAGAATCTGCTGATCCTGACTGGAATCCATGCGACTTTCAACTTTAACAAGATTTCCAGTCCCTGCACTGGCCACAGGCCCACAGCCTGATGGAACCACCACCAAATTTTACTGTGGGCAGCAAGTGTTTGTCTTGGAATGCTGTGCTCTTCTTTCGCCATGCACACCACCCCTTATGTCCAAATAACTCAATTTTAGTTTCATCAGTCCACAGCACCTTATTCCAAAATGAAGCTGCTTGTCCAAATGTGCTTTAGCAGAGCTCAAGCGACTCTGTTTGTGGCATGTGCGCAGAAAAGGCTCCGTCACATTACTCTCCCATACAGCATCTCCTTGTGCAAAGTGCGCTGAATAGTGGATCGATGCACCGTGACACCTTCTGCAGCAAGATCATGTTGTACGTCTGTGGAGCTGGTCTGTGGGATGAGTTTGACTGTTTTCACCATCCTTCACCTCTCCTTATCTGAGGTTTTTCTTGGCCTGCCACTCCAGGCCTTAACTAGAACTGTGCCTGTGGTCTTCCATTTCCTCACTATGTTCCTCACAGTGGAAACTGACAGCTGAAATTTCTGAGCTAGTTTTTTGTGTCTTTCCCCTAAACCATGATGTTGAACAATCTTTGTTTTCAGGTCATAGTTGTTTTGGGGCTCCCATGTTGCCACTCTTCAGAGAAGATGCAAAGAGGAGAACAACTTGCAACTGGCCCCTTAAATACCCTTTCTCACGATCAGCCTCACCTGTGTATGTAGGCCAAGGGTCAATGAGCTTACCAAGCTAATTTTGTGTTCTAATAATTAGTGCTAAAGGTATTAAAATCAATAAAACAACAAGGGTGTCCTAATTTATGCACATGCCTACTTTTGTTTAAGTAATTATTGCACACTTTCTATAAATCCTATAAAGTTATTTTCACTTCTCAAATATCACTGTGTTTGTCTGCTATATGATATATTTAACTGAAATTGCTTATCCGAACAACCAATGATTTATAAAGGAAAATCTTGAAAATGATCAGGGGTGCCCAAACATTTTCACATGACTGTATACTCCATAAACTGAACTGGCTCCCAGTTCATTTTCGTATCCAATTTTAAATTATCGTCCTTGTTTTTAAATCCCTCCACAATCTGGCCCCTCCCTATCTATCTAACCTCCTAACTCCATACCAGCCTGCCCGTAGTCTTCTCCACTGATGCACATCTGTGGACCATCCCTCAGTCTAGACTCTGCACATGGGTTTAGGGCTTTCACTGTTGCTGGTCCTAAACTATGGAATTTTCACTCGTTAATGCTCAAATTTGTCCACATTCAAAAAAGAATTAAAAGACCACCTTTTTACCCTAGCTTATCCCAATTCCTGAATCCAAATTCATTGTTTCTCTCTCATTTTTTATATTATTTTATTTATTATTTATTTTGTTTTATTTATTTATTTTAAAAATGTATTATTTATTCATTATTCATTTATTATTTTAAATCTATTCTATGAATGGTCCTGTTATTTTGTGTTATAATCTTATTGCCAAATTATTGTTCATATTAATATTATTATCATCATCTTTTATTATTATTACCAATATTATTACTATTTCCTTTGATTTTGTTTTAACCTATATTCTATTTCTATAATTTATGTTTGTGCTTTATGCTTACTGTACAGTGTCCTTGAGTACCTTGAAAGGCGCTTATTAAATAAAATGTATTATTATTATTATTATTATTATTATTATTATTATTATTATTATTATTATTATTATTATTATTATTATTATTATTAAACCTGTCAAACTCAGCTGTCTCATCTATGGTTCTGGCTCTACCCATGTATTCACAGAGATTCTGTAATGTAGCGTCAGAGCAAGTAGCGTTTCCCCCTAGTGGCGGCCAACGCACATGTCATGCAGTGTTTGGAAATTTTGGGCGGTCTGTCAAAGTCCTGTGTCTCAGGACAGACCAATCACAATAGCCGTCATCCTCAGGTTCCCTCCCCCATTAGTCCACATTCTCCGCGCAAGCAGAAGTCAACTCCGCGCGAGCAGAGTGGTTTTGTCCCACGCAAGAGGGGAGTTTCTCTGCTCGCGCAAGAGCTTCTTCTACTCTCGCGAGCGTGTTTCTTTGCTCGCGCGCACAGTTTCGGCAGGCACGAGTAGTTTCGGCGCCCGCGAGCAGTTTCTGAACAGTTCCTGCACCTCGCATAGAGTTTCTATGCGCGTGTTACTTTTGACAGGAATCTGACGCCATACACACCCCCTCTGCCCTCCCCCGGCGCACCACAGTCCCCTCTCCGGCCCCTGAAACGGTTAGTGCGCAGAGGGAAGGAGGGACGCCCCCGGCTGCACGCTCACTGCTCACCGCGGACTAGGACTTCCAACATGGACACGCTCAAAGTGCTTCTCCCGCTGGCCACGTTGCTGTGCGCATTCAGAGGTCAGATTTGCAAAGTTATTTTTTTTTTATTTCTGCACGGTTTTGCGAGTTGGTTGCTTGCATACAATATTGTGAATTGCAGTGCTCTGACAGACGTGGGATTAGTCGAATGGGGATGAAACGTAGTGGTACTGGCAGATAACTTGCGCAGATAACATAAATAGAAAAGACTACTGCTTATGGTGGGTTAGACAAAATTTATTGAGGAAAAATAAGGCATCTCAGTACAATTGTTTTGCACAAATTAACCTGTTTTCTTGTGTATATGAAATAAACATGATGAATCTGCAGACCCCTTTGAAGTTTGTGAACAGTATGACGTTTTCTGTTTTTTTTTTTTTTATATACTTTTGGCAAGAATTTGAGAGAGTTTAAGGTCCTCAAAATGTACTCTTATAAGCTTTAAGCCATGTTATAATGTGGCTACTGTAGGGAAACCCAGGTTTTCCCTTGCGTATTTGTTAGTTTCTGCTAGACAAAAATACACTTGAAACAGAAATAAAGTCCAGGTAATTTACTTATTCAAATATTAGAAAGCCATACTTGTACAAGGAGTCTGTGCTGACATTCCCATGTAGAGACTGAATATTTATGCCTATTCAATGATTTTTATACGCAAACTATTGTGGGAGGCTACCGTGGTTTCTACCGCCTCTTCGTTGGTGCACAGACCAGCCAGGCCTCTTGGCACGTCACACAGTCCAATCAGACTCCATCCAGGGTGTTATCTGGCAACAAGTCATGACATCATCCCTATCAGTAGTTCTTGTCCTATTTAGTTAGTTTGCTATTAGATAGATTGGAATATCATACATTTGTCTTGACATACAGTATGTCTATGAGTCTCACAGCTGTGATCAGAGCCCTTATCTTCACATGACCTCGGTACAATAATGAAATATAGCAGCAGTTATACAGAATAGCTAAGCCTAGTTATTTATCCTAACACTACCTCCTCAAAAACAGATCTGGAGTTATGTTTTGCTTTGTTTCATTCACACATGTTTGTCCAGTCCTTTATTATTATTCTGTCCAAAGCTCAAAATGTACTTTTCCACCTTGTGATGTCATTAAGTAGTAGTTAGGGATGCAATAACCAAAATATCGTGATATCGTATTGTCAAAAGTCTCACAATAATAGTGTCAACGTCACAATATATCGAATTACAAGTCTCTCTGCTTAAATTATTAGTTATAGCGCAGCAACAGAGCTAAAAAAAAACTGAGGGAACCACATAGACCATGATCCTTTGCTCCGTTTCAGTGCAGACTACATGAAGAAATAACTGTTCTAAGCACTTTTAAATTTTAATTCTTTGGATTGTCTTTTCAAGGGATTTTAAAAGGAAAATTGTGTGTGAATTGTGTGGTCCTCGAACTTTCTTTTATTGATTTTATTTGCTATTTTTCGATTTGCTAATTTAAGTACTTTTATGTTTTTATTGACTTGCTCATTCATTTATTTTATGCTTAGTTGTATTTCATGTGTTTCATGTGCAGCACTTTGGAGACTTTGTGTTGGTAAAATGTGCTGTACAAATAAAGTTGATCTGAAAAATGCAGCATATTCACATCCTCCACAAAATATCACAATAAATATTGAATTGTGAGATGCATAGGCGGCACGGTGGCTGAGTGGCAACACTCAGGCCTCACAGCAAGAAGGTTGTGGGTTCGATCCCCGGGTCGCCCGGGCCTTTCTGTGTGGAGTTTGCATGTTCCTCCCCGTGTCTGGATGGATACTCCGGTTTCCCCCATCAACCCAAAAAAAGCCCGCACCCCTATGAACTAACATCAAGGACCATGTTGTCCACCCTCCTGTGGGTTCACCACCTGCAGAGGGGTTCATAGGGGAGGTCAGGTGCTATGAGTATTGGGCAGCAAGCTGCCCCCGTGACCCAGCCGGATTAAGCGGGAGAAGATGGATGGATGGAGATGCATATCGTGAAAGTATCGTACCAAGAGATTTGGATATTGTTACATCATTAATAGGGGTGTAACTATATGCAAGTTTCACAATACGATATTGTCACAGTATGAACCTCACAGTACAATATTTATTGCAATATTGTGGGAAAGCTCACAATATGGTGTGGACTTTTGACAATACGATATCACCATATTTCAGTTATTGTTATATGCCTAGTCCTTAGTAGTAGTAGTTTTTAAGTTAACAGCTCCCATTTACATTTTGTCCAGTATAGATTGCCAATTCCAGGGCTGAAATGAAGGTGTGTGGAGTTTAAAAGCACAGTGATGACATAAACGTTTTCTGTTTGAGGGAAGAACTCCACTTGAATCTGCAGGGTTTGTGTGTTAAACATGTGAGAATGAAACAAAACACAACTCCAGGTCTGTTTGTGACGAATAAACAACATTATAATATAATATAAATCAGAAAACAGTGTAGTATGGGCCTTGAAATGCTAAAATGCATGCAGTATTGTGAATTGCAGTGATTTTAGTGATGTCTTTGCTGCTCTGAGTGAGGGAGGATTGGTTGAGTGGGGAGTCCCAGGACAATCTGGTTATCTTCCAGCATATGTTCTCGCTCAAACAACACATGGAAGTTCTCAAATGACACATCAAAGTTTAACGCCTATGACACCACCATTTGCGTGTTAAAGAAATGAGTAACGTCCTGCAGGAGAACTTTAGTTACATCAGTGTAAAACATTTTGGTGTATAGATATTCACATTTCAGCTGTGCCTCATGTGTGCTTCATTGTAAGACTTTATGCCCTTCAGTGTCACAGGTCAGGACCCACAGACTCTGGATATTTTTGTGTCATAGAGTACTCACTGTTACAGCTGCCAGAGCATGAATGAAGTTTTTGTGCCTTTGATCTTTGGAAAAAGGACATTTGAATAGTCTTAATCTCTAAAAAGAACTCTAAAAATGTCCTGAAAGGTTTGAAAGTCTTTGTGTAGAGTATTCATTCAGTAGTTCAGATTTCAGTCTTCTCTCAAATGTTAGAAGAAGACGTATTGTGCTCGAGTCTGCTATAGTTATATTTTGGAAATTTTAACCGCACCAATGATCCATCTAAAATAACTTAATAAAAGAAACAAGTCTGCGTTAGAAAACTGTGGTTCCCAGTGGAAGCAGGTGTCGCCCAACAAAGAGCCATGAAGTTGTCGACCCATCCTAGAGCTGCAGATCATGCTATTGAGCAGCAGATGTTTTTTCATTTGTACCAAAATGACTACACCACACTGCTGAATCCTACATGTATATCACTGATTAAGAAAATAAAACTGGAGAACAAAGTACAGAGCAGTGCTTGTGTACCAGTGGCAATGATCTCGGGAGGGATACAGGGGAATAAAGAAGACTCAAACACACACAAATCACTCTAAATACAACTTCGAGAAGCCTCTAGTCAGGATTGCATACATCGTCTCAGAATGCTTCTTATATGCTGAAAAGCATTTTGCGGACATAAAAACATGACAACGGTTATAACTTTATAATAGAACGAGGGTAAATGAGAACGGAAACAACTATAATGTGGTTAGATTTGCTATTTCGGTTGCAATAGGATTCTCTACAATGTTCACATTTTAAACAAGTTCAGAAGAATTGACAAAAAGACTGAAATCTGAATTTACAAACTAAAACAAGAATCACATTTCAGGACATGTTTGCACAACTCTAAACTATAAATTGTAAGGGTGTAACAATGTCAAGTTACACACTGTGGCTTTATATGATCTGATTTCCATCACAATCAGAAATTATTTAGATTTTCATGGTGTTTTTTGCAATCTGCTCTTCCTGAAATGTTTTGTCAGATTTAACGAAGATTTAAGTTTGTTCCAAATGTTTTTTTTTGTTTTTTTTGTTTTTTTTTTGTTATTCAGGCTATTCATTCTACTTTTACTAAAAGTGTAACAATATCCAAGTCTCCTGATACAATATTTAATGCGATATTGTGGGAAAGCTCTAAATATTGTAAGCAACAGTGCATTAGCGGCTGGAGTCCTAGTGCCCCCTGCTGAACACATATTTATACAGCCTTAAGTCTTAAGAGCAGCATGGGAGGTTGTTTTTGCAAGTGTTTGCCTCATCCCTCTGTGACAGTTGCCTTTTCCAGATGTATGGAAGTTTGAAGAATTTGAGGGGTCTTAGGCCCCACCAGCCTCTCAGAAGATGTCCAATGGGAGAGTGGGATTACATGCTTGGAAAGTCCCCATGAAGTATTAGCCAATGAAGAGTTACATAACCTATTACTGAGCAGATATGGGAAGGGTTTGAAAAGTGCAAAGTTAAAGCCTATGACACTAGGGCTGCAGCTATCGATTATTACAGTAATCGATTATTCTGTCGATTATTTTGTTCGAATAATCGAGTAATCGTTTGTTATTGTCGTGTCTACTTTGCACATGTTAAGTACACACCACGTGTATTGACAGATACACGTGTTTTGGACATGAAAAACGTAATTATCGCGAGGCTAAGGTTGACTTACCTCACGGTTTCTTTTCCACTTGATGTAATGTACGGGGCTTTCTGTTTAGATGTTGTAGCATCAGTGTTGAGAAGGTGACTTTTAAAATGTTCCCCTACAGATTACAGATTACAGACCCCAAAATGTAGTTTGTGACATAATCAATTAAATTACTTAAAGTGAGTAACGTAATCTGAATACTTTGGATTACTTGATATTGTCATGATTTTTAAAACTACATAAATGTAGCAACCAACTCCTGCAAATTCTTGTTTGGTTTTAGACCTGGATTAGTCCTGGTTTTAGATCTGGTTTAGACCTGGTATAGACCTGATGTGAGTTCTGGGTTTAGAGGCGCACAGGAGGAAGCGCGGTCCACGGAGTGTACGCGACAAGACACAATCCACGCGCAGAGTGCGCTGCGTACGGGGGATGAGGAGCGTGCGGCGTACCAGTGATGCGGGGTGCGGAGCGTACCGCACCCCGTCACTGGAGGTTATGCTCTTATTATACATCCATGGGCGCCGCGCTGTTTTGTGTACAGTGAAGTGCAGTGGTCGTGCGGAAACTTTACCTCTACCACAAAAGGTTCCGGCCACCGCCGAGCATATGAAAATAAAACGAAGCATCGAGGCAAAAAAAAATAATCGATGCATTTTTCTAATCGATTTAATCGATTAACTCGATGAATCGTTTCAGCCCTATATGAAACCTGTGCAAATGAAAATCATACAAGGTACAAAATAAAACTGTCAAAAAACTAACTAAACCAAACTAGACACAACTCCAGGTCTGTTTGAGATGAGGAGACATTATAACATAGATCAGAAAATAGGGCCCTTTATGGGCCCCTAAAATATGGGCCCTTTAAATGTATTTCCATGGAGACAAGCATGGTGACACAAGCTTGCAATAGCAGCACTTTTAATTCAATAAATGCTAGTTTAATGCCCTACTGTGAATGGGAATCTTGGATTAGTTTCGCAGCTCATATTTCACTCTCTCTACCCTGCATTTTTAACATGTGCACACTGAACATACATTCTATATTTTAGATAGACATAGATACACACGGAGACATGAAGCAAGATGAACTGAATTATGTATTAAAAAACTAGAGTTAAATAATAGTGGTATAATGATATCCAGGTCTCACAATATGATATCATCACGGTATGAACCTTAGGGTACAATATATCGTGGGAAAGCTCACGATATGGTGGGGAGGCTCACGATATTGCCATATCTTGTTATTATAACAAGACTAACATTCTAAAATGCTTTGACCAGTCATTTGGTACAACATTTATTGTCATTAGGGATGGAAAGATATCCAAATCTCTCTGTTCGATATTTTCACCATATACATCTCATGGTACCATATTTATTGCAATATTTAGTGGAGGCTCACAAAACTATGAATTTGCTCCTTTTTCCACTAAAAATGACTTCACAAGACTTAATCCAAAGAATGACGATTTCAAAGTGCTTAGAACAGTTATTTCTTCATGTAGTCTGCACTGAAACGGAGCAAAGGATCATGGTCTATGTAGTTCCCTCTGTTGTTGTTGTTTTTTTTTTTTTAGCTATTTCTGCATCAGAACTATTCATTTAAGCAAAGAGACTTGTGAGTCGATATATTGTGATGGTCTACGATATTATTGTTACACCTTTGATGTTATGATATCACAATATTTTGGTTATTGTTACACTCCTAATAAATTGTGTTTTTTATTACCGGTAGAATGCATTAATCTTGTACCCCTAGTGCCATTGACTGAGACCGTGAATGTAGTTTTTGTGTTTTCAGTCTTGGAGTACATGTATTATTCGTGGTAATTTATGAGGACACTTGGAACTGTTCATCTTATTTTGAATTCCTGCACAGAACAGTCAACCAGAACTCAGGTCACTGCTCATTTCAGTTCTCACAAACCTCTGAATGCTCTGAGTAATGAGGCAATGAATCCGCTAAAAGGCTTCTATTCAGAATTTTGTTCACTACTGTCCATCAGGCTCTGTAGTATCTGTTTACCCAGCTGCTTGCTCGCACTAACTGGTTTTGTAGCATATAAAGGTGTTCTTTTAAGACTTGGTGATGGTGGAGTCCAGTCAAAAATCCTTCTCCAAACACCACTGAGGCAAACATTTTGGAGTTGGGCTGGTCTTTCTTTTATTTTCATTGATTTTGTTATGTGTTGACTGTTGTGTGTTGCCTAGAAATTGTAAGCTTCTGGTTCTTTAAGACACCTCAGAACAAAAACGTAGAAGGCGTGGAGCAGTTTCAAAAAGATCTTTATTCGGGCTACAACAGGATACAGGCCTTTATGGTGGGTCTTCCCTCCTCGTCTCTGAAGGGCCTCCTTCTGCGAGACCTCTTTTATAGTTAAACTCAAACATTATCCCACCTGTTGATGCATGCAGCTGCTATTCTATCCTTGTTGTTTATGTATAGATCCCATATGTTAAGGTTCTAGCTCACCATATAAGATAACACACAAGTCTTTACAGAGCCATCTCACTTCTTTAAATAGCCCACTTCAAGGGTCACAAGGTCAACAGGTTAAACTCCATTTGTCATAGGGTCCATATGTTCAAGTTAAAATAGAATCAAAGCACCCATGTGTTTCCTTCAATCATTCCTTAATATTAACACAAGAAAATAATTCACAGTTTCAAGAAAATAATTCACAAAATCCAGACTTGTATCTCTCTGTATTATTTACAAAGAGGCAGATCAGTCTGGTCACCGCTCCCACCGTTGCGTCTCAACCCAGATCGTCCAATTAGATTTGTTTATTTCAGTGATACACTTGAAAAAAAGGAGCTCACTGGAATACACGGCGGCTCAAAAGTTTGGATACACTTTTTCATTTATGTTTATTCTTTATTTCCATGATTATTTACAATGTTGATTAGGGGTCTCCAGCCTTTTTCTTCTGGTGAGCTACCTTTATGAAATAGAAATACTCATTTTAGAGGTTGGAAGAACTTTAGTAAATATAAGCCACTGCGAGCCTTAGACGCGGAAGAGTTAGATGTTTTTAAAACATAAACCATTATCCATGTGTTACTCTACAAATTTAGGCATTAAAAGCATTTACATTTACAATGATAATAAGCATTTAATTCTTCAGATCTTAGTTATTCAGCACAATATGTAATTCAGAAATACATTGGCGAGCTACGTGGAAAGGGGTCGAGAGCTTCTGGTAGCTCCTCCTGAGCTACAGGTTGGAGGCCCCTGCTGTAGAAGGAATTAAAACGATGAATGACACATGTAGGAATGTCACAAATAAAAAATAAACTCAAAATAACTCGGAACTTATTTTAGATTTAAACAAATTTAAAACAAGCCTTTATCCTTTGCTTTGATCACTGCTTTGCACTCTTGGCATTACCAGACCGGTGAAGTTAAAACCATTTCAGCAGACTTTATGAAGCTCGCTGAGAGAAGGCCAAGGGTTTGCAGAGCACAACAAAGCACAGGATAAATACTGGATTTGAATATAAAATATATATTAAAAAAAAAAGTTGACTTATTTAATCGGGCTGTAACAATGGTGAAATATGGTGATATCGTATCGTCAAAGGTCTCACAATAATATCGTGGACCATCACAATATCGAATCACAAGTCTAAATGAATAGTTCTGATGCAGAAATAGCTAAAAAAAAAACAGAGGGAACTACATAGACCATGATCCTTTGCTCCGTTTCAGTGCAGGCTACATGGAAAAATAACTGTTCTAAGCACTGTGAAATCTTCATTCTTTGGATTAAATCTTCTGATGACATTTTTAGAGGAAAAAGTAGCAGATTCACAGTTTTGTGAGCCTCCATAAAATATTGCAATAAATATGGTACCATGAGATATATATGGTGAAAATATTATACAGAGAGATTTGGATATCGTTCCATCCCTAATGACAATAAATGTTGTACCAAATGACTGGTCAAAGCATTTTAAAATGTCAGTCTTGTTATTATGTAGAATATTGTGAGCCTCCCCACCATATCGTGAGCTTTCCCACGATATATTGTACCATGAGGTTCATAAAGTGATGAAGTGACTTGGATATCATTACACCCCTATTATTTAACTCTCTTTTTTTTTTTTTTTTATACATAATTCAATTTATCTTGCTTCATGTCTCCATGTCTATCTCCAGCCACTGATGCACTGTTGCTATAGTCTATAATCAATTCTACAATGAGGTTTGGCCTATTTATTTATGGTCTCAGTTCTACTGTGCTAAATATGGATTTGTGTGATACCTGAAACTCCTTCAGATATGTATAGTGGCCATACCGGTTTGTCAAAGCCTGATCCCGTCAGATCTCTGAAGCAAAGCAGGGCCGGGCCTGGGTAGTACTTGGATGGGAGACCACTGGGAATTCCAGGTGCCACAGTGGGGCGCCAGTGGCAAAAAAACTGTTGTTGTGTCTTTAGGCAAGGCACATCACCCACATTGCCTAGTAGGAAAGTGATGCGTGCATGGCAGGACTCCCTTGAAAAAGAGATTAGTAATCTCAATGGGACTTTCCTGGGTAAATAAAGGTTAAAAAAAAATATATATATTTGGAGAACTAAGTATGGCTGCACAATAAAGCAACAATTGAATCAGCGTTGGTGCAATTATCAAATAGCAAATTTGCATGTCAAACTGCATGGTGCCGAGTGGCTCCACTCTTCTCCCAATGCCGTTCTTCTTCAGCATATTTTTGCGAAAGTACAGACTCTTTAGTTTGAGAAAAACATGCAAAGGGAAGAGCTTTGTGCATTTTTGGACCTGTGGATTTAACAAAGAGTATAGTTTTTGGTCTGTTCTACAGTTGTAATGGTTCAACTAATCAGCTCGAAGTATGAGCTTGAACATCACTGTAAGTGGAGAACACTTTCAGTGACAGTCATCACAGGCTGATGATGCGTAGAGCTCATGCACATGTTTGTCTGGCATGAGCCAGGTTCAAATATGAACAGTCCTGGAGTTGTTTACAGTGTGCTCTCTGAACAGATTCCTACTGTTAAACCAGTGCTTCTCAAATAGTGGGGCCCGCCCCCCTGGGGGGGCGCAGTGCGCTGCCAGGGGGGCCGTGTGTGACCCTGGGGAACATGCTTTTTTTGCCATACTAGAATAAAGTGTAATTGCAGATCCACTACAGTAGTTGGCAGTGGCGCTCTCATTGTCAGAGTGTGCGCAGGGAGTATTAGCTCTATGGTGTAGGGTTTATTTTGCACCGAGCAGGCGATATGAAGTGAGTAAACGAACCTGAAGACAACATGAAGAAATTTTTAACAGGGATGAAAAGAAAGGCAGAGAGAGATGAAGATAATGAGACAAAAGAAAGTCACCCAAAAGCTAAGACGAGGAAATATGACGAAGCATATGTAGCGCTTGGCTTCACTGTGATTACAGTGGGAGACGAGGAAAGACCGGTGTGTTTTCTGTCTAAAAAAGGTTGCAAGGGGACAGCATGAAGCCAAATAAATTAAGGCGCCACTTGAAGACATTACATCCCAATCACACTGATAAGCCGCTAGAGTTTTTTCAGCGAAAACATGCCGAATATTGCCAACAAACATCCCGCTTTGTGAAAGCTACTTCAGTAAACCAGCGACCACTGTTAGCATCGTATAAGGTGGCGTACCAAATTGCTCAGTGCAAAAAAAACCCCACACCATAGCAGAGGAGCTGATACTGCCTGCAGCATTAGACATGGTCTCTGTCATGCTGGATGACGCAAGTGCTGCAAAACTAAAAACTATCCCTCTGTCCAATGACACTGTCGCCATAGATGACATTGCTAACGATCTTCAAGAACAGCTGGTAGATAAACTCAAAGACAAACGTTATTATTTATTGATTTTATTTCATTTTTTTCAGCATCAAATGGTGCAATAAGTCGGTAAAAAATTTTTTACAGTTTAAACAAGGATTTTTTTTTATTTCAGGCAAATTGATGCACTTAAAATCTTTTCTGTTACAGACTAAAAACAATGTTAATAAAGTTATTCTTTGTTGTAAGTTGAACTATATTTCTTTCTTTTTTCTTTAATGTTAACAAGGATACAATGTTATGCAGAGGTGTACCAATTTTATAGACAAATGCTATTATTTATAGTCGCGACAAATGCTATCATTTATAGTTTTCTTTTTGCTGGGGGGGGGCGTAACAGAAAATAATTGAGAAGCACTGTGTATGTGTCACACTCGTCAGATTTTAAATGTTCCAGCCCTAGACTAATGATTTTCAACTTTTCTCTACTTGCAGATCTGGTCCATTTATGCTCTAATTATAATTCCAGAAAACATTTATGAAATATTTAGCTGCAGAAAAAGCAGTGCCAGATGGTTCTGTTTCTCTTATTAGATTAGAATAATGATGCATGGCCATTAGTGCAATGAGGAGATGGTGCCAAAACTGCTCCATAACTCAGCGATAAAATAAGGGCCAGTCCTTCTGAGAAACAAACCTCATGTCCATGTAACAGAGTGCACTTTCACTGGGGCTGAGGTGGCAGTCGTGCAGTGGGTTAAGCTTGGCATATGCCCTTGAACAGGGGGGCACCTGGTTCAATTACTGCTAAGTGCCTGGGAGCAACAAGAAGGGCATCTGACTTAAAACAACTGCATCAGCATGAGTTTGCTGTGGAGTATAGTAGCTGTAGAAAATGTCTCTAAGGCCACAGGATTTCAGAATTAGGTTCACATTAGTGGTCACACAGTGTTGTCAAACATGATTTCGATACTAAGGAACAGATCAGTGCTCAATGCTGATTCTAATACCACATTTATATAACAGCACTCTTTATTTAGACAATATAATGTGATTAAATCATAGTACTTTCTTTTATATTACCATCTGGTCTTATATCTGTTTAATATCTATATCCAGGTAGGTTCCATAGTTTTAGATAAATATAAGTAAGTAAGTAAGTAAACATGTTATATAAATTCAACAGTTTAAAGATGAAATTTAAACCACAATCTGCATATTCTCTGAGCTCTGTCCAATCAGAGTAGGTGATGAAATACAAGTTCAGGTTTTAATCTACTCAAAAAAAAGTCAAATTACCCAAAATATCTATTTAATTACAGTGTTTTTGTATTTGTCATTACTTATATTTCTATGACTGCCACATTGCAATTGTGTGTGTTTTTTATGTATTTTAACTCTTTGTGGTGAAGCACTTGGTAGCTTCTTTGTTTGTGAAAAAAGCTATGTATACAAAACTTTTCATACACACTTGACCTCAGCTGTTCTTCCATCTCTTTGTGTTGTACAGTCTCGGAGCAGGGCCCAAACCAGCGGCGCCTCTACACTGAGTTGATGAGGGACTACAACACCCTGGAGCGGCCGGTGCAGAATGACTCCGAGACCCTCATGGTGGACTTTGGAGTGACTATCATGCAGATCATGGATGTGGTCAGTCTCAGCAGCACACATGCATTCCATCCATCCATCCATCTTCTCCCGCTTAATCCGGCTGGGTCGCGGGGGCAGCTTGCTGCCCAATACTCATAGCACCTGACCCCCCCTATGAACCCCTCTGCAGGTGGTGAGCCCACAGGAGGGTGGACAACATGGTCCTTGATGTTAGTTCATAGGGGTGCGGGCATGTTTTAGGTTGATGGGGGAAACCGGAGTACCCGGAGTAAACCCATCCAGACACGGGGAGGAACATGCAAACTCCACACAGAAAGGCCCACATGCATTCCATTATACCAAAAACCCATAAAAAGAAATCTGAACAAAGGCCAATATATGTTAAAATCAAATTCAGTCTTGTGACAATATTGACTGGGATGCAAAACACACACAATACAATCCAATATTACTATTATAGCTGAGAAGAGAGAAAAAGAAGACACAATTCAAGAATTTTGTCAATCATGTTCATTTTTAATCAACAAACAAATATAGGTTGTTGTGCCTAGTGTAGCGTAAGGAGTCGAGGCTGCATTTGAGTGCAAACACTGGAGTTGCGGCCTTACAGTTCCACGTCTCGGCTCTGGCACCTCCTTGGAGACCACTGTATCCCTCACTGAGTGCGTTTACCTGCACATCAGTATCCCGGGTATGATGGGTATCCCGGTTTCTTCATGGTGCATGTATCCCGTTACTGCAACAGTTGAGTGCGCATGGGTCCAAAAGACAAACACTTTTCAGTCTTTTCACCACAATAGCAGCCAAAATAAATAATGTGACCAACATAAATAAAGTGAGTGAAATGACTGTTAAATAAAAAGCTGCGCTAAACCTGCACACGTATGAACTGCACACAAATGTCCTGCACACATATGATCTCTGAAAACATGAACATCTCCAACGCGACATACGCAGAACACTCATCGTCAACATCATCACACCCTCTGTCACAGAAAGAACACTTATATTCCACTGATTTGTGTCCGACAGAAGCTGACCACATCAGCACAAGGAAGAGCTGCTTTTTTCAGCGTTTCCAGTTTATGCAAATTATTCATGTGGTTTTGTTTCTGTAAAACGTAAACAAATGTGCCAAAGCTGCATTAAACACATTCTAATTTCAAACAGGCTGATGTGGCTCTATAGTGGTTTATATGTTGTAAAGTTGTGGTTATTTCTGCAGATTAGTAAAAGTAATACTAATGATGATAATTTTAATATAAAAACATTAATGATTAATTGATAATCGATCGTTAATTCTCCCAATGATCTATTAAGAAAATTTTATCGAATGCCCATCCCTAATCTCAATGAGCGACACACTAAATTAAGTAAGAGAAGTTTGATTTTGTTCAAAATGATAGGCGACCAATGAGCTCCTTTGTATGAGAGTATGACCTATACTGATCTGATGAAGTGTATTTTTAAGTGTGCATTTGCTCCACAGGATGAGAAGAACCAGGTCCTAACCACCAACGTGTGGCTTCAGATGGTAAGATCTACAGTATTTGATTACACTAACACATTTTTTAACTAATTAAAATAAAATGACTAAACTTTGCAAGACAAAAAAAAAATATAGTGTAGGGACTCCTCCAGAGGCCACCATGCCATGGTAGGCGTGGTCAGTGTGATAGAACTGCCTGATCCATCAAACTGAGCATGATGGAAGTGCTCCCACCCAAACATGTCAGGGAGACATTTAGCTTTTTATAGTGTTTGTCTCATTAGGAGAAAACACAACGTTTGGACACAAACTACTTATTTATTTATGGATTTAAAAATATAGAAGAATTCTCATTTTGATATATTGTCAAAGCCAAATGCCACATTTCAAAAGGAAAATGGTTCACTCATTTCTATACTCTATATTCTATATTTTTAGAGAGAAAAGCAAACATGAAAAACTTGTTAAAATGCTGCATTGAGCCTGCAGCCTTTGCTGTTTAATGGCCTTTAAAGGGGACATATTTCTGCTAAATTAACTCTTAAACATTTTGTGAAGTTTTCATGTATGTTTGAATTTTTTTTGTTTTGTTTTATTTATTTAAAAGGGACAGTGCATATTCATGAACATATATTTGTAAATACGCCAGAATTAGCCCGAAGGCTCCTTTACATCTGTAGTTCTTCCTACAGCTCAGAGAGATCGAAGCAACATCAGACAACTTCACACAAGAGACAAACTGTCAATGAACTGTCAATGACAATAAATAGGACAAACATGGTAGAAACAGCACAATAAGATACAATCATGGCGTACGACACTTACATTTAGATAGAAGCAGAACATTAGTGATCACAGACCTGGTTTCTCTTAAGCCATTGTTTCAGCTGGTTTTAAATGTACTGAATGTGGGAAAGTCTCTTATTGCAGCTGGAATGTTGTTCCAGATTTCTGTACCCCTGACTGAATGTTCTCTGAAGGCTCTTGTTATCCCACCACTAGTCCTGGATTTGGAAATAATGAACTCCCCCAGAGGTGGTGGAGTGAGTCCATTCACTTTTATTGCTCTGGATTTGAGGGGCCATTCCTACTTTCCCCTACCCCCTGTACACGCCCACTGGTCTGTTCTTTGTTATTATTTTTATGCATCACAGTCAAAAAAGTGACACATAAACACACAGTTCTTCATGTTGGAGCAAAGGACCATGGTCTATGTATTTGCTCCGGCTCTTTGGTGCTGTAATAAAACAATGCATTTCAGAACCAGGAGCCCCCCCCCCCCACCTCTCTCTCTTGTGCTCACTTGTGCTCATGTGCAACTGTCACAGATGGAGCTTTTATGGCAGAGCTCCTCCCTGTGCTCCGTCAGCAGGCTGTCTCTCTGCAACACTGTCCACTGCTGCTGGCTCTTAAATCAACCTCATCAAGTCTGCCCTACTTTCCTTATTCTGGAAAAGTCTCTTATGTTCTTAAATATCATGGTCTGCTAAACTAACCATTTTAAAAGGTAGGGTTTAAAAAAAGTACCATAACTAGAACTGAAGAGAACATGTACAAGATCATTCTCATTCTCAGTATATGGAGATACCATGCCTCACGTGAAAGCTTAGAACCTCCAGAATTCACTCCCTGAGCTGCAGAGGCTGTACTAGCACTGATAAAGGTGTCCATACTATAGTATTTTTTGATCTGTGTTATAATATTCTATCCTCATCACAACCAACTTCTCTCAAATGGAAAAAAACTTGGTTCTAGCTTTTGATGTCATGTGATGATACAGGAAATGCTCCATTGAGTTTTCATACACCTTCACTAGAATCATTTGGATAATTTCAGCCCTAGAATTGACCATCTCTACTAAACAAAAAGTAAAAGGTCAATGCGAATGTCATAAAGTAGTAGTTTTCAACGTGGAACAGAGAATTTTGAGCTTTGAAGATGTAGATGGCTTTGTGAAAATTATTACTCAAACATGAACCAAACAAAACACAGCTACAGGTATGTTTTTCAGGATATAGCAACATTCTAACATGGTGAGAAGCTCACAAGAGTTGACTGCAGTTGCTGGTGGGGCGAGAATAGGGGCACAGGGGAAAACAGAAATGAGCTCTGAGCTCTCAAGTCTCACATGCAGGACATACGGTTTTATTTAAACATACATGAATCACTTCATGAGTTTTTTTGTGATTAAAACTACTTTGCACAATCTGCTTTGGCAATTCTGTTTTTCAGTGTACAGTGATCCCTCGCTATATCGCGCTTCACCTATCGCGGCTTCGCTGCTTCGCGGAATTTTTTACAGTGCTTTTTTTTTTACAATGAATCTGTATCTTGTTGATGAAGAGGAGGAAGGACTAACACTTGGTCGCGCAGCCTTCAGTAGAAAAAGACGCTACAGCGCAGCGGAGTCAGGACGAAGAGGCGCAGCTGGAGGAACTGTGAAATACGCGAGTGACAATGTTTCCTACCTTGTATTCATTACTATATAAAAAATATTGTTTTACAACACCGTTCTTTAAACTATTATAGTTATTTGTAAGAAAACGTTAATATTTCTATTTCTTAAACACATTTTGGGCCTGAAAAGAGGTTTTATTTTTTGTTTCATTCTGCAGTAAAGTATTGCATTGTAAAATAACAGTAAAAAATAAAGCTGACTACTTCGCGGATTTCACCTATCGCGGGTTATTTTTGGAACGTATCCCCCGCGATAAACGAGGGATCACTGTATCTGAGATTTATGTTTACATTTATGCATCGCTCTTGACCTCAAGAGCTGCTTATACAATGTATCTGTACTGGGGCAAGACATATTTTGCACAAATCTTTGGGGGGAAAATGGTACAGGACCTTTAATACATGACTTGAGATTCAGACATACAATGCCTCTGGAGAACTCTCACAAGCTGCTTTTATATTGTAATAAACAATTACAACCCCAGTGACACTACAGCCTGCCCATCTCAGCCTGCTCATTATCTGCTCCTCCATCTGTCTCCCTAAAGCCTGTTTGCGCTGACTCACACACATGTGAACACATGTATACACATGTGCACACATTTACACACATCTGCACATATGTGGACACATCTGCACACATGTGGACACAACTGCACACGTGCACATATTTGCACACATATGCACACATGTGGACACATCTGCACACATGTGGACACATCTGCACACATGTGCACACATCTACATGTGCAGACATACACACATCTACAGTACATCCACACATGTGGCGTGACATTTAAACATGAAATAAGCCTGTTGTCTTTCTACAGACGTGGACTGACTACGCCCTCCAGTGGGACCCAGCAGAATACCCAGGGGTCCGCAACGTCAGGTTCCCCAACCATCAGATCTGGAAACCTGACATCCTGCTCTACAACAGGTGGGCTGTCTGTGACACTCATGCACGACTGTACACTCACGACTGTACACTCACAACTATACACTCACTACTGTACACTCACGACTGTACACTCACTACTGTACACTCATGACTATAAACTCACTACTGTACACTCATGCCTGTACACTCACGCCTGTACACTCACTACTGTACACTCACGACTGTACACTTACGCCTGTACACTCACGCCTGTACCCTCACTGCTGTACACTTGTTGTGCCCTCTACTCCGACAGTTTGGGAGAGGTGCGTGGTTACTTTTTGTGAAGATAAAAGAACAGAGATGCAGCACATGTCGTCACTCCATAAATAACAGTTTTAAATATGTAAATAGTACAATTTTTAGTATTTATACTTCTTGTACCAAATTAATTCTCTTTTTTTTAAATTCAACAAAATAGTATGAAATAATCATGTTTTTAATAATAGTTTAAATCTTTGACCCCACTTTTTTAATCTGTCACATATACTCCCCCTCAAAATAGATGTTGTCCCCAACATCAGCATCTGAACACACTTACTGGGTAATTACCACAGTTACAAAGCCAAAGTATAACACTAGAAATGCAACCATCAACTAAATCAAATATTTTACAGACTGGAACTTTTAATACATTCCTTGAGTAAAAACTTATGAAGTCTTTTTTTCTCTCTAAGTGTATTTTACCCCTGTGCATAGTGGAAAAAAACACCAACACAGTACATTTTTGTTCGTTGCAGCCGTAGCAAGATAATAACTGTAAATATAGCCGCAAGCAGCAATGATCGGCCCTCGCGTGCGCCTACGCCGCACCCCGCAAACACCGTGCCCTACAAACGACGTGCCCTACAGTACACACCGCACCCAGCAAATGCCACGCCTCACACTAACCCTAATATTGTAAGCCCCAACCACACATTTCATATGCTTTAAAGTGTATTATATTCAGGCCGAGATCACGCATTAGTGATTCATATTTCCCAGGCCAACATATCCTCCATCAGAAAAATGACATAGTGCACCTTTAAATGATTTTTGAGGAGTCTTGCGCCCCTGGTGGCCAACAGTGAAAAATTCACCATTCTCCGTAATATGTTTTTTTGCTCGTAGTCATGCATAGAATTTAATTCCCAAATCTGGTACAAATCCGATAATGTTGGCGGTTCTTGTCTAGGGGGCGCTATAGTGTAATTTTTCATATGCTTTATAGTGTATTATATTCAGGCCGAGATAAGCATCAGTGACTCAAATTTCAGCATGATCGGACTAAGTCTGTGCCAACGGGAGCAAATCTTCACATTGAAGAAATTTTTATTGAAATTTGGAATTTGGAGCCTCGCCACACGTAAACCGTAACAGTTATTCAAAAAAATGGAGCTAACTTTTGCAGCCGCACTTCTCTAGATGATGTACGGTGATTTTCAGACCTGTGGGTGAAGCGCCTTCAGAGGAGTGCGTTCAAACACAACATGAGCCAAAATGCAAACTCTGCATTTTGAAGAATTCAATCCAAGATGGCCGCCTTCTGTTTTGTCAGGGGGCGTGGCCATAATAATATTTTTTTGTTTGTCTTGACTTGACGAATGTGTGTACCGAATTCTGTGGCTCTACGACAAAGTTGAGCTGGGACGGCTCCCATAGGAGTGGGCGGAGCCTAATATTTGAGGTGGCGTATTATCTCCATTTTTTGATCCCCACGCATGAAACCTATATTTTCTTGAATGTCTCATCATTTCTGAACTCATTTCAAATTTCATTGAAATCAGAGTTTGTTTGAGCAAATAGGAGCAATTTGTAAATATCCAAAACTTGTGTTCATTATTTATCGCTTCACTGCTCAGAAACCGTCAGACGGATTTGGGATATGTGGATATTTTTTGACTTTCTGCCCCTGGAGATAATGTGGACCAAACTTGTGAAACTGTGAAAAATGAGTGAGTGCGTTAGGAGGAGGAGGAGGAGGAGGAGGAGGAGGAGGAGAAGAAGAAGGAGAAGAAGAAGAAGAATATTCTGATACGAGAACAATGTTCCGCTTTTTTGGCTGACAAACTATACATTTTCGGAAACCTCTGGTGCATTGCTACGTCATGGGTCCCTGGTCACTACGGGCGAGTCACGTCGCGTCATTTTAGTTCCTGCCCCCTATGAGCATCGCTATGCGATACTAATAGGCCCTTCGCCAGCCTCTGGTGCTCGGGCCTAATTACAGCTTCAATAATAATGAGAAGTGAGCTCAAAGTCAATATTTCAGTATGAATCTAATGTAAGTACATCAACTCAACTTCAGGTAAGTAACCAAAACAAAATCAATTTCAGCATCTTAACATTGTGCATAAAGGTCTTGAAAATAATAGGGATGCACACCATACAGCAAAGGCATATTTTGCTCTGCATAATAGGGGAATGTCATAATGTTGTGGCAGGTTGGAGTACCAAGTCTGTCATAGGTTAATAGCTTTGGTCTCTATGGTTTCGTCTCGGTCGCTGGTTCTCTTCATCAACAGTGTTACTGTGGACAGGAGAAGGTGGCAGGTGAGGTTCCTCTTCAGGTGGGTCTTCTACCTGGCCATGGTCGCCCTCTTGTGGGTAGTCCTCTGCCGCTCTTGGCTCCATCTCAGGCAGCACATCTGCAGGCTGGTGGTTATCATGAAGAGCAGTGTCTGAATCAGGGAGGCATGGCACTGGATAATATTCATCCTCATCATCATCCTCTTCTGACTGGATCATCAGAGGTGTTGTCTCTGATTGTCTGGCAGTTGTTTTTTTCTTTGGCTGTAATGAAGTCTCTAGAGGCAGGTGGTAGTAGGAGATTACGGTGTACTGTTCTGGATCTGCGTTTGCCTCTCTCAGTTTTCAATTCGTAGACAGGAATGTCCTTGCACACTTGACAAACCACTGTGTGCACAACATCCTCCCAGTAATTTCTCAATTCGCCCAGACCCCCACGTTCTTGACTAAGACACGATCACCAGGTAACAGAGTAGAATACCTCAGTCATACAGTCTCTTGCTCTTAACAACAGCTTTGTTAGCATTCTCTCATGTGACCACATAAGCATCTCTCATACCCTGTTTCCACCTCTGCACGTAGCTCTGGTGGTTACTGTCACCTTGGTCTTGGACTGGGGTTAAACTGAATAACATGTCCACTGGTAACCGTGGTGAATGTCCATAAAGTAACTAAAAAGGAGAAAACCCTGTCACCTCACCCTGTCACCTCACTTTTAGTACAGTTGTAGGCATAAATCAGTTTTTAACATCTGAATCAAAGTCCGATTGAATCGCTCGACCTGTCCATTCGCCTGGTGGTGATATGGTGCTGTCCTTGTACCAGCAACCCCGCAATACTCCTTCAGTTGGGCAAAGAGCTGATTCTCAAATTCACCACCTTGATCATGGTGCAACCTCAGTGGGAACCCAAACTTTAACGCATAGTCATTAAAGATTTTGTCTGCAGCGGTTTTACCAGACTTGGACGTGGTGGCATATGCCTGAGCAAAGTGTCTAAAATGGTCAACAATAACAAGAATGTATTCGTAACCCTCTTTACATTTGTCTAAGTATAAGAAGTCAACTAAGACCAGTTCAAAAGGCTGAGTCGTAACTATGTTAGTGAGCGGGGCTCTTGTCTCACGGCTCAGTCTTTTGGTTTTAAGGCACACACATTTTCTCATGACATGGTCCTCTATTTCGTTTTGCATGAAGGGCCGGTAAAAACGGTCCCGTACCAAAGAAACAGTCCTTTCTACACCATGGTGACCCATCTCATCATGCAGTTCTTTTCACACCATTGGCCTGTGCTTTTCAGGGAGTACCAGTTGTGTTCTGTGTGTAGTTTTTCTGTACAAAACCCCTCCGTCATTAAACTGTAACTTGTCCCACTCTCTCAAGAGACACACAACCTGGGGTCTAAGCCGTTTGAGTTCTGAACCTGAAGGCTTTGTCTCTGTAAGTTTGTATCTAACAATCTGTCCAATAAAAGGATCAGCCTCTTGGTCTTGCTTGATCTGTCCAACAGTGAGTGGAGCTATGGGCGTGCTTATTGACACAGTGGCACACTTGGCTGAGATACCCATAGACCAGGCTGCACTAGACTCACTCTGATGGTCCACTGCCTGTGTGGTTGCACTTACAGCATCATATGACATCTCTTTTGAGCATTCCTCCATATAAGTCTCCATGTCTAAGGGCATCCTAGATAAACTGTCTGCATCTATGTTCTCTTTACTCGGGCGGTAAAATGGAAATCGGCAAGTTCTGCAACCCATCTGCACCCTGTTGCATTCAACTTAGCGGTTGACAGTATATAAGTAAGTGGGTTATTGTCACTATACACTGTAAAGAAGGGTGCATAGTACAATTAATCATGAAACTTGTCCGTGATTGCCCATTTAAGAGCTAAGAATTCTAGCTTGCCTGAGTGTAAGTTATAGTTTTTCTCAACTGTGGTTAGCATTCTTGACCCATAAGCTATCACACGGAGTTTGCCATGTTGCCTTTGATACAAGACAGCACCTAATCCCCGGCTAGAGGCATCTGTATGCAAGATAAATGGTTGTGAGAAGTCAGGAAAACCTAAAACAGAAGGCTGAACTAAACAGTCAATCAGCTGCTCTAACACTGACTGATGTACATCACTCCACTGAATAGGTGTACTGGATGGGACACTGTTCGATTTTTTTCACTGTCCATTTTTTTCTTGTGTTCTGTGTCTGAGTTTAATTCCATTGTCTCTGAGGTACCGCATTACACTCCTGACATCCTCAACGTGGTCATTAAAGGTCCTGCTGAAAACAAGAATGTCAGCGAGATAGGGCACACATATTTCATCCCGCAGTCCTTCTAGACATTGCTCCATACACCGCTGAAACGCAGCTGGCTCATTCATGAGGCCAAATGGTATCCTAATCCATTCATAAAGGCCCCAAGGGGGTCACAAAGGCGGTCAGGTGTCTACTCTCTTTTGACATGAACCCCTGCTGATACCTGGGGGGTAACACCATCTTCTCATTGCTGGACCAGTGTAAGGCATTACACTGGTTCAGCAATGAGAAGATGGTGTTACCCCCCAGGCTGTCCATCATGTACTGTACCCAGGGAATGGGGTGTCGGTCTGGGTGTGTCTTACGGTTCAGTTCTCTATAATCGATACATAAGTGCAGTGTGCCATCTTTCTTTCTTACACACACTACAGGAGATGAATAAGAGGAAGTGGACTTTTCCACCCAACCCTGCGCTATCAAGTCCTGTAAGTAGTCCTTCATCTCCCTGTACAGTGGCTTTGGTACAGAGAGGTATGTTCTAGAAAACAGTTCTGTGTCTTTTAACAAAATGTCCATTTGCAGGTTTGTCACACACCCTATGTCATCATCATTTTTTGAAAATGAAGCTGACTCTTCTCTTAACATTTCCTCAACAGTCTTTCTTTTACCCTCATCTAGATGAGACAGGTCAACAGGAGGGTCCCATTGCTCGCTGGAAGGGGTGCATCCGGTGGCATCATGGGTGCGGATCTCGTTGATGACGGCAGGCGGGAGGTCTTTCTTTAAGATGTTGGCAGGATAGACACACTAACTGCACAGTACCAACAGTGGTCCGGCCTGATAGAGTAATGTTATGATTGGTTGGGTTTTGCACAGTCACAACAATCTTAGGGACAGACCCTGCTTTTACTGAAACTAAAGTGTCACAAAGCTCTAGTCCATCAGGCCGCTGTGGGTTTTCACAGGGTTCAAATATCAGTGTGACGTCTTCCCTGAATGTCTTAACCTGCACCCTGCACTCAATAAAAAGTGAACTATGGCTGGGTACAGTCACTCTCTCATTTGTAGATTTTACATTATACTCATTTGTTTGTCCCACACTCATTGCTTTAATAAAAGTGGAAGCCTTGTTTTCCCTCAGGTGTGGAAAAGCTAGTTTAACGGCCCTCAGAAGTTTGTCTTTTTCCCCTGAGCCAGTTCCACCCTTCAGACTATCTAAGACCAAATGCTCGATAACATTAAATCCAATAATTGGACATTGCTGCTGGTTACTTTTAAGGACTAAAACTGGTATGAGTAACTCAGAGTCATTGGCAATGAGTTTAAACCAAACCTTGAGGCATCCCACATATGGCTCTCTCAAGATGTAGGGGCACATTTGGATCTATAATTTCATTCGCATTTTTCAGTGTTACCTCAGGTAAGTTAGTCTCTTTCCAAACCTCATCTACAGTACAAACCTGTGAGCCAGAGTCCCAAAGTACTTCAAACTTTTTGTTTCCTAAAAAGCACCTAATGAGACATTTTCTCCCCACTAACTCTCTGACAGAAGGTATCTTTTTCGTAATGTTTTTTGTTGTATTGTCCCTTAATGGTTGACCCATCCCCATTTCGAACATTACCACAGTAGGGCTTACATCTGAACTTGTGCATAGGCCAGTGCTCCCTTTGACACTGTTTGGAACAGTAACAGGCACTTTTACACACTGAGCATTATTTTAAAGTCTTGAGTGTAACTTCTAGTTGTACAACCATAACACTGGGACCTGTCTGTCTCTATGGTCACACCACGTCCCATTGGAGCGACCCCTCTTGTTTAAAGTACTACCCCTGGCTTGTCTTGCTGGACTCTTTGCTTTACAGCCTGACCTAAAATGCTCACCACTTCCACATCTAAAACAGTGCTGACAGAACTCTTTCCCTGTCTGAATGCAAGAGTAACACCTGGGTGGCGGGCGGGACATATGGTACCGCTGAGGGGCAAAGTGCTGCTGGAAATGGGCGGTCCCTCTCGTTGGTCCCGGGCCTGGTGAAGGGTAATACAGCCGAAGAGCTGCTTGGGAGCGCTGAGGGTACAAGGTCCTGGCAGATGGCTCCAGTTGGTATGGTGGGTGCTGCTCCTGGTACGGTGGACACAGCATGAAGGTCGGCGCTGGGCAATGGTCCCCAAGTCCTCCTCTGACGGGTGCTGTATACCTCTACATGGTCTCTATTGATCTGGGACACCTCGGCTTTCAAGTCCTTCAAAACCACCATCTCAGAACGCATCTCCTTAATCTCAGACAGGAGCTCTGGTGGCATGATGGCAGTGCTTTGTTTTTGGACTACCTTCTTCTTGGCAGGGGCTGGTGTGTCATTGGGCTGAATTGTATTAACTGTAGTTGCTTGCAGGGAAACACCATGTTTCTTCTTGTCTTGTCATTCCTTTTCATTTGTGCATGCTATATTCACTTTCTCCAACAACACTTCATCAGATGTGGTTGCCTGGAGGAAGTAGGGCTGCATGTCACTCTTGATATTGTCACTCTGCAAACCAGTCAGGATTGTGTGCATGAATAAACTTTGAACCAAGGCAGGATCATACTTCGGACCCAACTCAGCTTCCTGAGATGCAAAGGGAATCTTCTGCCCATTGCTCTCAAAAGGTTCTGTGGCGTCTCCTTACTGCTTTGCACTTCAGAGGAGAGCTGCTTGTACAGTTCAGGGGCCCCTCTCTCCTGATAGTGAGACCTCAAGATCCTTCGCAGAGCAGGGAGGGTGAGGTTACCTTTACCTTCAAGATAGCCCCTCAACTGCAGTCCTGGTGTGATGGCACGAATCACTGCCTCAATTATCTCATCTTCTTGGTAGCCATTACTAAGCCCGCTTTCAATCTGCCTGGCCAAACTAGAAAAGGTGAGCTTGTCTCTTTGTGTGGGCTCACCTATTTGGCCTGCTATCTTAAAGTCTTTGCGCCACATGGGGTTATCCGGGGGCACTGAGGCTCGTGTTTGCATTGATGTGGGTTGTAGGGTAATTTTTTTAGTAATCATCTGATGCATAGCTTCCTCTTTTTCTCAAAGTCTAATCCATAGATCATTCTTTCTGAAGATCTTCTCCCTCTTTTTCATCACCTTGTCCACTTAACTCTCACAGTTTTGCATTTTTGATTAAGTCTTTGATACTGAGCAGGTCTCTCATCTTCCAACTCAACTAATTCAGCTCTTTCAGCATGGCTTGTGATAAGTGTGATTAGCTGGCTTCGACTTCTGCCAGTGAGATGCTCTCTTCCCAGTATCAATGTGTTACATATTTTTAGCAGTTGTTCAACATTCAGTTCATACAGTCCACCTTTGATTTCTAGTTGCAGTGTTTCTAGCTCTGACTCCATTTTGATCAGGAAAGTGGGTAAAATGCAGTCCAACGTGAGCTTCGCGGTTTTGCAGTGACCTCTAGTGGTGGTTGTGCGCACTTGAGATACAACCTGCTGTACGTTGTTGGCGAAGCCAAATTGACCACGGTGCATCGCTGCCTAATGCTCGGTCCGTTGCTAGGATTTGAAAAGGTGCTCGGTCCATTGCTAGGGTTTGAAAAGGGATATTTTCTAGGAGTTTCCACTTACAGTTGTCGGATAAAACTCTGGCAAAACATCCCAGCGGTGCCTCCAAATTGTTGCTCCCTCTACTCCGACAGTTTGGGAGAGGTGCGTGGTTACTTTTTGTGAAGATAAAAGAACAGAGATGCAGCACACGTCTTCACTCCGTTACTTTATTTCAAAAAGCAACAACAACCCTTGTGCGCATGCACATAACACAAGTTACTGTATAATAACCGTAAATAACAGTTTTAAATATGTAAATAGTAAAATTTTTAGTATTTATACTTCTTGTACCAAATGAATTATTATTTTTTTTAATTCAACAAAATAGTATGAAATTATCATGTTTTTAATAATAGTTTAAATGTTTGACCCCCCTTTTTTAATCTGTCACACATTCACGCCTTTACACTCACTACTGTACACTCACAACTGTACACTTAGGACTGTACAATCATGACTATACATTTGTCTACAAGCGTAGACAAGATGGCTGCTGAGGCACGGTCACACAGTTTGCCAGTCTCTGTGTGTTTGCTCAAAAGGGTAATTAATAACATCAAAAGGCCTTAGTTTTTGCCCTCAACAGGACTATTTGTTACCATTGTCTGTTTTTACCTACTTGTGAGCCTCACACAAAAAAGGAATAATAAAATCCTCTGTCCATCTAAGAGGAGTCAACATCTCTTCTCAAGACTTTTGGATTATGGTCAGATAAGGCCACCTCCAGGTAAACATGGACAGACAGATAAAACTAAATCCTTTTTGGGAATCTTGCAAGTTTTCATGATACTACTTCTGGCTGGTGATGTGGAAGTAAACCCTGAGCCGCAACCACTGCTAACTAGGCCACAGCAGATTTCTGAGCTACAGTTATCTGGACTGCAACCAGTGCAACCTATGCTGCCACCACAGATACCTGGGCTTCCATCATTGCTACCTGGTCAACCATTGCAGGTACATGGGCAGCAACATGAGCTACCACTGATCTACCTTGGCTACACCATGGACTACCTGAGCCAATAAGCACTACAATAAACAACCCACAGAAACAGAACCGGGAGCCACCGAAGATATTCGCCCATGTCCAGGCCCGCATCATGACAAGATGCCGGGAGAGGCTAAACTGTTAGCGGTGGATGGAACACGCGTCACTCCTACCTTACAGGTATGCTCCTTGGGTACATCACACTCCTGCGCGCAACATTCTAATTTTCTGCTTCCCCGTGTCCATCGTCAACTGTGGCTGAATTGTCTGTCTGGAGTGTCTGGGTGGATGGTGAAGCAGCAGTAGCGGAGCAGTCCGATGTCAGCGGAATGGATAGAATAGCCATGGGCGCTGGTCACTTAATACCTGGAACACCCCCGAGCCGTGGCGGAGCCGTGATCACAGCGGGTGAATTGCCAGTGGAGACGCCTTCAATAACAGTGGACCCTGGTGGACCTGATGCGGCAGCTGCTAGCTTAGCACCGAAAAAGCTACAAACATCAACAACGACAGGGTGCACCGGTGGACACGGGTCACCGGCTGTCACTGTGAGTACGTCAGCGTCTAAGATCCAAATGGGGTACGCAACACAAACACAGCCTGTTATCAAGGTTTTAAAAAGATCAGAAATCCTGTGATAAAAATATATCACAAGACAAAAATCTTTAAGACACTGAACCAGGCTAAACTGTTCTGGGACAAAAAAAAAAAAAAAAAGGGCTACTTTGCGCCCACATAAATATACGAAGCATGCTCCCTAAACGTGAGCAACTGGACCATATTTTAAATAATTCAAATATCGATATATTAGGACTGTCAGAAACCTGGCTAACAAGATCATCCCCTGAATCAGGTGTTGTATTCCCAAATCACAAGGTTTTCAGAAGGGACAGGGATAAAGGAAGAGGTGGGGGGTGCTACTTTATGTGAAAAATACTCTGGAGTGCTCACAACTTGATGCACCCAATGAGGTTCAAGAGTATTTCAGTGAAAATATCCCTCTCTACAGAGATGAGTTTTACACTGGTTTGCCTCTACCGTCCTCCATCAGCCAAAACAGATTTTTATGAACAACTGTAGTTACTACTCAAGTATCACACAACACACAACAAGTCTAAAGAAATAATTGTTATTGGAGATTTTAATGTGAATTGGGACTGCAAGAAGACACTGAAAGGTATTATGGATCATTTTAATTTCTCTCAACTTGTAGAGCAACCCACAAGGATTACTAAACATTCAGAAACTTGAATTGATCTCATCTTTAGTAACAGGCCTGAAAGAATCACAAAAACCTATAATTTCCTGACTGGTCTCTCAGATCATAATATAATACTCTTCTCTAGGAAACTTTATAAATCCAGGGTAAACAACAATATTTGTAATGCAACAGAAAACAGGTCTCGATATGAAATTATCCCTTGCAGCCAACGACAAAATGTGGCCACAGCCTTGTCGGCACTGGACTGGGACATAATCCTGTCTAGTGATGATCCTGAAGATTGCAGCAGTCAACTCATCCAAACCGTGAAAGGTGTCATATCAAGCTATTCCAGGAGAGGTAGATTTAAACGTAAGAAAATATGCCACTTGCCATGGCTGAATAAAGAATGTAAAAATCTGATGTCAGTCAGAGATCAGTTATTAAAACAATCTCTGAAAACAAGCTTAACAACAGACCGTCAGAAGTTCACACACATGAGAAATAAGGTAATACAGACTCTGAGACGGGCTAAAGCTAACTTCTTCATTAAGGTTATAGAGAATGCTAATGGAAATGGGAAATTAATATGGCAAAACTTAAACAAACTGCTCGGAAAACAGTTAAATAATAACAGCAAGAATTTGGAGCTTCAAATAAGTAACTCAATTGTCAAAGATCCTCTTTCCATTGCCACCAACCTCAACTGCTTTTTTATAAACTCTGTAAAAGAGATTACTCAGCATTTTATTCCACCTGTCTGTTCTGACAATTTCTGTCATCCTGATCAGTCTACTTTCAGGATCACTGAAATTTCAGACTATGAAGTGGGAAAAATCATCACTGGATTGAAAACTTCAAGAGCCCTGGATGCATTTGGCCTTAACACAATTTTTTTAAAGAATATAAAGACTCTCTTGTACGTCCAATCACTCATCTTCTTAATCTGTCTTTTAAACGCTCCATAGTCCCAACAGATTGGAAAGTGGCCGCAGTGACACCAATTTTTAAATCAGGTACTAAAACAGACATGTCCAACTACCGACCCATAAGCATACTCCCCATTGTATCTAAAATAGCAGAAAAATGGATAGTGAAACTTCTGACTGCCCATTTAGAAAACACCCAGCCCACATTACACCCACTACAATTTGGTTTTCGAACACATCACTCCACAGACAGTGCCCTGTGTGTGTTAAAAGAAAACATTAAGAGTCTGCTTGATATGTATCCCTGTGTTGGAGCTGTTTTTTTAGATCTGAAGAAGGCTTTCGACTGTGTAAACCATCAGATATTGTTATCCAAGCTAACTCAGTTTAACATCTCTGATCAGGCACTTTTATGGTTTAAATCTTACCTGTCCAACAGGAAACAGTATGTGGCAGTAGATGGTGTTAAATCAGCCTGGCTAGACTCTGACACTGTTGTTCCTCAGGGGTCTGTCCTTGGTCTGGTCTTGCTCTCTCTCTTTATCAATAACCTACCTAATGCATGCCCAAACATCCTCTCGCAAATGTATGCGGATGATGCAGTCATCTACACTCACGGAAAAAAACATACAACAAGCTGCTACAGACCTCACAGCTGCGCTATCCTCAGTGCAGGACTGGCTCAGGGACTCGTGTCTTATGCTGAACACAAAAAAAACAGTTTATGTATTTCTCAAAACGTCGCATAGAATCAACCAGGTCAAATGTTTTTCTGAATGGAAAGGAGCTCAACCTTGTTTCAGAGTTTAAATACCTTGGAGTAGTTCTGGATCCAACATTTTCTTTTAAAAGTCATATAAAAAAGTAGCACAGGTAGTCAAATTTAATCTCCAAAATTTCCGCCATATTCGAAATAACTTAACACTGCAAGCAGCTAAAATGTATTTCTACTCCATGATCATCTCACATATTGATTACTGTCTCACTACATGGTCACTCGCATGCCCCACATCTCTGAAAATCATAGAGAGTCTCTACAAAAAAGCTTTAAAAACACTGGACAAAAAACCATTGTCACATCACCACTGCCATGTTCTACACAAATATAAATTACTGCATTTTCAAAACATGATCAATTTAAAATCAGCATGTTTGATCTATAAAGTTCTGCACTCTCTCGCTCCTACACCAATAAAAGAATTTATCAAGAGTAAAGAAAACACACAAAGAACCACATGAGCCTCCGCCAGAGGAGATATGGTCATACCCCACAGACGTACCACCTTTGGTCAGATGGTCCTGTCTGTCTGAGGTGGGAACCTGTGGAATAGCCTCCCTTTAACTCTGAGGGAGTGCCCAACATATAATTCATTTAAGGCTCAACTGAAAAACTGGCTCTGGGCAAACCAAACTTGCACACACTAGGTGCCAGGCTCTTTATTGATATACTGTATATCTTTTATGGGCCGTTTTAATATTGTATGCTGCATGTGGGGGTGGATAATGAGCTGAGTGAATGTTAATGGAGTTTTGTGCAAAAGTTACTAAGATTGTAAGATTGTATGGTTGGAAAATTGTATTTAAGGCCTGATCATTGTTTAATGTAAATTTTATTGTTGATGTATTTTTGATCCCTGTGACCCTGACCCGTGGGACTACGGATGGAAATTAGCCATATGGCTACAATCCAGCGTGTTTACATTCATGCTTTTGTCATGTATGTTCATTAACATGCACTGTCCCAATCAAATAAACAAATAAATAAATAAACACTCACTACTGTACACTCACAACTGTACACTCACGACTGTACACTCACGACTATACACTCACCACTGTACACTCACCACTGTACACTCACCACTGTACACTCACGACACAGCTGTACGCTAGAGAGGACTGGGCCTTAGTCGTGAGGTATTCTCATGAACCAATACCATGAACAGTCAGGAGAAACTGTACAGACAAAAATGCTGCTAGAATGCTAGAATATTGTTACTCATGCAATAAAAAAATTCATATTCCTCCATGATTGTAGGTCATATTCTTTTAGTAGGTTTATGACTTAAATCTTCCCTCCCTGCGTGTGCTCATGTGAGTTTGAACATTTGAAATTGGCTCTGAAGCTGGAAAACAGCTTTAGACTGTAGAGGCGCTCCACCCAACTTCCTTGTTCACTCTCTCCCTCAAACTTTCACATGTTAGGATGCCAGGTTCACACTGGCCAATCTGAAAGTTCAGAGGGCGTTTCTTATTGAACACATCTTCATTTTCATGTAAATAAAATGTAACTGAATGTTGTTATGCTGTTCATATCTGGCTGTTGCTGAATTAGGTTCAGCTTTCATTTAAAGCAGATCAACTCTGCAAAATCAACTTTTCAGAGCTATTCACCCTGTTATAGCTGTATCTTCCTCACTGACCCTCTGGAAGTTGTGTACACTTATTTTAACCCACAATATATGCCCATTGCTCTGTACATTCTCCATTTTTTTTAGTACAAATGAATCCATTCATGAAAAAATCCATTACTCTCTAGTGTGATCTTTTAAAAGTGATTTTAGATCAACATTGTGACTTAAAAGGTTACCTCTCCACAGCTCTGACCTGTAACTTGGTCTGGTTTGATCTCCATGATAGAAAGGTTTAATGCCATACTGTGGAACATTCTGGGCAAAGCCATAACATCACAGAGAAAAGCATTTGAAGGAAACCTCAACCAGAAAAGTTACAGAATCATAAGCTCAGAGCAGGATAAAAAGGTGCTGTCTTTCACTCAGGGTTGCATTCTGGGTAAAGGTCTACAACTCCTAATAATGCCTTGTCACAACAGTATAGTTACAGATGGCAACATTTCAGGAAACTTCAAAACTGCAAATAGAGTTAGTGTGACACTGCAAAACTGTCGTAGTGTCCCTAGGCAAGGCACATACCCACATTGCCTAGTATGAAAGTGGTGTGTGCCTGAATGGTGGTGGTGGTTGGAGGGGCCGATGGCACAGATTGGCAGCCTCGCTTCCGTCAGTCTGCCCCAAGGCAGCTGTGGCTACAATAGTAGTTTGGAGTGAATGAATAATGTTCTGTAAAGCGCCTTTGAGTGTGCTGAAAAGCGCTATATAAAACTGATGCATTATTATTATTAGTGCCAGCTATAATTTTACGTGATGAAGGTCCAAGATAAGTAATTTCATTAACTGAAAAGAAAGCAATACCTCAGTCTAAAAATGTTGAATGGATCAGTCAGGTTAAAAATATGAGTAAATGACTGCCCCAAAGCAGCTCCCATCTGTCCCATCTGTGTCCCTGTACTGTACCCATGGGCAGTGTTACAAAGTCAAGTCCACTCGTCTGGATCAGTGCATTAGAGCCTCAAGGAGAGTAGTCACACATGAAATAATATATATTTCATTAATGAGCCTCACACATGAGTCTCATTTGGGTTGCCAGTTCCGGTGTTGAAATCCATTTGGTATAAAGGTCCGCAAAATTGACTCTTGTGAGTGTTAGAATGTTAGAATGTTGTTACCTCTTCAAAAACATGCCTGGCGTTGTGTTTTGTATCATTCACACATGTTTGAGTAATTCTTTATTATTAGTATGTCTACTGTAGGAAAAATATGAAATTTAACGTGTGTTAAATTGTATGAATGGTGTAAATGGTGTGTGTGTAGGTATGATGGGCTATTAGCACAGACCTTATACCAAAAAGACCTCCAACTGTCCCAACAATAGAGACAACCCAGACTCTCATCCCCCCACCGTTTCCCCCTCACCAGAGCCATCTCCACCCTTTCACATTCATGAGGCAGATGTGAAGAAGCAGTTCAAAAGGATGAATGCCAGGAAGGCGTCGGGGCCAGACGGTGTCTCTCCTGCCACCCTGAGACACTGTGCTAACGAGCTGGCCCCAGTGTTTACGGGCATCTTCAATTCTTCACTGCAGGCTTGTCATGTGCCTGCCTGCTTCAAAACATCCACCATTGTTCCTGTCCCCAAGAAGCCAAGGATCACCGGACTCAATGACTACAAACCTGTGGCTCTGACATCTGTGGTCATGAAGTCATTGGAGCGCCTGGTTCTGCCCCACCTCAAGACCCTCACGGCCCCCCTCCTGGACCCCCTGCAGTTTGCCTACAGAGCCAACAGGTCTGTAGACGATGCCATCAACATGGCTCTACACTTCACCCTGCGGCATCTGGACTCCCCGGGAACCTACGCCAGGATCCTTTTTGTGGACTTCAGCTCTGCCTTCAACACCATCCGCCCAGACCTCCTCCAAGGCAAGCTGTCCCAGATGAATGTGCCTGATCCTCTCTGCAGGTGGATCACTGACTTCCTGACAGACAGGAAGCAGCATGTGAGGCTGGGGAAGAATGTCTCGGACTCCCGGACCATCAGCACCGGCTCTCCCCAAGGCTGTGTTCTTTCTCCTCTGCTCTTCTCCCTGTACACCAACTGCTGCACCTCCTCCCATCAGTCTGTCAAGCTCATCAAGTTTGCAGATGACACCACGGTTGTCGGACTCATCTCGGACAGGGATGAGTCTGCCTACAGGACGGAGGTTGATCGTCTGGTGTCCTGGTGCAGCCAGAACAACCTGGTGCTTAATGCCCAGAAGACAGTGGAGATGATTGTGGACTTTAGGAAGCACACAGCCCCACTCCCCTCCACCATCCTGACCGACACCCCCATCACCACTGTGGACTCATTCCGCTTCCTGGGGATCACCATCACCCAGGACCTCAAATGGGAGCCCACCATCACCTCCATCATAAAGAAGGCCCAGCAGAGGATGTACTTCCTGAGGCAGCTGAAGAAATTCAACCTGCCAGCACGGACAATGGTGCAGTTCTACACTGCCATCATCGAGTCCATCCTCACCTCCTCCATCACCGTGTGGTATGCTGGAGCCACCACCAGGGACAAACAGAGACTGCAGCGTGTTGTGCGCTCTGCTGAGAAGGTGATTGGTTGCAGCCTTCCATCTCTTCAGGACCTGTACACTTCCAGGACTCGGACACGTGCAGGTCGAATTGCAGCTGACCCTTCTCACCCTGGACATGGACTTTTTGACCTACTCCCCTCAGGCAGGAGGCTACGGTCTATTCGGACCAGAACATCTCGCCACAAAAACAGTTTCTTCCCCTCTGCTGTTGGACTCATAAATAATAACACTAGGACTGGTCCCACCCCCCACTCTGCTTCTGTCACATGACCCTGTGTTCTCGGACCTGCCTGTTTTGCACTGATCATTACCTGCACTGTTATACTCTTATACTCTATATTATTATATTCCTGTAAATTTGTAAATTTTGTTATATTATAGCTTTTTTTTCTACTTTATTTTATTCTATTTTATTTGTTGCATGTCAGTGTTTGTCTACATCCTGCTCCAAGTACCGCAGCAATTTCCTAATGTTGTGAACCTGTTCACTCATATGGCAATAAAAAAAACATTCTGATTCTGATTCTGATTCGGAAAAAGAATGGGGCACCAGATTATAAATCACAATAAAAATAATATTAACACTCAACACTCCAATCTACACTATTCTCTATCTGAAGGTTGAAAGTTCTGAGCTGATCAGGGATCTGGACACAACCCTTATAAAACACGGAGCCAAAAATTACTTCGTGTGGTTTATTTTTAGCAACGACAAAGCATGAACATTCGCTTCCAAACTGGTTTGAATTACAACACTAAAGCACCAATTATACATGTATTTTAGGGATTAATCGTGGTTCAGTCTTAGGTTAGCCAGTGGAGGGCAACTTTGAGTCACTTTACAACAGACCATAAATTAGCGTTATCGCTTAAAGACCAATAAAAATGCCAACCTCTGCAGACACTGTATGGATCAGATCTTACTTGTGTGGCATGGTTTCTCAGATTGATCAGGCCCGGAAAACCAACTGCCAGGGTCTGACAGTGTAAATGGCAGGGCAGTGGCGATGGCAGCGGCGATGTGGGATGCCGTGAGGAAGGCCACAGGTGCGGTGGCAGCGGCAGCGGCAGCGGCAGGTCCGGTCAGACGGCAGCCCGTCACGCGTGGCCCTTTGGTCTCTGGTCCGGTGGGTGCTAAAATTCAGCGGTAAGATCCAGCGATGTCCTCCGGGAGCTCCTCTCTCTTGCGCGGGGGTATGGCCAACTAACTTGTGCACGGGCGCAGAGAAGTTTTGCTTCTCCGGATGAGAGGGCATTAAACACATGCAAATGAGGTAGATATCCCTCCACTGGCTTTTATCAAGCTTTATGAAACTTAACCAACTTTACTCTTATTAAGTTTTAAGCTTGCGCTACCCATTTCACACATGAAAGGTTTTATAACATTATCCAGTCCATCATGACATGTGAACAGAACAGTTAGGCAAAAATACTTACAAAAAATGTAACAGACCCGGTCAGTGTCACTGTTACATTTTTCTTTTTCAGATTCGAACAGGGAACGTGACATGATATCAGTTTGAAAGCATCAATTTGGCAATACATGAAACATCAGGAACAAAGATTACACAATGTTACACATTATATTCAGTCCTTTTACTGAGCGGGAACAATCCGAAGCAGGTGGTCCTTGGCGCCATCCGGTCTGGCTTTTGGCCCCAAAAGATGATAGGTGTGAATCAGGACATGTCAGATTCAACAGAAATTACCATGTAGCCGTGGAGTGCGTATTCATTTGTTTACAGTATGGCCATTTGTCTGTCCAAAATGTCAAAAGGGAGTGGTGAGTGTTAAATCAAAGCGAGGTGAAGCTTAGGCCTTCCTGATTAAGTGTCCCCCCTTTGCCCCCTCCTTAGGGATGTCTGTCTTGAATCAACAGTTAGTCAGTTTGATGTCTTCTTCTCCTACACTACTCAAATGTTCTGTTCCACCCTGTGATGTCATGAAGAGGGAGTTTTCAAGTTAACAGCTACCTTTTATCTTTTGTTCAATAAAAATGGGTAATTACACAGCTAAAATCATCCAAATACTTCTAATGAAGGTAAATGGAGTTTCAAAACACAGTGGAGCACTTCCTGTATTCCTACATACCATCCTGAGGTGGAACAGAGTGTTTGAAATATGCCTAAATATGCATGATTTCTGTGTTAGACATGTGTGAATGAAACAAAACTCCAGGTATTATAACATAGATCTGAAAGACACAAAGCTCAAATTTGATGGGCACATTAAAAAAAATGTCCAAGACTATAAAAACAAACTGTTCAAGCTGCTCGAGTCTTCATGCACGCTATGATCTTGTCTCACATGTCGTATTGTGCTATTGTCTGGGAACAGGCCACAAATTCTCTCATGAAACCATTAGTGTCTTTATATAAACAGACACTTAAAATCTTTGATAGAAAACCCATCAATTATCATCATTGCCTAATCACTACAAAAATTGAAAATGCAAAATTTATAAATTTCTCCTTTTTAAAAAACATTTTAAAGTGTCTGAATGGTCTCGACTTATAGCACTGAAGGTGTACGGACTCGAGCTGCTGTGAGTGGGAGCTGCAGAGTGAGGAGGTGCTGCACAGCTCTGGGTCAAACAGCATTCTCAGTGAAGGCTTCACATCTGTGGAACGCTTTGCCTCTGGAGTTCAAGTCACAGACGGACATTAGACTTTTCTCCACAAAAGTAAAAAAGTGACTTAAAGAAAATCAGAAGTGTGAACACTAAAACTGAATATAGTAGGGACAAGTGGGTCCAATGCTTTTGATGTTCTTGTTTTGTTTTTTGTCCTGTATCTGTGTGTTATTTGTGGTGTTTTCTGTCCTTTAAAAGCCTAACCAGGGACAGGGGCTGCGAAATAGCCTGTGGCTACAAGCCTTATGTACATGGACATCGGTGACCTATATGGTGGCAATGTTTTCAATGTACTCTCCCTGTCAAAAAATATAAATAAATAAATAATATGGGCTTTTTAAGCCTAAAAATGGCTCTCTCTGATCTGAACAGTCACTCCCTAATCCCCAGCACCTGCAGCCAGTCATGAAGCAGTGCTAGTGCAGCCTCTGCAGCTCAGGGAGGGAATAGGTTCTATTCATGCTTACGTCATAAAACCAGGAAGACGTTTGGAAACATGCAATGACAACTTCCGGCGGGCTCTGTTCGCCATAGCAAGTCTGACAAAATCTAGGAAAAATGAGAAGATGTCCGAGTCTCGTGTCACTGTAGCATTCTCTTATGTTCAACTAATCAACAATTCTAATCATACCTCAGTTTTCATCATTTCCCCACTGACTCTCAACTCAGAGCACACTGGGTACATGCGATTAGAATAGACGAGGGCACCAAATTCCAGATGAATCCAAACAGCACATACGTATGCAGTCTTCATTTTACCAATGATCACATTTACTTCAGCGGGTTTGATCACAGTACACCGGAAGTCGTCATCGCATGTTTCCAAACGTCTTCCTGGTTTGTGACTGTGGTTTAGATCCCCAATCCAGGAACTTACCCTCTCTAGTAGCCGTGTTTCCCCCAGATGCTTCACAGAAGGGAAGATGCTTGAGAAATGATTCAATGACAACTCTAATAAATGTAAATATGATTTATTACAGTCAGCCAATTAACAGACAGTTTAAGTCTGGATCCTCTTAAAAGCCCAATGCAAGAAAGACCTCGAAGAACATCTCAGGGTTATATTTATAGCTTCCCTATACCAGGACATCCCACTCTTAACCATCTGGAGTTTCAGGAGAGAATATATTTCACACAGAACAAATATCCATAGATTACCCAATGATGATTTAATCACCACTGGTGATAGATTGATACCATCTTCCAGATGCATTTTGGAATGCAGACATCCCAAGCTCTGTCGCTTTATGGGCTCCAAGCTGGTCTTCCCAGACTGAAGGCCCCAAAGATAACAAAAGAATCTTCCCTAGGAAAGTCCAGGTTAAAGTAACATATTATATGAAGTATAATACAGTAGTATAACAGATACCACATTTCCCCCCTTCGAGACTTCCAAAGGTTTCGCTACCAAGTGACAAATCAATTACCTAGCTTCTTAGCTAAAAATGATGAGGACGAAAAACCAGCAGCAGCTTCAATTAGTCCAATTTTGCTGGAAAAGACTCATCATCAGCCCCGCTGCAGCGGCCATGCTATTTTGAAGCTAATCTAGAGGGATGTCCTTATTATAATATAATAATCATCATCATATTTAATTAACATCAACACCATTAAACATCATCATAAATGAATACATAGGGTAATTGAAAACACAAATGAATACAAACATCATAACACACATATAGTATACTAATATATGCTAATTACAAGTTAAACCCCATTTTCAAAAGTCCAGATGTGAGCTTCTCTAGCTCCAAAGCATCAACTCCACTGTCCATCAAGCTTTGATCAGCTCCAATCCATTTAGTCCATTCCACTGTCCATTTCACACCTCTCCACATTGGTATCCTGGAAAAAACAAAAACACCATACGAGTATCTTTTTGCCAAATACAATCAAACACAAAAAAAAAATCATAGAACATAAATTGTAAAATATAAATGTATGAATGTATGTGCTATGTAAGTGCTAATATAAGTATAAAAAGTAAATATAATAAAATATGATAAATGTAAAAATAATATAAGATACAATAAAAAATAAAATAAGATATATATATATATATATATATATATATATATATATATATATATATATATATATATATATATATATATATATATATATATATAATTTGAAATGTAAGTAGGAAAAAATTTACATAAAAAATTAAAAATAGTCCTAGTCCCCCCTTTTGCACTGAAATTTCCCCTAATATGCAAAAATCAATCAGTCACAATCAAGTCGATTTAGTTAAGTCAAATATTTATCAACCAACTCAAAATTCAATCCTACTCCTCCCTCACAAGCATGCAAGTTATAGTCCTGTATCAGTGGCATCTGAGTTCCATCTGATGGCATAACAATACCAACCCATCGCAATATCATAGCCTTCGCAAATATCAACAATAAAGTACAGAAACAAAGCATAACAGCTAATGCCACCAACACTCCCATCAGTGCCCAAATTACCGTAGCTCCAAATGCTCTTTGTAAATGGGATCGGTGTTTCTGTTTTCTTCAGGTTAGTTGTAACATCTAATTTCTGAGTAGTCACCTCTTGGCCCAAACCAGTAGATATCGCCTTTACAGTAACCTGATCGGTATTTATAGACAACTGCCCTGGGGCAGATAACAGATCAGAGACCTCCTTGTTCACAAGTAAAGTTATTTTATGTGTTTTATACCCAGGTATCCAATGTCTATTCTCTGAAATAAGCCTTCTTTGAAAACGTAAATATATGCAAAATATATATGCAAATATAATCACCTTGATCTTCCCGTGAAACATATCTTACCACCAATGAACAGTCACCTACCACAGGGGCCATTTTTAGATCATTATATAAAACATATTTCCTCTGGTCCTGGGCAGACCTCCCTGCCTCAGGTCCTGACAATACCAAACTTTAACCCATATTATAAACCCATCCAAGTGTCTCTCCCCGAGTCCAATTGGAACACCAACACTTGAGAAATACCGATGTACCAACCAATTCCCGAACTACCAAAACAGAATCAAACAAATCAGTAGACTGCAGGCTGACTGTCGTTAAAAGTGTTTTTTCTAACTTAACCTCAGTCTCTGAGGCTGGAACTTCAGGCTTCTGGTCTACTGCTGGCCTAGACGTGACCACTTCTTGTGACTCATAACTAACTCCTGCTGGTATGGTTTCAGCCGAATCCACTACCATCAAGATTACAATCTTTGTCCTAAAAATTGAACCTAACCATTTACCACGCTCCTTTTTATCTACCAACTGTGGATCAGGGTACAAACATTTATACCATCCTTGGTCATTTTCTTGTGATCGGTGTAAATAAAGACTACAATCTCTGGCAATCTTCAATCTCCTCTTGTCATTCAACAACATATATTTTCTTTATTCCAATTGTCCTTGAGAGGTCCAATGTTTCCCCAAACTGATCCTCCCATTTTGGTCGAAAACGTTCATCATTAGTGTTCTCAGCAGTACATGGGCACGGACGCAAAGCTGCTTTTCCCAAAACTACTTTCACCTTTGTCTCTGTATCGACTAGGTCGTCTCCTTTCTCGTGTTGTTCTCCTCGGACCTGATCTAAGCGGCTCTTCGGGTCCGGTTCAGTTGTTCCTGGGGCATATCGTAAGTCAACTTCTTCGAAATGTCCTCCATTGACTGAGGTATCCCCATTGAGTGTCTCAGCAGTGCACAAAGAATCATCAGAATTATCCAAAGTCTTATCAGTCTCTTCTGTTGACACTTCTGCTCCTTTTGGCTCTCTCTGGCCATCCTCATTTTGGCTCTGAGAGCGTAGTTCCTCCTTTGGAGCCTTGACACAGTGCGACAAATGATACCACGTAGGTGACCCGCGAACCTGAACTGCTGTCCCTGTACTACGTACAACTTCAAATGGTCCTTCACGGCGCTCGTTATACCAATTTCTTCTAAAAACCTTCACAAACACCTGGTCTCCAGGCTGCACTATTTCTTTTCTTTGCTCTTCCTCCTGTTTTTCCTCCTGTTTTTGCTTATCTGAAACATATGTAGATAGTTTTTTATGTAATTCAGACATATATTTCACATAAGCTCGCATTTCACTAACAGTGTCAGATTTGGGCCCTTGCCACTAGTACGCAAATGTGGAGTAGGCATCCGCCTTCCCGTAAGTAATTCATGTGGTGTTACATGCAAATCATGCAACTCACTAGATCGACAGGCCATTAAAGCTAATGGAAGAGCTGTAACCCAGTTTAAACCTGTATGCTGGCAGATTTTGACAATGCGATATTTCAAAACTCCATTCATCCTTTTGCAAATACCTTGACTTTGCGGATGGTAAACTGATCCGAAATGCTGTTTAATTCCTATTTTTTGCAAAATTAAACGCACAGTTTTATCCACAAATTCCTTGCCATTGTCTGATGAAATTCTATCGGGAAGCCCCCATCGAGTGACGAGTTCTCGACACAAAAAATTGGCAACCGAGTGAGCATCTTTTCTCTTAGTTGGACAGGCTTCTGTCCACCTTGAAAATCTGTCAACAACTACTAAAATGTACCATTTACCTCCTACTGGTCTGATCATATCAACAACAATTACCAATTCCTTCATAGGACCTGTTGGAGTTGGGATATAGCCCGGAGAGACTGGTACTCCCCTTCGAATATTGTTTTTCAAACAAATGACACACTTACCGATATAATAGTCAATTTGTTCCAACAAATAGGGAGCCCAAAATCCATATTCCTTTGTGATTTTTCTCTTCACCTCACCTCTTGACACATAAGCCATGCCATGTGCATCATCAGACCTAATAAGTCTGGCGGTGCCACCATCAGTCCCTCATGATTCCGCCACAGGCCAGTACAGTCCTGCACGGCACCTCGATCTTGCCAGAGCTGCTTGTCCAATGCGGATGCAACCTCTTGCATTCAAATCACATCTCTAAGAGTAACCTTATCTTCCAAATCTACTTCATGAGTGACCAAAAAGATTTTACCTATTTTGTTTGCTCCAGTCACTACTTTAGCTGCTTCATCAGCCGCTTTGTTACCTCGGGTTACTCTAGACACATCTAATTTATGTGCTGCACATTTAGCTATGGCTATTTCTGTAGGTTTCATCACAGCCTCTAACAGCTTCATTATTTAAGCATGATGCTGTATAGGGGATCCGTCTGTTTTCTTAAATCCCTAATTTTTCCATACTGATGCATACAAATGACAAACATTATGTGCATAAGCAGAATCAGTATAGATTGTTACACGCTTTCCCTCTCCCAGCAAACATGCTTCGGTCAAACCCACAAGTTCAGTCAACTGAGCTGAAGCAGGTTGCAGTACAATTTCAGACTTTACCACCTCAAAATCATCCCCCTTGGCTCTCACCACTGCATATCCTGCTTTCAGATGGCCTCCTATCCAATAACAGGATCCATCAGTCCAAAACACTAGTTCAGGCTCTCTCAAAGGGAGGGCCTGTAAATCTGACCTCAATTTAGCATATCTTTCTACTTCTTCGATGCAATCATGTGGTTCCCCATCTTCTGATGTAGGTAAGGTTTCTGCAGGGTTTACATTAGAACATCTCATCAAGGTAACATCTTCCTGTTCTAGAAGTCTATGATAGGCTCTGAGTCTAGACATAGTCAACGTATGTTTACCATAGTTCAAAAGATTTCTCAGGCTATGATGGGTAAGGATTGTTACAGGATAACCCACTGTAATAGCTGAGGCCTTCTCATACATTAACTGAACCCCCACCATGGCTCTATAGCACATCTGAAGACCTAACTCTACGTCTGAAAAAGCAGTGGAATAGTAAGCGATTGGCCGGGGTTTTACCCCTGTCCCTGTCGGCTGACAGAGAACCGCACATGCATATTTGCCCCCCGTAGAGGTAGACACATATAGCAAAAAGTTTTTAGAATAGTCCAGAAGTGCCAATGCTGGCGCTTCTTGAAGTCTCTGTTTTAAAGTTTCAAATGAAACAAATCCATCATGAGTCCACGTTAAATTCCCATGTAACTGTGTGTTACCTGTCTCTTTGATCATAGCTCTTAATGGTCCTGTGAGACTAGCATAGTCCTCAATCCATGCAGATGAATAGCCAGCGATTCCCAGAAACGTCATCATCTCTCTAACTGTTCTTGGTTTCAGGGCCTTACGAATGGCTTCCAAATGACTGTCAGCAATGCTTCTTTGACCTTTAGATATAGCTTGTCCCAAATACACCACTTTCTCTTGACAATATTGCAATTTATTCTGTGAAAACTTGTGTCCCTTTTCAGCCAAAATTTGTAACAGTTTTATAGAGTCTTTATGGCACGTTTCCTTGTCCGGTGCACAACGTACAATATCATCAGCATATTGCATTACTGTACTGCACAATTGCTGTCCAATCCCCATCAAATCATTCTTCAAAATGCGATTGAAAAAATGCGGAGAGTGCTTGAATCTCTGAGGCAAACGCTTGTAAATGTAATACTGATCTTTGAAAGTGAAGCCAAATAGACCTTGACTCTCAATGCTTAATGGTATACTGAAGAATGCACCACAAAGGGGCTTACAGCAGAATGCGAAACGAAACGAAATCTGCAGAATGCGAAATCTGCAGAGTGCGAAATCTGCAGACTGCGAAATCTGCAGACTGCGAAATCTGCAGAGTGCGAAATCTGCAGAATGCGAAATCTGCAGAGTGCGAAATCTGCAGAATGCGAAATCTGCAGAATGCGAAATGGTGTGTTTATGTTTCACCCGGAAGTACATTACACCGTCTGACTTGCTTAAAACACCATTTCATGTTTCACCCGGAAGTACATTACACCGTCTGACTTGCGCGAAGATAGATTTAGTTTAGTAGTGGTGGCGAATCATGGACTTTTTGCAAGTGCAATATATGCTGTTCAAAGGACCTAAACGGGTCAGTCTCCGTGAAGAGGACATGACACCCCAAAAAATTGGAACTATTTTTGAGGTAAGGTTAAAATGACCTTTTTCTGTTGTTGTAAACACCGTTTTCTAATAGGCGGCATTAGCTAACAACTGGAATGCTAGCCAGCACTGCCGTATGGATAGCTTTACTCGTAGGCAAGCTGTTATGTTGCAGACAAGGGATGCACAAAAAATCGTTTACATGTATTTAATTATTTTCTATCTTATGGTATGAGCCTGCTAGACGCTACAGGTCCGTGTCACAAATAAATAGGAGAAAAAACGGGGGGAAATCATGACGTGTTATGGAGGTATACTGTGGTGATAAGTACACTGATGACGGCCTTTCCCCCCCATGTTTAAGGTTTCACCATCAACATTGTTCCTGACCGATGTCTCCAACGTGGCCGTGTTTCCTGGTAGCAACGGGTATTTTAGTTCAGTGGAGTTGACACCCGTGCCCAGTACGAGGTCCATGGGGAAGCCCCAACAGTGTCCCCCAAGGGCCACACAAGCAAAGTCCTATCAGAGGTAAATTGCATTGACCAGATAAAACAAATTTCATTGTATTTAGGGATGTCAATGGGTTTCAATTTTTTACAGTTCTATTTCAATGTCTGTAATCTTCAGTAATGGCAACCAAGATACATATTTGATCAGAACAGGCCGTTTCACATGACTAGAATCCTTCTCTAAATTGTGCATTGCTATGCACTCTTATACCAAAGATTTTCTGAATGACAACCAAGATAAATTGTTATACGCGTCACCAGTGCAACAAAGTGGGATCTGGTCTCCTAAATTAGCGTCACTTAAAAAAAAAAAATCCCTTTAAACCCATAATGCATAATTAGAATTTGCATTGTATAGTTTTCATAAACAGGGGGCAGCCGTGGCCTAATGTTAAAAGTGTTCACCTTTCAACCACATGGTTGTAGCTTCGAATCCCACCTGACGTCTCCCTACACCTACGTCCATGGCAGGCTGAAGTGCCCTTGAGCAAGGTACACACTGCTCCAGGGACTGTAACCAATACATACTCTGTTATTAACTGTAAGTAGCTTTGGATAAAAAGTGTCAGCTAAGTGTAATGTATAATGTAATGTAAACAGGGGTTATTCTAGGCTTCCCTTATCCCAGGCTATTGTTTTCATAGTCATATTTGCCATACCTAAAAGATACCGCTCCATTATTGCAGTGGAATAAATAATGAACAAATCCAGGTCTTTACTGATGATTTATATTAGGCTTTTAAATTGTACACAGTTACAGTTAATGTGTATGTGGGTGGGCGGGCACTTTCTCATTGAACCTTGGATAATTGGTGTCTTGCTTGGCAGCCTCCAGAGCCTGTGTGTGTGTGTGTGTGTGTGTGTGTGTGTGTGCGCGTGTGCGTGTGTGTGTGAATGCAAAGAACTGATATTGTGCTATACAAATACATTTTGAATTGAATGTTAATTTGTCATGCCAATTAACCTAATGCTTGATAATAACATTTAAGTGGCTTTTTGGGATTACTTGGAGAAAATACAATTAAAAAATATACTGTTCTGTTTTTTTGGTTTTTTTAAAGTTCTGTAATGTCTCTTGGAGGGCTTTGAATCTGAACTCTTTCAAATATTGTTCTTGTTTTAGCAGCAATGATGCCCACTGCTTAGTGGGCTTCCAAGAAGCATATGACAAAATTGAAGAGGTGGTTATGGTGGCCCAGTCCCTCTCAGATGTAACCGATGCCGTCAAGAAACTCTCCCAGCTGGCCATCGAATCCAAAAGCGCACATGTCTTGACTGAGGAACAAGCTGAACATATCAGAGCTGCATTCAGCTGCTGTGTGTGTAAAGGTACAGTCTGTTGTCGCATTTTCAAACAGTCTAGTCCCCATTTTTTGGATTTTGATTTGTTGTATTGCAACTGTGTATTGTGTGTATCTAAGTCTATTGTATGCTGTGTGTATGCTGTTGCCTGTTGAAATACTCTGCCTGTTTCTTCACAAACAAATCTTAAGTTAATACTGGTAGGTTTATTTCCTAGACCAGGGGTCTAGGAAAGTGCAGAGTGCAGTCACTCTCACTAGAAATCTGTTAAAAGCGGATGGCCTTCATTTTGCAGTGGCCCCTTGGAAGTGTACCTAGTTTTTCAGCATGTGGCCCGCAAACAGAAAAGTTTGCCCACTCCTGTCCTAGACTGTTGCCTTTTTTCTCTACGGAGCTCCCCCTACAGGTTTGGGGTGTTAACTGCATGGTAAACAAACCCAGAGTTACTGATCACTATAAACAAATAAATAATAAAGAAGTGGTTTGAATTAATCAGTGTTTTCATGTTCTCTTGCATTTAATTATTGTGACTAGTTTTCAAATGCCAAGATCAAATATCTGAAACCGAAGAGGAACCATATCTGTAGCCCTAAAACTGTGAAACGTACCAAACTGGGCACATTGTACTGTTGCATCCCTAGTGTCTAATTACTTTTTATCTCTGTCTTGCAGGACCAGTGATGGAGCCAATGCTGTCAACATGCTGCAGAGCAATCCTAGGATGCAGGTCGTGTATCACTCGGTCACTGCAGACAAGCAATCAGTGTGTAAAATGTAGGACAGACAGCTTGGCCTTGAATGTGGTGGAGGTTTCTGGCCTTTCTGAGGCCCTGAATGCCTTGCAAGACGTTATTAAGGTGGACTAAACACATTGTGCTGGTAACCATCTCTGTTATTACTTTCTGTTCACTTTATTGCCAATGTTCAGAGGTCAGATGTAAGCTTAAGGATATTTTTATTCTAAGTAAGAAAGAGAAAGTTACAGAGAAATACTTTTAAAAAGACGTTCATGTTTATACCTTTTTTTTTTACTTTTTGTCGAGCAAAACGTGTTACTGAGCTGAGCAAACACAGCCAAGTTGGAGGCATCCGTGTTGATGGTGAGACCTTAAACATAATAAAAGAATCTAAGGTAAATTGTAAAGGCAACGTAGAGTTAAATTTGTCAACTGGACCAAAGTTTTGATCGAAGACGTTTCACCGCTTCTTCAGTAACTGAAGCAGCTCGGATGAGCGTCTTCTATCAAAACTTTGGTTTCGGATGCCTCCAACTTGGCTGTGTTTGCTCAGCTCAGTAACACGTTTTGCTCGACAAAAAGTAAAAAAAAAAAAGGTATAAACATGAACGTCTTTTTAAAAGTATTTCTCTGTAACTTTCTCTTTCTTACTTAGAATAAAAATATCCTTAAGCTTACATCTGACCTCTGAACATTGGCAATAAAGTGAACAGAAAGTAATAACAGAGATGGTTACCAGCACAATGTGTTTAGTCCACCTTAATAACGTCTTGCAAGGCATTCAGGGCCTCAGAAAGGCCAGAAACCTCCACCGCATTCAAGGCCAAGCTGTCTGCCCTACATTTTACACACTGATTGCTTGTCTGCAGTGACCGAGTGATACACGACCTGCATCCTAGGATTGCTCTGCAGCATGTTGACAGCATTGGCTCCATCACTGGTCCTGCAAGACAGAGATAAAAAGTAATTAGACACTAGAGATGCAACAGTACAATGTGCCCAGTTTGGTACGTTTCACAGTTTTAGGGCTACAGATATGGTTCCTCTTCGGTTTCAGATATTTGATCTTGGCATTTGAAAACTAGTCACAATAATTAAATGCAAGAGAACATGAAAACACTGATTAATTCAAACCACTTCTTTATTATTTATTTGTTTATAGTGATCAGTAACACTGGGTTTGTTTACCATGCAGTTAACACCCCAAACCTGTAGGGGGAGCTCCGTAGAGAAAAAAGGCAACAGTCTAGGACAGGAGTGGGCAAACTTTTCTGTTTGCGGGCCGTATTTCAACAGGCAACAGCATACACACAGCATACAATAGACTTAGATACACACAATACACAGTTGCAATACAACAAATCAAAATCCAAAAAAATGGGGACTAGACTGTTTGAAAATGCGACAACAGACTGTACCTTTACACACACAGCAGCTGAATGCAGCTCTGATATGTTCAGCTTGTTCCTCAGTCAAGACATGTGCGCTTTTGGATTCGATGGCCAGCTGGGAGAGTTTCTTGACGGCATCGGTTACATCTGAGAGGGACTGGGCCGCCATAACCACCTCTTCAATTTTGTCATATGCTTCTTGGAAGCCCACTAAGCAGTGGGCATCATTGCTGCTAAAACAAGAACAATATTTGAAAGAGTTCAGATTCAAAGCCCTCCAAGAGACATTACAGAACTTTAAAAAACCAAAAAAACAGAACAGTATATTTTTAAATTGTATTTTCTCCAAGTAATCCCAAAAAGCCACTTAAATGTTATTATCAAGCATTAGGTTAATTGGCATGACAAATTAACATTAAATTCAAAATGTATTTGTATAGCACAATATCAGTTCTTTGCATTCACACACACACGCACACGCGCACACACGCACACACACACACACACACACACACACAGGCTCTGGAGGCTGCCAAGCAAGACACCAATTATCCAAGGTTCAATGAGAAAGTGCCCGCCCACCCACATACACATTAACTGTAACTGTGTACAATTTAAAAGCCTAATATAAATCATCAGTAAAGATTTGTTCATTATTTATTCCACTGCAATAATGGAGCGGTATCTTTTAGGCATGGCAAATATGACTATGAAAACAATAGCCTGGGATAAGGGAAGCCTAGAATAACCCCTGTTTACATTACATTATACATTACACTTAGCTGACACTTTTTATCCAAAGCTACTTACAGTTAATAACAGAGTATGTATTGGTTACAGTCCCTGGAGCAGTGTGTGCCTTGCTCAAAGGCACTTCAGCCTGCCATGGACGTAGGTGTAGGGAGAGGTCAGGTGGGATTCGAAGCTACAACCATGTGGTTGAAAGGTGAACGCTTTTAACATTAGGCCACGGCTGCCCCCTGTTTATGAAAACTATACAATGCAAATTTTAATTATGCATTATGGGTTTAAAGGGATTTTTTTTTTTTAAGTGACGCTAATTTAGGAGACCAGATCCCACTTTGTTGCACTGGTGACGCGTATAACAATTTATCTTGATTGTCATTCAGAAAATCTTTGGTATAAGAGTGCATAGCAATGCACAATTTAGAGAAGGATTCTAGTCATGTGAAACGGCCTGTTCTGATCAAATATGTATCTTGGTTGCCATTACTGAAGATTACAGACATTGAAATAGAACTGTAAAAAATTGGAACCCATTGACATCCCTAAAAACAATGAAATTTGTTTTATCTGGCCAATGCAATTTACCTCTGATAGGACTTTGCTTGTGTGGCCCTTGGGGGACACTGTTGGGGCTTCCCCATGGACCTCGTACTGGGCACGGGTGTCAACTCCACTGAACTAAAATACCCGTTGCTACCAGGAAACACGGCCACGTTGGAGACATCGGTCAGGAACAATGTTGATGGTGAAACCTTAAACATGGGGGGAAAAGGCCGTCATCAGTGTACTTATCACCACAGTATACCTCCATAACACGTCATGATTTCCCCCCGTTTTTTCTCCTATTTATTTGTGACACGGACCTGTAGCGTCTAGCAGGCTCATATCATAAGATAGAAAATAATTAAATACATGTAAATGATTTTTTGTGCATCCCTTGTCTGCAACATAACAGCTTGCCTACGAGTAAAGCTATCCATACGGCAGTGCTGGCTAGCATTCCAGTTGTTAGCTAATGCCGCCTATTAGAAAACGGTGTTTACAACAACAGAAAAAGGTCATTTTAACCTTACCTCAAAAATAGTTCCAATTTTTTGGGGTGTCATGTCCTCTTCACGGAGACTGACCCGTTTAGGTCCTTTGAACAGCATATATTGCACTTGCAAAAAGTCCATGATTCGCCACCACTACTAAACTAAATCTATCTTTGCGCAAGTCAGACGGTGTAATGTACTTCCGGGTGAAACATGAAATGGTGTTTTAAGCAAGTCAGACGGTGTAATGTACTTCCGGGTGAAACATAAACACACCATTTCGCATTCTGCAGATTTCGCATTCTGCAGATTTCGCACTCTGCAGATTTCGCATTCTGCAGATTTTGCACTCTGCAGATTTCGCATTCTGCAAATTTCGCAGTCTGCAGATTTCGCATTCTGCAGATTTCGCATTCTGCAGATTTCATTTTGTTTCGTTTCGCATTCTGCTGTAAGCCCCACAAAGGTCTATTGTTGTGAAATATGAAGCTTCTCGTGAGATTTGTGCGAGAATAGTGTGTGGATCTGGAACTTCAGCTGGAATGTCCACCACCACCTCATTAAGTGCTCTCAAATCATGCACCAAACGATAACTTTCATCCAGTTTCAACAGAGGCAGTAATGGTGTATTGCTTTGAGGATTCTCTGTTATCTCCAGGACTCCTGCTTGTTCCAGACCTTCAATTTGTAGTTCAATGCCTTTAATTGCTTCTTCTTTCAAAAAAGTGTCTCTTAGAGCATGCCACATTCATCCTCGACAAGCAGCGAAGAGTTCTGCATCATTCACTCCAGTGTTTACATATCGATTCAATCCAGCTCGCTCTAGGATCTCGTTCATGGCATCCACTCCTATTAGAGCTGCTAGGAGCCGTTTAATGTCGCCTACTGCAGGTTGAATCCCTATTAAAATCTCTTCCAGCTTTGATATCCAAGGATATTCTCCATCCTGGATTATGGGCAACTGCTCTAGAATGTCTGAAAGATCTGTATTTTGTAGAGGTCGGTATTCTAGATCTTGGCCCTTTGCCACTATTGGGAGCATTTTTTTCCCATCCTCACTGGATTTGGCTCGAGACCTCAAAGTCATACGAGGTGGTCCATCATATTCTGCTCTCTCATCGTCCTCTGGTTCGACATCATCCGAGTCAGTTTCATCAGTCTCTAGTAATCAAACACTTGCTTTCTTTTGTTTTCTACTTCCTTTCCTTTCTGTGCTCTCCAGCATCTTCTTGACCTTGGCGTCGTAGCCACTCATGGCCTCCTCCATCTTACTTTGCTCAGCCTCTTTCAATTCCACTTTCTTGAATTTCCGACCCAAACCTCTTAATGTCAATTTCTTCTTCTTCTTTGGCAAGCTTGGATATAGTTCCACTGTAGTTACTGCCTGGCCCTCTTCTATTGTTCGCAGATCATCATCTCGCAATTGATATCTTCCTTCGGTTTTCACTATTGGAAACTGTTGATATGGATCATTGCTTACTGTCTTCTCATTATCGGGTGGAACTTTCACATGAGAAAATGGTTCATTTATTTGTAATATCAACTTTTCTGTTTCTTTGTTTGCTGTCTTGATAGTCTCCATCGCTTTTTCTTTCTTTCTTTGGTTGTCCTTTAAAATCCTCTGTCCTTCCATTTCAAACAACAGCAAGACGCCAAGTTCAATGAGTCTCTTTTCTGCACGTTTATGACCTTTTCTGTCTTTTTTCTGCTTCGCCTTATACATAGATATCAAAATTCGTAAAGTATTAATAACATCGAGCGAAAATGTTCCTTCAACCGGCCAATGAAAATCAATATGAGCCCACCGACAATGCCATTTTTTTGATACTTTGTCGATATCTTTAACTAACGGATTCTTCTTCTTTACTACCCCAACTGGGCTAATTTGAGGAATTACCGAATCCATTTTCAAAAACAAATGAAAAAATCTCACAAATGGTTACTAAAATAACTTGTATTCCCTCCTTTTTTTTCTTCTTCTTATTGTTTATTTATTTTCCAAATATGAATTTATTAAATTGTTCAATTGTTTATTTAAGCATAAACTGTTTATTCATGCCTCAAACAATTTATGTATGTGTATGTCCATACATTTGTAATCATTTATTTGCATAATGACCTTCACCTGTGACAAAACTCCTCAACCAATCAACAGAATTATCATTAGTAGTTAAACAAACTTCAAACACAAATTAAAAATGTAACCACATGCATAGATATCACGACTGAAACTGAAATAATAGATGTATAAGTGTCACAATTAATGAGATGCCCAAGTAAATGAACCACAATCTAATAGAATCATTAATTTCCAACCACACAATTAATATAACCTTAAATGTACCTCATATATACCCCATTAAAAACAACTGTACCACTTTTGTACCCAGCATGAAATGCAGTAGTCGAGCCCAATATAAAGACAGAACTCAAGAAAGTAAATAAATAAGCTGTTGGTAAAGACTGTCATCTGTTGCCAAAATTTTGTGTGAGTGTCACTGGATAATATCAAGTACTCTGACAAATGAACAATGATATATGTTAGCAGATAATTAAGAACCACATGTGTCAACCAAGATATCATATGCAATATAATCAAATGTGTGTATATATGTATGAAGTGGAAAGATTTTGTGGATAAAACAAAAATGACCTTTTTCGGGCTATCGAGCAGGTCCCTCTCCAGATGTAAACGGCTCGGGCCTGGCCTGGTCTGCTCACGTCACAGCTCGGGCTGTCGCCTGGCTCCTGGACGAACTGTCTGCCGTGTGAGCTTGGCGCAGTTCCTGTGGGACCGTAATAAATAAAAACAGAAATACTATCAATATACAGCATATACGGCCTATAAAAAGTGCCTATCTGAATTCAAATTATTGAATCTCTATATCACTGTATATATCTAGCACTATTTTATATAAACACCTCTATCCCAATTATATATCATAATCAAAATTTCCCCAACAAATTATCTCTCTTCAAAGTACCAACACTAGTCAATCAGATCAATTATTAATATTTAAATCAGTTATCAAACATTTTAAACTATACTACCCAACCTAATAACCATGTCAACTCACCAATAGGGGGTGACAACACATTCTACCGTCCAGTGGGCCTTACGCCCATCCACACGTTACAATGTATAGGGAAGGGGGAGGGAGATAAGGGGCAAAGCGGAGGAGGAGTCAGAGACGGGTAGTGCAAGGAGAAGAGGGAGAGAGAGAGAGAAAGAGGGAGGGGAGAAGTAGAAGGGAGGAGCAAAGGGTGGGTAAAGCAAGGAGAAAAGGGAAAAAAGAGAGAGAGAGAGCGAGACACACATGCATGCGCACACACGCACCACAAGAGATAGACCATGCGACAAATCACAAAAACACAGAACACAAACATACGAACAAAAACAGCAAAACAAAAACAACAGCCTGACCTCTGGATCCTGGAGTCAAACTCGACAAAGACCACAAACATATATCCCCAACTTTTGTTTAAAGTCACACTTTCAACATAACCCATGATGACGTCAACCTTAACACACACACAGCTGTGTTTTCCAAAAAAAAACATCTTTATACTTAATCTTATTTTCACTTATCCTTTATTTTTTCCCAAGTGACTTTAAACATTTAAAATTTAATTGTGGTTTAGATTCCCAATCCAGAAACTTACCCTCTCTAGTAGCCGCGTTTCCCCCAGATGCTTCACAGAAGGGAAGATGCTTGAGAAATGATTCAACGACAACTCTAATAAATGTAAATATGATTTCTTTCACAGAAAATAGAGTCAGCCAATTAACAGACAGTTTAAGTCTGGATCCTCTTAAAAGCCCAATGCAAGAAAGACCCCGAAGAACATCTCAGGGTTATATTTATAGCTTCCCTATACCAGGACATCCCACTCTTAACCATCTGGAGTTTCAGGAGAGAATATATTTCACACAGAACAAATATCCATAGATTACCCAACGATGATTGAATCACCACTGGTGATAGATTGATACCATCTTCCAGATGCATTTTGGAATGCAGACCTCCCAAGCTCTGTCCCTTTATGTCCAAGCTGGTCATCCCAGACTGAAGGCCCCAAAGATAACAAAAGAATCTTCCCTAGGAAAGTCCAGGTTAAAGTAACAGTATATGAAGTATAATACAGTACTATAACAGATACCACATGACGTAAGCATAAATAGAACCTGTTCTTCCACATGACGAATGGCCTGTCCATATATTGAGAATGTGATTGCAATACCTTTTTGAAACTGTAGCACAGACTACATACAGTTCCTTTAACTAAATATGTACATCTGTACACTCTAAGTCCAGTTCTGGTCACTCCTGGTTGATCCAATAAATAGAGACTTAGATCAACTATATATTTTTAAAAAGTATATAAATCTATTCAGTCAAAGTCTGCTGTAGTTACCGTATTTTAAGACATGCCCTTATTTATTCTGTCATAGTTCTTATTACTTTCTGAATTTTGATCACTGATAATGGTAATCAAACCTTTTCTGATTGTAATTCTAACATTACATTATACAGCTAGTTGTTGAGTTGGATTATGAGAAAAGTGCAGGATTTAGCTGTCCTCATGTGCGTTGAGTTTCACAGTTCTCTCAGCGCTCACCTCCTCACAGCTGTGGGTGAACACAGCCTCATGATCAGGCCTGTTTCACTCACAGTTCTCTCAGCACTCACCTCCTCACAGCTGTGGGTGAACACAGCCTCATGATCAGGCCTGTTTCACACTAGAGCCTGGTGTGTCACGCTCATGTGGCTCAGTCCTGAAGAAGAACTGTGCTTGTTTTACAGTGCGGATGAGCGCTTCGACGCCACGTTTCAGACCAACATCGTGGTCCAGCATACAGGGGAATGCTCCTACATACCCCCAGGTAAGGAATACAATTGGACTGGTCCCTAAAAGACTAGGGACTAAACCAGGACTGAACTAGGACTGAACAAGGACTAAAACAGATCAAAACCAGGACTACAGTCTACAGATTTAATCCCCTACACTATACATCTAACTGGCTAACTTAACCGATCTTCAAAGCTACTTATTCCTACTCCTACTTCCTACTTTTTTTTATTATAAACTAATGTATACTAAATACATTCTCTGCTTTGAATAATGCCTAAAGGAAATTGCAGACTATAAAAAGAGCATTATGCAGTGTTCAAGGCCATGTTATGTCAAGATTCACTTTACCAGAATATAGACATTTTTAAGTCCCCGTTTCATTTGTTTATGAGTTATTCTAGCCCAGAGAAAGATCTTGTTTTCTGCTTGATTTGGGACTAATGGACTGTTGTGCAAATAATTCAAGTAGTGGGGGGTTGTGACGTTTATTTCCTATTAGTACAGGACACAGAGCTGGAGGAGTTCTTGGTACCGCAGTGCTATGAAAACACATTGGAATTATCCAGGTGCAACAATATTTCAACAAAGAATATGATGAGGTTTTTATATTTATGGTAGTCTTCAGACTAGTTTCTGGACTTATATACACAGGACCAATAACACCTGTGCCACTGTGTTGTCAGATAAGATGGTATCCTATGGCTTTTGACATGTGTTCCTGTATGTGACTCACACATTTTGTTAAATATAACAGCTGGTCTGCTGTACTCACACTACAATCTGACCTCACTCTACAGTCTGCATTCACACTACAGTTTGCATTCACACTGCAGTCTGCACTCACTCTATAGTCTGCACTCACACTACAGTCTGTACTCACACTACAATCTGACCTCACACTACAGTCTGACCTCACACTACAGTCTGCACTCACACTACAGTCTGACCTCACACTACAGTCTGCACTCAAACTACAGTCTGCACTCACACTACTGTCTACACTCAAACTACAGTCTGCACTCACACTACTGTCTACACTCACACTACCGTCTGCACTCACACCACAATTTGACCTCACACTACAATCTGACCTCACACTACAGTCTGATCTCACACTACAGTCTGCACTCACACTACAATCTGCACTCACATGTTGTGGAAATATTTAGGTGAGAACGACATAAAGATCTTGAGTCAATTAATTGTCTTTTTGGGGTTTATTCTCTTGCAAGAGAAAGAGCAGAGATAGAAGAGAGTAGATCAGAAGAAGGAGGAAACAGAGAGAGAGCGCATGGGGCAGTCCCACACTGGGTTTTATACAGGCAGATACAAAGGGATGTACAAGGCCATCATGACATATATAATGAGGGAAGTACTGGACAGTGAGGGGATGGACCTGGGAAAGGAATGCCAGTTTCAAAGGAAAAGTACTGACTGAAGCTGGGCCAGAATTTTGCTGCTACATTTCCACCCCTTTGATCATTAATGATCAACCAAAGTACACATTTTAAAATTGTATTAGCAAATCAACACCAAATGACGACAACACAAAATAATCATTATTAAAGTCCTCTAATTGTCCTGTGGTCAGGCGCCCCATGGCCTGCAGCAGTTTAGCAGCGAGATGTGGACACTGAGTGTCTGAGCAGAACCCTTTCTGATTCTGTGAATCCAGTGGGGGTTTCTCTCATTGGTTGCATCATTAGATAATCCAACCAGTGGGTTCATGTTTCCTTGTCAAAATGGAGAAGTCCTTGTCATTTCTGAGTTTGAATGCATGTTTTGTTAGTGGCCTGTTTTTAGAACATTATGTGCATTGGAAATGACCTGCTGGGAGAAAGCAGAAGACAATGTTGCACAAAAAAGAACAATGACACCCTCTTTTGGGATGCTCCTCAGTAGAGTAGTACAGTAGTGAATGTAAATTTTTCAACATATAACACAAGAGAGTATAAAAGAGAAAACTCCAATACTTTATTTCTCAAAATTGTAAATGTTCCAGGGTTACATTTCAATCAAGAGAATAGTTATTCAAAGTTTCAACCCTTTATTTTTTCAGATACATATGTTTAATGAATATTGTGTCTGTACCCGATTTTCTCAAGCACTTGATCAAAAAAATAATTAGCTAGTCAGGTAAAGTACCTCCAATAAAACAGAAACATTTCTAATTTAATTTGCAAAAGCTGAATAATAAAAAAAAAAAAACATAATTTATAAGTTGGTGAATAGATAAAATCAATATCAAAACATTTTGAAATGTGTAAAAAAAAAAAACAACATTAACATTGCATCGTTCTGATGTGTGCAATTTAACATTAGTTGTGGGGAAACACAGGCAATAAAAGACTGTGCAGGAGGTAGTCATGCTTTAGTGCTTTTACAGATAAATTTGTCCGCTTTCATGCGCAAAAAGAGTCATTACTCAATTGCTTAAAATATGTAAGGAAATTGTTAGGTCAGAAGGGGTTAAACTGTATTTCAAGTTCCTATCATTTAGAATGTACTTAGAATGCAATAGTCAGGGAGAAGTGTGAGCAGGACTAAAGTTTAGCTCAGTGGAAGTTGAAACATGCTTGTGTGAAAGGTCTTACCCGACAATGTTAAAGTTACCATATCCTCAATTCCCGTTCAGTCCGTTTCCATTTAGTTGCTTTTGCATCATTGTGGTTTCATAAGTCCCCATATTCACTTCTCCACACATTTAAATATCTGATTCATTTACATCTCACACCTGTGAGGAAAGAAAAACAGACACACACACGACCTCTCCATGTCCAGAGGTGCCTTTTGTCACTCACAGGCTCAGTTTCCATGTAGATCTATTGTCCTGGATCCATATGATCTCTTAAATTACTTGTTGAATATCTGTTAAGTTAACACACCAAAATCCATATCCATTTAAAATGTAGTAACTCCTTATCTCATTTACTTTGGTCTTGAAAATAATGAACCATAGTTGCAGTTGTTAGTTCCATGAACAAAACACTTATTAGTTCATCCATTCACATTCACACAGACATACAGTGTTAGTATAAAGTCCAATCTACTGTAAGTGAAGTACAAAATGTCACCATACTCACCTTTGGTTATTGTGCACATTTTGTAAAATGACGTCATATCAAAGCAAAATTTTCCATATGTAGCCAGGGACAAGAAGTGTCCTGTCTGTGATCACATGCCCCGAAAAGATTGGCAATGATTTGAACATAATCCAATTAATATTTTTATTGAAAATAAAGGATAACAGACTATTCACAATGAATGATTTTCCTAAGAGCTGTTTGCAACAGTGCTCATGGAAAGGTGAATACCAGCTGGATTTGTATTAACTTGGCAATTTCCCGAGTGACCAGAATATATGTTTTTATTATATTATATATTTAAACATGTGTTATTAGAAAATCTTTGACAGCTAATGTGTAGATGATTAAACCTTGAAGTAGTTTATTTTCTGGTCCATATTAATACAGAGATTTTTCCCAAGGATTTATTTTCTGTAAGAATAATATTTAAATGTGTTTTTTTTTTCAAAATATGTTCTTTCTAAATATGGGCAAATCGGACAACATTGTTGGCTCAGTGGGAAAAGGCTTCAATATTGTCACTTTACTTGATAGTAATAACAAAAAAGAGAGAAAATCTGAGAATCTACTAGCAATATATTTATTTCTTTGAAAACCTATGTAGCATGGCTCTGCTACAGCAGATAGAGAGCAGACAGAGGAGCCAAAGAGGAGTGAGCAGACAGGGAGCAGACAGAGGGGAGCAAGGAGGAGTGAGCAGACAGAGAACAGACAGAGGAGCCAAAGACGAGTGAGCAGAGAGCAGACAGAGGAGCCAAAGACGAGTGAGCAGACAGAGAGCAGACAGAGGAGCCAAAGAGGAGTGAGAGACAGATAGCAGACAGAGGAGCCAAAGAGGAGTGAGAGACAGAGAGGGGAGAACCTCAGAGGAGTCCAGTCCTGTCAGAGTGCAGTCAGTTTCGCAGGCGCATAAAAATTGATCATGGTCTCACATGTTTCTCCGAAAAACAAAAATCTATTTAGCTCATTTCATCCTCAGATCTAAATTTAGAGAGTTAGGGTTTTCTTTATTTTCTTCCGGTTTTTTTTCTTCCCTAGGTTGTTAATGAGCTCATGGTGAAAATCAAGGTTCAAATATGTGTTTTGACATAGCAATGCTCACTGCTGTGTCATTTAATGTCTAAGCCCAAATGAATGACACAAGTGGCAACCAGGACTATGTTGGGCCTTAAAGCTGCTTCAACATTCACAAATAACATGCATGAAAGTTAAGTTGGAACTGGGAATTATCAATGATCCACAATCCAGTCGGTGTTGGGGTCAAAATCCCTCATAATTTTAAAGGTCTTTATGTATCTGTAGCCACTAAATATATTAAAGGAACCTACAAAGGTTCCTACGAAGATGACATCAGAACTTTACATGTCTAACAAAAGGCATCATGTGCTATTTGCTAAATGAATCAGTGCAACGCATTCTTCATTGCAGAGCATGTGTGTGTTGTGTGCTATAGATGGAGTGTGTGTGGTGTAGCAAAGCATTCTTCATTGCAGAGAGCATGTATTTAGATTGTGTCACTGTCATGCGATGTGTTACCTCTCTGTTTAGTTTGTTTTTCTTCTGCTCCTGGCGACCAGGCTCTGCCACTGTATTGGAGGGTCACTGTGATGACAGGTCAATCTGGAATGGGCAGGTTCTAGCCCAGTGTCCTCGTTTACATTTCAAACAGATGACATTTGAAATATTTGCCCGCTTTTTCCTCCAGCAGCACCTCCACGATTAGGAAGTAGTTGCCTGTGGCCAGGTTCACGACCAACAGGTTGAAGTCCGGTGTTTTGTACAGTTTCATCAGTAGTTAAGCCGGTTTATCATCCTTGTGTTTATAGTTTTCCACATGAAATGTGTGGCGACCAAAATTGTCCAGATGTGTACTTTTCACATACAGTCTCATTTTGTCTCTCTTTGTGTAATAACAACAGCAATATCTTTTAAGTCCATGCATGAAACACGCCTTGTGACATGCATCTACACCAGCGTGCAGACGATGATACAGTCTCATTCGTGCCCTGCTTCCAGTGGCTCACAGCAGGCACTTGTGTTGAGAGAAGGCGCAGTGGTCAGGTTGTGGTTGGAGCTGATCAGGTGGGCAGTGAGTGACCCTCACAGTTGTGGCAGGTGGCCTCAGAGCCTGGTGCACTCGCAGTACTCAGGATGACATGTGGAGACAGAGAGGTTGTAAGGTGTCAGTGGAGTGTGGTTCTGTATTAATGTGATAATCAGTTTTCCGTTTTCAACAAAATTTTCTTTGCTTTCTGTTACTACTTACAACAAATTTTCTGTCTATCTTTCAGACTAGACAGGAAAAAAGAAAAGGAAAAAAACCTCTAGACAGTCAATACATCCCCATAGAGAAACTTAATAATCGGTACCGTACATTTTCACACATCTGCCGCATGTACAAATTGAGTCATTAGGGACCTGTCTGATCTCCCCGCTATACCCAGATCCCATCTTTTAGAGATCTGTCTCACGTGACATTACTACTCTTAGGAACGTCTTCGTAAGAGTGCTGCAGTTATGGCCTGTGCGTCGCCTGCCATAGTTACGGCCTATGGTCTCGCCTGCCATAGTTGTGGCCTATGGTCTTGCCAGGGGCTTGCCGTAATATTAGGCTAGTACCAGTTTCAGGCCCAACTACCAACTAAATGCTGCCACAAAACCCCGAAATCTTACCGGTATACTAGGTCAATTTCACCTAAACCTGCTCGTAAACCTGCCTTGGAAAGAGCAGACAACCCCCCCACAGACCATTTGGAATGCAGATGAATGAAACTAAAAAACAAAAACCTATATATATAAAAAATAATAATAATGAAAAAATAAAAATAAAAATAAAAATAAAAATAAAAATAAAAATAAAAATAATAATAATAATAATAATAATAATAATAATAATAATAATAATAATGTATAAGGCTTTTCTTAAAAAAAAAAAAAAGATACAACAACCCATCTGGGGTTTGTGCTTTCAAGAACTGGTTCAATTTATAATTGACATAAGGACTGGACTCCTTGATTAAAAAAATATTTTCTTTCTCACCGTATTCAATTGTAATTTGAGTTAGTTAGATCCCGCAGCAATATCCCAGGAGCATGGGGCCGATCCATCTTTTCCAGTGCAATCAGAAACAAAATCCTTTTCATAAAGAAACTGGACCGTGCACCGCTGGTCCTGGATGATCAACTTGGGATCGCACTTCTGACACCAGAATTGTTGTGGAAATATTTAGGTGAGAACGAAACAACGTAAAGATCTTGAGTCAAATAATTGTCCTTTTGGGGTTTATTCTCTTACAAGAGAGAGAGAAGAGATAGAAGAGAGTAGATCAGAAGGAGGAATGAGAGAGAGCACATGGGGCAGTCCCACACTGGGTTTTATACAGGCAGATACAAAGGGATGTACAAGGCTATCATGACATAAATAATGAGGGGAGTACTGGACAGTGAGGGGATGGACCTGGGAAAGGAATGCCAGTTTCAAAGGAAAAGTACTGACTGAAGCTGGGCCAGATAATTCTAACAGTAAATATGTTTAAGAACATGTTAAAATGAATTTTGCTACTACACACACTATAGTCTGCACTCACACTATAGTCTGCACTCACACTATAGTCTGCATTCACACTACAGTCTGCACTCACACTATAGTCTGCACTCACACTACAGTCTGCATTCACACTACAGTCTGACTTCACACTATAATGGGGAAAATAATAATGTGACTACAGAAACAGCTAGTGTAATGGATAAATGCTGTTGATAGGAATGGATGATTTCAAAAGGAAGGGTACATTATTGTGCCTTATGTGTTGAAATTGGAAGAGAACTGTGTAGGACCGAGGACGAAGGATTGAGCTCATATTTTTTTTCCCCATCCACCAAGTTGCTTGTTGATTGCTGACAGCCATATTGTAAGGATCCATCCATCTGTCTTCTCCCGCTTAATCCAGCTGGGTAGCTGGGGCAGCTTGCTGCCTAATACTCATAGCACCTGCCCCCTCCTATGAACCCTCTGTGAGTGGTGAGCCCACAGGTGTCATGGTTTGAGTGTGGTTGAGGACCCCAAAGCAGAGACAGAGGCGCAGGTAGCTGTTAAACAGGTTTATTGCCGGGAATGAAGGATGTGGTGATGGAAACAGGCTGGAGACATAGACAGAGGGAAGACACTGGGGTAGACTCACGGGTAGACTCACAGGTAGACAGACTGGACAACAAGGACAAGCAGGATGAGGACGAGGACGTGGACAAGCAGGATGAGGACGAGGACGTGGACAAGCAGGATGAGGACGTGGACAAGCAGGACGAGGACGTGGACGTGGACAAGCAGGACAAGGACGTAGACAAGGGATAGAGGAGAAATGAACTGACACCGAACAAAGGACAAAGACAGAACCAAGTAGTGGGGCTGATTAGACAATTAGCTGCAGGTGAACCACCGAGCAGGTGATCCACACTGCAGCATTAGCCCAGCCACGCCCCCGAGAGGAGCAGACAGACACAGAAGGGAGGGGGAACACATAACAAACACCAAACCCTGACAACAGGAGGGTGGACGTCATGGTCCTTGATGTTAGTTCACAAGGGTGCTGGCATGTTTTGAGTTGATGGGGGAAACCGGAGTGCCCGGAGGAAACCCATCCAGACACGGGGAGAACATGTGGCCATACCGGCTTGTCAAAGCCTGATCCCGTCAGATCTCAGAAGCTAAGCAGGGCCGGGCCTGGTTAGTACTTGGATGGGAGACCGCTGGGAATTCCAGGTGCCACAGTGGGGCGCCAGTGGCAAAAACTGTCGTTGTGTCCTCAGGCAAGACACTTCACCCACGTTGCCTAGTATGAAAGTGATGTGTGCATGGCAGGACTCCCTTGAAAAAGAGATTAGTAATCTCAATGGGACTTTCCTGGGTAAATAAAGGTTAAAAGAAAAAAAAATAAAACATGCAAACTCCACTCAGAAAGGCCCGGGTGACCCGGGGATCGAACCCGCAACCTTCTTGCTGTGAGGCAGTGTTGCCACATTGTTGGGATCACCATTGGTAAAAATGTCAAATGTGCTGCATAAACGAGTTTCCTTACTCTAAACAAGCAACAGAACTGTACCACTGTAACAAAATAATTTAGTAAAAATATACTGCGATATATATCAATTATGTATTATCACATTAAGCGATATATTGAAATGTTGATATTTTTGCACACTACTACTACTACTACTACTACTACTACTACATTGCTGCAAAAAAAGAAAAAGTGCTGCTTGTGAGGAAAATGGGAGCATTGATTTAACATGGGCTTTACTGTAGTCGTACAGAGCGGAGCCACTTACGTCCCTCACCGTTAACGACCCTTCTGTGCCAAATGCCGCTGAATGATGGCTACAGTAACCAGACCATCAGTCGACTGCAGTACTACAGCAACCACAGTAACTACAGCGGGGGAAAAGCAGCTCCTCCACCTCATACAGATTGGTTTTATCATTACTATGGAATTATCAGCGACAGAAAATGTGTATTAGAGTCCCCATGACAAAACTTCTATAAAAATGGTGCTAAGGCTACTGTTGCTACCCTCTCCTCTTTCCTTTCCTTTCCCTCTCTCTCATTCTCTCTCTCTTGTTATTCTCCTCCTTTCTTACCTCTTTTACCTCCCTTTCCTCCTCCTCATTTATCTCCTCTAGTTCTCTCCCGCTCTCTCCCCTATTCCATTTATCCTTCCCCTTCATTCACCTCCCTCTTGTTCTCCTCCTCCTTATTCCCTCTGCTCTTTTCCTGCTCTCTTTCTCTTCATCCTCTCTCTTCTCTCCTCTCTCTCCTGCTCCTCCCCCTCTCCTCATCTTCTTCTGCTCTGCACAGACTATAAAATATTAGCCAAAGTCTTCTCCAATAGATTGAAGAAGTGCCCGGACAGAATCATCTCACCCACACAAACTTACTGCATCCCTGGGCGGACTATCGTCATTGATTGACAGTACTGACAGTGCTGAGGACTTGGACATTGGTCTCCTGTCAAATGACCAGGAGAAGACCTTTGATCATTTAGACCATGGTTACCCATTCAGGACCATGCATGCGACTTTAATAAGATGGGTGGAGACATTGTACGCAGGAGCCACAGTGTTGCTAAGGGTGGTTGGAGGACTTAGTTGGCCGGTGCAGGTGGAGAGGGGCATCAGGCAGGGCTTTCCTCTGTCAGGTACACTCCATGTCCTGGCGATAGAAATTCTGCTTTGGAGGCTCAGGACTGAGGGGCCTCAGACTCGAGCAGACCTCACAGCCCCTCTGTTTGTCAGCCTATGTAGATGATGTTACTGTGGTCATCTCGGGACATTAGACTGTGGGGGCAGTTTAGCAGATCCTGTCCCTCTACGAGCGTGCCTCATCACCACAGGTTAACTGGGCAAAGTCTGAGGGCCACCTCCTGGGACAGTGGGAGCGCCAGGTGAGGCCCATCCTTCCGGGGGACTGCAGTGGAATACAAAGGGATTTAAATGCCTGGGTGTGTTTTTGGGGAGCCAGCTCTATCAGGCTAAGAACTGGGACAGTCTTGGGGAAAAAGTGAGCGCCCGATTGTCTTGATGGGCCTGGGTCCATCCCCAATTGTCTTATAGGGGGAGGACTCTGGTGGCTCACACTCTGGCTGCCTCCTGTCTGTGGCACCGTTTTACCATCTTGCAGCCTCCGGACTCTGTGGCGGCGGACATTCAGAGGAGGCTGGTGGAGTTCTGGTGCGGCTCTCACTGGCTGAGGGCTGTGGTGCTGTACCTGCCTGTAGAGGGAGAACAGGGGCTAGTGGACCTCTGTATGAACCACAGCAGCTGTGGACATATACTGCAGCTGTCCTGCCTTGCTGTACAGGAGGACTGGGTTATGACAAGCACCTGTTCCTGCTGGACCTCAAAGCAGTGGACCTGTCGGGGACTTTTCTTTTACTTTACTGTTTTTACCGCTCTGTACTGAAGGCCGGGAGCTCTACACTGAAGTGTTCCAGAGAGGATCCATATGGACGTGTTAGGCAGGAGCCAAAGTTTTTTAATCCATTAGTGAGGAGCAGCCTGTTGGAATAAGACAGGCTTTTGTGGCAGCAGACCTCACAAAGTTGGCGGATTTGAGAACTAGAAAAGTGCATTCCAGCTGAGCCAAGAAACTGGTGTGAGGTCTGTGTGGGTGCTACAAAGGCTGCTGTGGGAGGTGCAATGCGAGCAGAAGCCGTTGCCCACTTTGCCTGGGCATCTTAATCCTCATCCTCCTCTCCGCTGCTCTGTCTTTCCTCCTGCTCATCCCCATTTCCTCTCCTTCTCTCTCTCCTCTCTCTTCTTCTCCTCACTATGATCCTTTCTCCACCACTCCCTGAGCTCTCCTCCAGCTCATCCCCCTTTTATCTCGCTCTCCTCCTCTCTTTCCCCTTTTCCTGTCATCCTTTCCCTCATTCATCTCCTCTAGACGTCTCCTCCTCTGTCTCCCATTCTTTTACCTCATTCTCTCCTCTTCTCCTCACTGCCACTTCTCTCCCCATGCATCCCTCTTCTTCAGCTCATCCCCTTTTATTGTCCCTCATTTTGTCCTCACTCCCTCTCCTCTTCTCCTGCTCTCTTTCTCTTAATCCTCCTCTCCTCAACCCTTCTCCTTTCTCTCCCACTCTCCTTGTTTTTGCTTTCTCCCCCTTCTCTACTCCTTCTCTTCCCTCATTTACCTGAGTGAGCAGAAGCCTTGGCCTACTTTTCCTCCTGCTCATCCCCCTTTCCTCTCCTCCTCCTTCTCTCCACTCCCTCTCTTTCTGCTCCTTTTTCTCTCCCACTTTCTCTCTCCCTCTCTCCTACTCCTCTTCTCTCACCCCAATCTCTTTCTCCAGTCCTTCTCTGCTCCTTTCGCCATCTATGCTCCTCTCCCCATCCTCTCTCCATCCCTCGTTTCCCTGAACGAGCAGAAGCTGTGGCCTGCTTTGCCTGGCCATCTTAATCAATATGTGCGTAAACAGCTCCGTCACTAAATCCTCGGTGGATTGATCGTCTCTGTCAGGAACAAATTGCCTCGTAACTTTGTTCCAGATGAATCCTCATAGAGAGAAACAGCTCCACATACACAAATGCAAATGCCTTCTGTGTCCTTACAAATACTTTCACTGAGTAGTTTTGGTTCTGGTATTACTTTTTTTTGGTAGATTTTTAAGTAATATGGCATAGTGCTCATATTACGATATTTTCTCATCTATGTTATAATGTTTCCTCATCACAAACATACTGTACCTGTAGTTGTAGTTTGTTCTTCTCTAAAACAGAAAACACTCATGTGATGTCATGTGTAGTACAGTAAGTGGTCCGTACACCTTAACTAGAATCATTTGGATAATTTCAGACCTGGAATTTCCCATAACTACTGAACCCAAGGTAAAAGGTAGCTGTTAACTTGAAAATTATTGATGTGGAATAGAGTATTTTGATTTCTGGAGATGTAGACAGACTAATAATGCTGGATTACTCAAACATGAAAAAAAAAAAAGATTCTTTTTATGAGGTAACAACATTCTAACACAGCTTAAAGATCACAAGAGTAATTTGTTTTTGTAATGTAGGACCTTTAAAGGGATTGTTTGGGATTTTTTTTACATGAATCTCTATGAGATCCCCGTCAGCAGTGCCGTCCATCAACACTGACTTACCTCCTGACAGCGTCCGGTGAGTCGAATTCTTCCCCGGTTTCGGTGCTGACGAAAGTGTTCGGCGAGTTTGCTGGGGTCATGAAAATAAAACATTTTTCTTCTCAAAACAATATGTGTTCAAAAGAGTGATACATTTGCATCAAAAAACGTGAATGGGGAAAAAGTCAGACCTCATAATTGCTTGGTACTATTTTCTGGCACGTCACCTGCATGATTCCATGGAAATAAAGAGTTAAAACCATAAATTGCTCAAAGTTACATAGTGTGGCTTTAAGTATAAATTTGACCTCTGTAGTTGTAATTGAGTCTGATTCTGGCAGCCATTTAACTAACTGTACTTTTAGTTGAGAACAAGTTTGCAGTTCTCTCCAGGCTCACATCTGTGCATTACTCTAGGCCAGAGGTTGGAGAGTTTGTCAGGGGCCCATCTGTCTGAATACTCCAGGCTTCATCACAGTTATGGGCTGAAGCCGGTTTACTGCTTGCTCGTATCACTCCTCGTATGAACCCAATCGGTGCTGTGGCTCCTGCTCTCTCTGTCTTCTCTGTCACACTGGAGATTTGGTCATGAGCTGTGAGGGAAGCACTTGGACGTCAGCGGAATTGGATTTGTAGAATGATCTGTACAGGATTATTTATCTAAGTGCAGTACTTTAGGGAGTACGCGGGGAGGCCACGCTATGACTAGCTCCGGAACCCCTCTGTAAATTAGTAAACCATCTGTCCACAAGGTAAATCCTGGCTCCTGCAACAACAGCAACGCCACCATGTGTAAACTGTGAGTGTGAAAGAGAGCGTATGCGGGGGCAGAGGAGAGAGGGGGAATGTGACTGTGTGAATTTCTATATTTGTGATATTTTGATATTTGATTTGCTTGATACCATTCACTGTATTTATTGCTTTTTCATCCAACAATTCCACTGCTTTTTTGTGAACTGTTTTAAAGCCCTTCTGGGGACTGGTGTTGGCTACAAACACTGTGATACCTGCATCAGGTTACTAAATTGTTAATCTGTTTGTGTATCTGTCCCTCTTCAAATACACAATAAATAATAACTATAATGTTGAAAGAAAAAAAAGTGTCAAATCACCAGTCTCATCTGAATCAACAGAATGGATCATTGGAAACAATAAAACCATGTTTTGGTTTAACTTGGATTTGTCTTGACTTCCTGGTTTAGTCCAAGTTCAGACCCGATCTTCTTTAAGTTATTAGGTTCTTTTTTCAGACCAAGGATTTGTTTTGAAAACAAATCCTTGGTCTGACAAAAGAACCTGACAAACCCTTTCAAACCCTGAAAAAAGAACCTAATAACAAAAATTATCAGAAGACCAAATTAATCTCATTGAACTATCAAATCTTCTTTTTTGACACTAAATAGACCTTAAAGGTACAGTATGTTGCTTTCTGGAGTTGTCACATCACCTGCAGGATTCCATGGACACAGAAAGTTAAAATCACACTTTGGACCATTCTCCAGGGAGACAGATGCCATACTGTGAAAGATTCCAGACAATATTTAAAAAATGTAAACAAGCAGGAAGAAACAAGAGTCGGGTTTATGGAGATACAAGCCCATAGAGAAAAAAAAAAAAATCCCACACACCCTCTCACTTGCAAAATGTGAGATTTATTAGCAACTGCAACGTTTCAGCACTCGGCCTTCATCAGGCAAATAGAGTGAGAGCTCAGGAGGCATCTTATATAAGGGTGTGGCAAGCACCCAACGGTAACCGGTCCTAAAGGAACAGTGTACCCAAAACAACATCATTCAAATTACAAAGCCAATCAGAAATAAACAATGTGATACAAATCATGAAAATAATAAATACTACTTCTAATAATAATAATAGTAATAGAACAATAGAACAGAAGAGTATCTGAATACATATAGACATTGTATATATTCACCCCACTATGGAATAAGACTGTCGTGCTATATATATGTACATAAGTACATGTACATAAGGGATCTTATAGTCCAACCCATGTACAGCCCAACAGAGATGAGTAACATAAAAATCACCTCATGTTTACAAGAGATGGAGATGTAAACCTGCAAGAGTAAAGACACTAGAAGAACATGCTTTTATTTTATTTTATTTTATTTTATGGCTAATGTGTATACATTGTGGTTTAATTAATTTAACTTTACAGTCAGCATGCACCCTGCTAATGAGGATCAAGTTTGTCAAGTTGTTGTGTACAGTTTTGTATCATGCTCCCACACGATAATTATCGGGTGATGTAGGCTTGTGGGTGGAGCATTGTACAGAATCTCATAGTCAACATTAAAGAGGGTTCAAACAGGGCATGGAAGAGATTGCTAAATTACTCAAACATGCAAGGATGACATTTGAAACCTCTTGAGGCATGTTTTTGATGAGAGAATAACATTATAACATAGTAGAAAGCCTCTTTAACTAAAGACTGATACTTTGCACAGTGGCAACGTTGTGTTGGTTTAGTTTAAGACTTTATTCGATGAGACATTAAGCTTATAAAAAATGGATGTTCTGTGCCAGATTAAAGCTAAATAACTAGTTTCCATCTGTAGTTCCTGATTTAATGCAGTTATACTCAATAAAAAAACAATTCACATTAACAGAGTAAAGCATTAGGTATTTACAATGCCACAAATTTCATCTACATACAGTATTAACCTAGCATTTCTCCATCCATCCATCTTCTCCCGCTTAATCCGGCTGGGTCGCGGGGGCAGTTTACTGCCCAATACTCATAAGCACCTGACCCCCTCTATGAACCCCTCTGCAGGTGGTGAGCCCATAGGAGGGTGGACATCATGGTCCTTGATGTTAGTTCTCCATATCACTATTATTATCGCTCTTATTGTGTGTCCTCAGGGATCTTCAAAAGCACATGTAAGATCGACGTGCGCTGGTTCCCCTTTGATGAACAGAGGTGTGAGCTCAAATTCGGCTCCTGGACCTACGACGGCTGGGCCATGGACCTCAAGATGTTAGACACCGACCTGTCCGGATACACATCCAACGGGGAGTGGGACCTCGTGGGTACGAACACCAGCACACTCACACAGACAATACACAATCTGCGTATATCAGGACTATCACTAACCTGACTGATGTGTGTAGTGCTTAGGTCTGTGGTCAAGAACACATTTGGAAGTATGATATATTGTTGAAGAAAATACTGACGGTATAACAGGACAGTACTGCTCCAAAGTGCTTAACAAAAAGTTAAAAACGCAATATGAGAATACACAGGTAAGCATATGAATAAAAGACAAGTAAACACAATAAAACAAGGTTAAGAACACAGATAAAACTACAGAAAATCAACTGGAGTTAAAAGCCTGTGTAAAAAAGTGCGATGTGTAACGGGAGGGCCTTTTGTAGTTAAGAGCCGGAGTCCTGAAGATTTGAGCTACCCATTGATTTGAGCTCCCGGGGCAGAAGTAGAGGAACAAGTAACATTTTAAAAGTGTATTAGTTTTATTGTATGTTTTGACCAGTTAAGTCGATATGTGCATGCAGAAACCTACATTAGATGATTGAATAGTTTGGATTTAATATTCTATTTTATCATTATCATTTTCCAGTCGCGACTGGTGAATAGAGGGTGCAAGTGTGCCGCACTCCCTAACTTAACTAAAAAAAATTAAAAAATCAATAAGTTATTGTGTATTATTTTGTATTAGGCTATATGTTTAATATTTTGTTTGAAATTGAACGTGTATTTACATAGACATGTTTTTATCATGCTATATGTGCTCATGTCACTGTATTTGAGTCACCTGTTTTATTTGAGTGAGCACAGTCTTGCTTTTGCCCATTAGTTTGTATTGCAGCCCCTGAAAAACGTCATAGTGCGCAGGGTGGGGGCGCACTCAAATCAAGTGATTGGTCTTTAGAAACATTATCACAATTCTGACCTATGAGGATTCAGCTGCTCTGTCCCGCTCATAGACCATATATAGTCCTGCTTCAGCCCAACTCTGCACTGGAGAACTAATGAATGGAGAACTACAGAGCTGTGTGCTATGGCCGCTAGCTACTTTTGCCTAAACTGAAACAGGAGAGCGGGAGGAGAGACCTAAAGCATGGGACACATGGACACAGACGCCATTGTATTGTATAAAAATATTATTATGGCCACGCACCCTGACAAACCAGAAGGCGGCCATCTTGGATTGAAATAAAAAAGTTGCTGAGTCAGCATTTTCACTCATGTCGCATTTGAACGAACTCCTCTGAAGGCGCTTCACCCACAGGGGTCAAAATCGCCGTACATCATCTAGAGAAGTGGGGCATCAAATGATAGCTGAATTTTTTTGATAACTGTCACGGTTTACATGCGGCGAAGCTGCAAAATTTGTTCAGATTTTTTGCAATTTTCCAATGTCAAAATTTCCTCCCGTTCGGCCATACAAAGTCCGATTGTGCTCAAATTTGAATCACTTGTAAAACTTTCGTTCCAAAGCCAACTAATTATGACACGAGCAAAAATGGTGTGATAGCGCCCCCTGCAGGACACAATTAAATTTTGCATGGATGGTCAAAATTTTAGTTTTTCTAAAATGTACCACCACCCGGGGGAGCGTCAGCGCCACCCGGGGGAGCGTCAGCGCCACCCGGGGGAGCGTCAGCGCCACCCGGGGGAGCGTCAGCGCCACTCGGGGAAGCGTCAGCGCCACCCGGGGGAGCGTCAGCACCACCCGGGGGAGCGTCAGCGCCACCCGGGGGAGCGCCGGGTCAGCCGAGTGCGACGCACTGCCCTCGAGGGCCGTTCGATGCCGCTTGCGGCTTTAATTATTATATTATTATTCTTTTTCTTCTACTCTTCGAGCTCTAATTTGACCCCCTGAACATGCTCAAAAACTCACCAAATTTTGCCCAAAATTCAGAAGTGCCGAAAAATTTGATAAAATATATATTGCATGTACAGGCATAAAAAAGTGGCGCGACAGCGCCACCTGCAAAACTCAAAATACATTGCGCCTATGGGAGACGTTCAGATGTAAAGTTTGTCGTACAGTCACGAAATTCGGTACAGACAGTCCTCATGTGAATACAGAAAAAAAAATAAAAAAAATTATGGCCACGCCCTCTGACAAAGCAGAAGGCGGCCATCTTGGATTGAAATAAAAAAACATGCCGAGTCAGCATTTTCGCTCACGTCGCATTTGAACGAACTCCTCTGAAGACACTTTGCCCACAGGGGTGAAAATCACCGTACATCAACTAGAGAAGTGCAGCCTCAAACGACAGCTGAATTTTTTTGTTCAGATTTTTTGCAATTTTCCCATGTCTAAATTTCCTCCCGTTCGGCCATACAAAGTCCGATGGTCGTCAAATTTGAATCACTTGTAAAACTTTCGTACCAAAGCCTACTAATTGTGACACGAGCAAAAATGTGATAAACGTCACTACTGATTCAGGCTGTGGGGAGCTCATTTTGACGAGGCAGCAGATTTCCACAGAACACCACTTTATGCCACTGACACAATAACCCTAAAGTAGAATTCCCCAAAATTAGTATTTTAAATGTGTAACGTGGTTCTTAAACACAACAGTATATAAAGAGCAGAATGCAACTCTCAGTAGTTTGTCTCTATAATGAGTCATAGAAGTGATGTATTTAACACTCTGCAGTTCAGATCTAATTGTAAATCAGAAAAATAACACAAAGTTCTCCATTAATACAAAGAAAAAGTACCACAATAAAAACAAGTTCTGTATTTATCAATCTGGGATGGCTTTCGTACGCAAGTCGAGAATCAAACCTTTTGTTAAAGGTGCAATGCGCAACTTTTCTGGTGGGAGGTCACCTGCTTGTCCTCATGGAGATGTAATTGCTTTGCCTGGAATGTTCCATGGTGTGACATTAAACACCTCTATCTAGCATTTGTTCATTACTGGTGTTTCTATTCCTCAAAAATCCAACAATTCTCTCTGTGAATAGGGTCGCCTCTCCATAGAGAGGTGACCTGTAATGTTGCCTCTCCTGTAATGTTGCCTATAGTGGTCTCCCTTGAAATAGATAGATTTAATATGTACTGTAGAACATTCTAGACAAAAACAAACAAACAACTTGTATTTGCACTAAAATAGATATAGTGAGTAAATATATTGCAGGCCAGGTTAGACTCTCAGACAGGCTGTGGGTGCTTTCACTGAGAGAAGGGGCCACAGTGGGGGTCAGTGTGAGCGTGGCCTTAGCTCATGATCTGAAGATTTTTTTATTTAAACTTTATTTAACCAGGAAAGTCTCAATGAAATTACTAATCTCTTTTTCAAGGAAGTCCTGGCCAAGGCAACGGCACAACAATACAATTCAGAATATTACAGGGCACATTTTAGGCAACAATTTCATAAGACTATTGAACACATTTACAAACCAAGGATTCCATTTCCAAATCTTTGAGCAATAGTTTAAACTGTCCTATTGGAACCAGTTCCACTGTTACGCCGACAACACTCAGGTTTACATTGCCACCAAATCTATCACCCCTATCCACCACCACAAACTGCCTGTCTGACATTAAAAGGGAGCTCCGGCACGTTTGAAGCTAAAATCCATTGCTAGAGGTGGTCGAATACTGTCAGAAGCCAAAAAATGGCACAAATCAGTGTTGCCTCTGTAAAGATCTTGCTGTGATAGTGAGTCTGTCAAGGCAACAAACTAGTCTAATGATGGGGACAAGTTCTTAACTTCCAGGTAAAATGCCAATTTGCACAGAAGTGACGTAATACCACTTTCTAACCCATCTTACAACATAGCCATGAGTCTAACAAACAAAATGCTCTGCCTGGCTCACTCATTATTGTCTAGAAATGTTCTAAAACAACTTTAAATAAACAAGCTGATGCTAAGGCGGCTTATAAATCATCAGCCACATCAACAAAACATCTTTTCCATCTTTGCAACATTGCCCGTCTCCGCCCTTCCCTCTCTCAGCCTACCGCAGAAATCCTTATTCACTCCTTTATCTCCTCCAGACTGGGCTCCTGCAATAGCCTTCTGTACTGTCTCCCCTCCACCAACCTCCAAAAACTGCAATACATCCAGAACTCTGCTGCCCACCTCCTCACCCACACCCGCTCCAGAGACCACATCACTCCTGTCCTTATGCAACTCTGGCTCCTCGTACAACACCGCATTCAGTACAAGGTCCTCCTCATCACTTTCAAGTCTCTCCATCACCTGGCCCTTTCCGATCTCTCCGACCTCCTCCATCTGGAATCGTCCCAGGTTCAGAACCCCCGGAGGCACTGGCTGAGGGACAAGCTGAAATGCTGTGATCAGATTTTGCTTGGGGAAAGTGTACAAATACAAAGACAAACCAGGTTCTCTCTGTGGCAGTGGAAGTGTAATGTGTGAGTGAGTGGTGGTTGGACCACTCACTCACACATTAAACTCACACTGGCTCACACTGCCTGGAACATGTCCTCACTTAGCCTCTGAGTACTTCAGTCTGATTCTTTTTTTTTTTTTTGTAACTTTATTTTTAGGAAAGTTTTAGGGCATACAAGAGAATAACAATAAATTATGAAAACCAAACAAGGTTACATGTACAGGTCATATATCATTGTCCATGAAGTGTGTATAACAGTCCCATTTTTTCCAGTAATTTTCTTCCTTGTGACGTTGTAAGCGGAGAGTGAAAGTCAAGAGTTCCATTGTGCGGATTTGTTTAATAATTTGTGTCAAAAGTCCCATTGTAGGTGCCTCTTTTTTCAACCAGCATTTTGTGATTGCTTTTTTCCCTGAGACCAGGATAATCCTAAACAGATATGCATCAGGTTTACTTAAACCTTCTGGGGGTATACTAAAAAATAAAGTAAAAAAAGACAGCTCAACTTGAAGGCCCAGCACTGAGTATATTAGTTCAACCACCTTTTCCCAGAAGTTGGTTATTTCTGGACATGACCAGAATATATGGACCTGATCCCCCCTGACAGATCCACACTCTCTCCAGCACAGGCATTGAGTAGCTAAGAACTTTGACTTGCGTACCGGTGTGATAAAAAAGCGGACCAAGCTCTTCCAACAAAAATCTCTCCAGGTAAGTGAATTAGTGGCATGGCCTTGGGATTTCCATCCCTCCAACCAGAGCTCCTCTGGAATTTCAATTCCCAAGTCTTTATCCCACTGATATTTCACATGAAGATGTGTCTCCTTGTCCAGCTACCTTAATCCATTATAAATTTTGTCCATAATATTTTTGCTACTGGATCCGTTATAAATATGTACTATAATTTGAATTAAGTTGGAGAGACTTCTGGTCAGAGCACTTTGCACTTCCTTTTCAAAATAGTGACAGAGCTGAAGATATCTGAAAAAAAAATCATGTTTACCAAGTCCAAATTTAAGAGGGAGATTTTGAAAACTAGCCAACTGTCCCCTGGAGGTAACGCTACCAAATGCTGTAATACCTAAGGGCAGCCACTGTTTAAATCTAGGGTCATTTACTGCTGGTAGAAAATGTGGATCACACACCGGCCAACTCAGTAACTTGATCTGTCTTTGGAGTCCATACATCTGTACAACTTGTAGCCAAGTTTTAATCCCTGTACAGACACAGAAATTCCCATGCTGCAATACTAATATGGCACAATCCACACAGCCCAGTGCTGACTGTATTAGAATGTCAGACAAAGAGAACTCCATACCTTTCCATTTAGCCTCATAGGACTCATCACACCAAAGTATTAGTGAAAAATAGAAATAATAATAAAAATAATAATATAAAGTGAGTAAGTGAGTAATGTACAAAATTTACTAAGAGAATTGAAATATAAATACTATATATATAAAATAAAGAAAGTACAAAAACAGTGCAAGTTGTCACAGTCCAGTAGTGGCACAGACATGATTATTGCACAGAGGAGTTGTACAGTCTGACAGCAGTGGGGATGAATGATCTGTGGTAGTGCTCCTTCCTGCACTGAGAGTCTCAGATGGCCACTGAAGGAGCTAGCCTGCTCCTCCACAGTCTGGTGCAGGGGGTGAGAGGTGTTGATGGATGTAAGTTTGGACAACACTCTCCTCTCAGCCACCTCCTCCACAGAGTCCAGGGGACAGCCCAGGACAGAGCCAGCCCTCCTGACCAGCTTGTTCAGTCTTTTCCTGTCCCATTCAGTGCTGCCTGGGGCCCAGCAGACCACAGCATAGAGGAGAGCAGAGGCTACCACAGAATCCTAGAAAGTCCTGAGCAGGGGCCTGCACATGCGAAAGGACCTCAGTCTCCTCAGAAGGAGGAGGTGACTCTGGCCCTTCTTGTACAGGGCATTGGAATTATGGGACCAGTCCAGTTTATTGTTGAGGTGAACACCCAGGTACTCGAAGCTGTCCACAGTCTCAATGTCCTGCCCCTGGATGTTCACTGGTGCATGAGGGGGTGTCCTTCTCCTGAAGTTGATCACCATCTCTTTGGTCTTCCTGGTCTTAAGGTGCAGGTGGTTGAGCCCACACCAGTCCACAAAGTCTCTGATGACCAAGCGGTACTCCAGCTCGTTCCCCTCAGACACACAGCCAACAATGGCTGAGTCGTCCGAGAACTTCTGGAGATTTTTTATTTTATTTATTTATTTATTTGAAGGACAACGTGCAGGTACATTAAAAAGATGGCTGCACCAGATTTAGCAACATGCTAATTTCCATCTGTAGTCCTCAACAAGAAAAACAAACATTCAACATATATACAAATCATAAAACAAACAATAAAATACATATTTACACAAGGAAAAAGTGCGAGTTGACTAAAGTGCAATAGTGTCCATTTACAATACCGTAGTTGGATATGTTTAAAGTGCAATATACAGCGTTAAAGTGCACCAGTGTAGCTATCAGATGATACCCACGAGGGTAACATTTGATAGCTCGGTACCTGAGTGGTATTGTAAATATGAACGAGGTAATATTACATTACTGATCTGGTAGTCTGGTGGCCATCAGATGATACCCACTAGGGTAACATCTGATGGAAAAATACCCATCTGGTATTGCTAGTGAGGACATGACTGGTGGTCAAGAAACCAATTCTTAACCACCCTAGAGAAGCTGTGGAAGTCTGCCATGTTCTTAAGATTATCTGGAAGCCTGTTCCATTCCGTGATGGCTTTATAGGAAAAGACTGACTGTGAGAAGGCAGACTTTCTTTTAGGAACATTGCAGTCTCCCCTAGACACAAACCTTAACGCTCTGCTTGTTAGTTGACAGCGAGGTTGTACGTAGGTCTTGAGAGGTGGTGGGGCGGCGGCGTGTAGGATTTTGTGCACCAGGCGGATATCAGCTTAGCATTTTAAATTTTTCCAGAATATAACAATGGTGGTAGCGCCTAGGCTTTTTGTCAAGGAATTTCAGTGCCTGATTATGCAAGGATCTGAGAGAGTTTAGTACTGTTGGCTTAGCTTGAGACCATGATGACATACAATATATAATGGGATATGATCATGGCGTCAAAGTAAGATTTTGCAGCCTCCAAAGATAGAGAACTTCTGATGTATTGAAAATTAGCTATGTTAAATTTCAAAATGTTGCAGACCTTTTTTACATGTTTTTTTTTTTTAATTAAGCGTAGGGTCCAATATGACACCTAAGTATTTGATCTCTTTGACATTTTGGATGACATTACTATCCACGTATATCTTTGGAAGAACACTTTGAATTTGTTTGTTTGAGAAGTACATAGAGAGCATTTTGTTGGTGTTCAGCATGAGGCGGGACTGGAATGTTGGGGGTGGGGGGCAGAGGGGAGCTGGTGCTGAGATCAGTCCGTTTGAAGTGTGTGGGGGAGCGGGGGCCAGAAGATGAAGTCAGTCTGGGGAGGGGGCAAGTGTCCACTGGCCTGGAGAGGTATGAAGAGGGGGGAGCTGGAAGAGGAGCAGGGGGGGTAGGGTGTGAATCAGACCTGTTGAAGTACAGATTTAATTCATCAGCCCAGCGCTGGTCTCCATCAGCTGCCTCTCTGGCACTCTGTCCAAGTCCGGAGATGGTCTTCAGTCCTCTCCACACATCCCTCACATTGTTCTGGGCCAGCTTCTCCTCTATCTTCTTCCCATGGTCCTTCTTGGCCTGCTGTATTCTCCTCTGGAGCTCCTGCTGGACCCTTCTCTGCTCCTCTCTCTCTCCGGAGTTGAAAGCCCTCTTCTTCTGGTTCAGGAGGGCTTTAAGCTCAGGAGTGACCCAGGGGTGGTTATTGGAGAGCACCGTACCGTCCGTGTTGGCACAGTGCTCTCTATGCAGAAGTTGATATAGTCTGTGATGCAGTGGGTCAGGCCATCGATGTCCTCTCCATAAGAGCTGCTGAACATGTTCCAGTCTGTGGTCTGGAAACAGTCCCTCTCTCACTGGCCTCTTCAGTCCACCGCTTCACTGACACCTTCTGCGCAGGTCCTCTTCGCACCTTCGGTGTGTATTGGGGGAGCAGATAGACGATGCTATGGTCTGATCGTCCGAGCGGGGGGAGGGGGACAGAGGTGTCTGCGTCCTATTGACATACAGCAGATCAAGAGTCCTATTGTCCCATGTGGAGCACGTAATGTACTGCGTGAATGTGGGGAGAGTGGAGGAGAGAGAGGTGTGATTATCCTGTCACTGATGTCCAGAGGAAGCAAACCCAACCTGTCCATCTCTCTCCTCACTTGCTTTGTGATATATGCATAGTTTATGGTGAGAAGTGAAGAAAGGTCTTTTGGTATAAATACCCCAAGATATTGAATTTGTGACAATTTCCAGTTAAAATCATAGTCTCTAACTAATTCTGGGCTAGGAGTAAAATTAAACAGGAGAGCCTGGGTTTTTTTCCCCTCCTCGAACCGCCACCTTAATGTGGTGGAGGGGTTTGAGTACCCGAATGATCCCAGGAGCTATGTTGTCGGGGGCTTTATGCCCCTGGTAGTGTCACCCAAGGCAAACAGGTCCGGGGGGACGGGTCAGATGAAGAGCGGTTCAGAAGACCCCTATGATGATCACCACTAAAAGGCCAGTGACGTCGCCCGGAAAGGCGGTACCGGGGCCCCACCCTGGAGCCAGGCCTGGAGTGGGTGCACGTGGGCGAGCGCCTGGTGGCCGGGCCTTTCCCCACGGGGCCCGGCCGGGCCCAGCCCGAAGGAGCGACGTGGGACCGCCCTCCCCTGGACCCACCATCCACGGGAGGAGCCATAGGGGCCAGGTGCAGAGAGATCTGGGTGGTAGTCGAAGGCGGGGGCCTCGGCGACCGGATCTCTGGATATGGAGACTAGCTCTGGGGACATGGAATGTCACCTCGCTGGGGGGGAAGGAGCCTGAGCTTGTGCGGGAGGTCGAGCGTTACCAGCTAGATATAGTCGGCCTCACCTACACGCACAGCTTGGGCTCTGGAACCCAACTCCTTGAGAGGGGTTGGACTCTCCATTTCTCTGGCGTTGGTCGCGGGGAGCGGCGGCCAGCTGGTGTGGGCCTGCTCTTCGCCTCTCAGCTCAGCCGCTGTGTGTTGGAGTTCACCCCGGTGAACGAGAGGGTCGCGTCCCTGTGCCTTCGGGTCGGGGAAAGGTCTCTCACTGTGGTGTCAGCCTATGGGCCGAACAGCAGTGCAGAGTACCCCGCCTTCTTGGAGTCTCTGGGAGGGGTACTGGACAGTGCACCGACCGGGGACTCCGTTGTTTTACTGGGGGACTTCAACGCCCACGTGGGCAACGACAGTGACACTTGGAGAGGGGTGATTGGGAGGAACGGCCTCCCTGATCTGAACCCGAGCAGTGTTCTGTTATTGGACTTCTGTGCTAGTCACGGTCTGTCCATAACGAACACCATGTTCGAGCACAAGGGGGTCCATCGGTGCACATGGCACCAGGACTCCCTAGGCTGGAGGTCGATGATCGACTTTGTTGTCGTGTCATCTGATCTCCGCCCGTGTGTCTTGGACACTCCCGGATCCCGGGGGAGGCTGGAGACATGGAGCCCGAGTGGGCTTCGTTCTCGGCCTCCATTGTCGATGCGGCCATTCGTAGCTGTGGCCGTAAGGTCTGCGGTGCCTGTCGCGGCAGCAATCCCCGAACCCGGTGGTGGACACCGGAAGTAAGGGATACCGTCAAGCTGAAGAAGGAGTCCTACCGGGCCTTGCTGGCTCGGGGGACTCCTGAGGCAGCTGACAGGTACCGGAGGGCCAAGCGTGCTGCAGCCCGGGCGGTCTCAGAGGCAAAAACTCGGGTCTGGGAGGAGTTCGGGGAGGCCATGGAGGAGGACTATCGGACGGCCCCAAGGAAATTCTGGCAAACCGTCCGGCGCCTCAGAAGGAGGAAGCGGTGCTCCACCAACACTGTTTACAGTGCGGGGGGAGAGCTGCTGACCTCGACTGAGGATGTTGTCGGGCGGTGGAAGGAATACTTTGGGGATCTCCTCAATCCCACCATCACGTCCTCCGAAGAGGAGGCCGAGGCTGGGGACCCAGAGGCGGACTTATCCATCACCCTGGCCGAAGTCACTGAGGTGGTTGGAAAGCTCCTCGGTGGCAAGGCTCCGGGGGTGGATGAGATCCGTCCTGAGTACCTTAAGTCTCTGGGTGTTGTGGGGCTGTCTTGGCTGACATGCGTCTGCAACATCGCGTGGCGGTCGGGAACAGTACCTCTGGACTGGCAGACCGGTGTGGTGGTCCCTCTGTATAAAAAGGGGGGCCGGAGGGTGTGTTCCAACTACAGGGGAATCACACTCCTCAGCCTCCCCTGTAAAGTCTATGCCAGGGTACTGGAGAGGAGAGTTCGGCCGAAAGTCGAACCTCGGATTGAAGAGGAGCAGTGTGGTTTTCGGCCTGGTCGTGGAACACTGGACCAGCTCTACACCCTCCATCGGGTGCTCGAGGGTTCATGTGAGTTTGCCCAACCAGTCCACATGTGTTTTGTGGACTTGGAGAAGGCATTCGACCGTGTTCCTTGTGGTGCCCTGTGGGGGGTGCTTCGGGAGTATGGGGTCTGGGGCCCTTTGCTAAGTGCTGTCCGGTCCCTGTATGACCGGAGCAGGAGCTGTGTTCGCATTGCCGGCAGTAAGTCAGACCTGTTCCCGGTGCATGTTGGACTCTGCCAGGGCTGCCCTTTGTCACCGGTTCTGTTCATTGTATTTATGGACAGAATTTCTAGGCGCAGCCTGGGGCCGGAGGGAGTTCAGTTTGGGAACCACAGGATTTCATCGCTGCTTTTTGCGGATGATGTTGTCCTGTTGGCTTCATCGAACCAGGACCTTCAGCGTGCACTGGGGTGGTTTGCAGCTGAGTGTGAAGCGGCTGGGATGAGAATCAGCTGTTCAAAATCCGAGGCCATGGTTCTCAACTGGAAAAAGGTGGATTGTCCTCTCCGGGTGGGTGGGGAGTCTCTGCCTCAAGTGGAGGAGTTCAAGTATCTCGGGGTCTTGTTCACGAGTGAGGGGAGGATGGAGCGTGAGATTGACAGGCGGATCGGTGCGGCGTCGGCAGTGATGCGGTCGCTGCATCGGACCATTGTGGTGAAGAGGGAGCTGAGCCAAAAGGCGAAGCTCTCGATTTACCGGTCAATCTACGTTCCTACCCTCACCTATGGTCATGAGCTCTGGGTAATGACTGAAAGGACAAGATCGCGGATACAAGCGGCCAAAATGAGTTTCCTCCACAGAGTGGCTGGGCGCTCCCTTAGAGATAGGGTGAGGAGCTCAGTCACACGGGAGGAGCTCGGAGTAGAGTCGCTGCTCCTCTACGTCGAGAGGAGCCAGCTGAGGTGGCTCGGGCATCTGGTCCGGATGCCTCCTGGATGCCTCCCTCGGGAGGTGTTCCGGGCATGTCCCACCGGTAGGAGGCCCCGGGGAAGACCCAGGACACGCTGGAGGGACTATGTCTCTCGGCTGGTCTGGGAACGCCTCTGGGTCCGTCCGGAGGAGCTGGAGGAAGTGGCTGGGGAGAAGGAAGCTTGGGAGCCCCTGCTTAGACTGCTGCCCCCACGACCCGGCCCCAGATAAGCTGAAGAAGATGGATGGATGGAGCCTGGGTTTTATTAACATTAAGAGGAAAAGACCCAATTTTTTTTAGGCCATTCATAACTTGCTCAAAAGAAGGTCAGTTTTGTAGCTTCTCTAACCAGCTAAACTGTTTTCATCTGTGCTAACATGACTGCAAAAGGGGTTTCTAATCATACATTAGCATTCTGACACAATGAGCAAACACATTTCGCCATTAGAACACTGGAATGATAGTTGCTGGAAATGGGCCTCTATACACCTATATAGATGCTGCACCAAAAAACAGACATTTGCAGCTAGAATAGTCATTTACCACATTAGCAATATATAGAGTGTATTTTTGATTAGTTTAAAGTTAACTTCATTGAAAAAAACAGTGCTTTTCTTTCAAAAATAAGGGCATTTCTAAGTAACCCCAAACTTTTGGACTGTAGTGTATTGTTTGAGCCCATTATCAGAGCTGTCCAACGATGGGCAGGACGTGTGGCAGAGGTGAGAGAGAGGCTCAGTGCTGAGCTGCGTAAAGTTATTTGGGGAGCCTCTCGTCTGCTCTGACGTGCAAACCCTGGCTGTGGGCACCTGAGGCATCTTGGGAGACATTTTTGGCTTGTTTTAGTTTTTATCTTGAGAAAGCATGCCTAAAGCTCAGAAGAAGACTTATTTATTACACATTACATCTTATAACTTCATAACTTGAGGTATACCCGAGTCTGGATTCTGGAGTGTAACCAAGACATCGTCCGCATATAAACAAATTTTGTATTCTATACCCCTTATAATTATACCTTCTAACTCTGTTTCCTGTCTAATGATCTGGGCTAATGGCTCAATGAACATAATAAATAGAAATGGGCTGAGAGGGCATCCTTGTCTACATCCTCTTTGGAGTGTTATCGTGTTAGACAAACCACCGTTTATTTTAATCATTGCAGTCGGTGATGAATATACTGCCCTTATACACTGTATAAATTGACCTGAGATGCCAAAGCGGCCCATCGCTTTGTAAAGACACTGCCAACTGACTGTGTCAAATGCCTTCTCCGCATCTAAGCTGAGAAGGACTGCACAGGAGTTTGTCTTTGTTATATGATCAATGATATGGATACGAACTATCCATATCATTGATCGTATATCAATGACGCATATTGTCATGTGTTTGGCGATCCTTAACAAAACCTGTTTGGTCTACATCTGTGAGAAATTACATGGCCTCTTCCATTCTCCTGGCCAGTATTGATGCAAAGAGTTTGTAATCTATGTTAAGAACACTGATAGGTCTATAAGATTTACAATCTAATTTATTTTTGCCCTTTATGAATAACTGATATAAAGGCCTCTTTCCACGAGGGAGGGAGAGCACCACCTTTCATAATACTATTAAAACATTCTTTAAGCAATGGAAGCAGAGGCTCGCTCATCATCTTATACCTTTCAGCCGGATATCCATCTGTGCCCGGTGATTTACCACCCTTTAAACCTGAGATTGCCTTGTTGATTTCCCCCTCAGAAATGTCAATGATAAGGGATTTATTATGATTTTTACCTAGGGAGGGGAGGTCTAATGAATTTAAGAATCTATCTAAAGTGAATACGCATCTTCGTCAATGGTGTCTGAAAGTGAATCTGGTTTTCTTTCAACACCTTTTTTATCAGGGCATATTCTTTCCTCTTTTGCAGTACATCTGCTGCATAGTCGTGGTCAAAGAAAACGCGTCTTTTTTGAACGTACATCTGTTTTTTCCATGCCGATTGAAGAACCTTCTCTTTTATTGTAAACCTCAAGAAACCGATAATGATGGAGTGCGATGGTGCACTGGGTGGTCGGTGGGCCGGCTCAATTCTGAGCTCAGCGGCCCGTAGGATACCCAGGCTCTCTCCCAGTTCTGTCATTATCAAGCTCTCAACGAACCGTGGTACCGAGGTGCCCTCAGTGTTCTCTGGGACATCGTAAATTCGGACGTTATTATGCCGGGAGCTGCCCTCCAAGTCAGACAACTTTGCCTTTAAATCCCTCCGGTTGTTCAGGAGTTCAATCAATGTGTCCTTCACGGCCAAGTTCCGCTTTTCTCCTCCAGCCATGCTTTTTTCGACCTCCTCTAAGCGCCGCACAGCATCCTCAATCTGGCTAGTAGCAGTCTGTGACTTCTGGTCCATGTTAATGCTCAGGTCATTTAGGTGGCTCTTAATATTCCCTTTGATTACCTCCCGAAAGTCAGATAGATCTTGTGCCATCTGTAATTTAAGATCGTTCAGGCCCTTCGCCATAACTTCAGTCACAATTGTGCAAATGGTACCGCTATCTGTGGCCACGAGGCTAGCATTAGCTTCTCTCTCGACATCACTCAAGCTAGCTAAGCTAGCAGTGATAAAACTCGGGTCAGATTTCTTCTCCATAGGTCCTTTTGTCCCGGACTTTTCCCTCGTTTGTCTATCCCCACTCATCTTTGCTTCTGTGCCAAATTTAGGATAAAAAGTCTTCGAATTTTGGGGATATAAACCAGACTGAACTCTGAGTGACGCTTTACACATCCATAGCACAGATCGCGCCACCGGATGTCTTCAGTCTGATTCTTGTTAATTAATTTTTTCTTCTTTGTGTTTATATTTATTTTATTTATTATAAATTTATTATTTATTATATTTATATTTCATAGTGCAGTGTGGAATACATCTCACATTGAAAACATAATCACCAAAGCTCATAATGCTGTTATTAAGACTACTTGTCAAGAATAAATGACTGATTAGTGAAGAGTACTTTATAAAACTAGAAAACAAGACAAAACCCGCACACATATATGAAATAATAAAGTGGCAACATTTCAAGCACCTAGCACCAGGGATGTGCTCATACACTTCTTCTCTTGTACTTTAATTCAAATCAACTTCCAGATAAGAGGTATACCACCCACCCGCCCACGGGCGATTATACAGCATTAAAAATTCAAGCAGGATATTCGCCTTAATTATTTTTCCACTATTGACATGCTATACATCGTTTGAAAGCTTAATTCCTCATTAAAACCACCATATCATTCATTTTATGCCACGCAGCGACCCCAAAGAGCAATAACTTATAATTCCGGAAAATAATCAAACCGACAATACGCATTTCTTACTTTTGAGCCGGTTCTGTTGGTCCAAAACGGGTTCAGTCCAGGAATAGCTGTACTCAATTAGTCCGTAACAATCCACAGAAAAAGAATATCCAGTTGTTTTTCCATAAAATAATTCCGTGTGTGGAAATAATCCAGAAAAACCCTGTTTGTATGAATGGATGAATGATGAATGAAAACATATGTCATAATCTTCTCATCTTTTTGCCATCTTATCTTTCACTTCTGTTGGCGCTGTTGGGTATGCTTGTTTTCCTCACACTCGTCTTCAAAATGAGACCATCCCTGAGACAATACATGTTTCGGTGTAGCAGGCACAGCCCATTGAATAGAAGGAGCGGTCTTTACATTTGTGTGTGGCCATGTTGTGTACAGCAAAGCTCTTCAGTCATTGGTTCTTCCAGAAAGTGATTGACATACACTACCGTTCAAAAGTTTGGAGTCACCCAGACAATTTTGTGTTTTCCATGAAAAGTCACACTTTTATTTACCACCATGAGTTGTAAATTGAATAATCTATAGTCAAGACAGTGACAAGGTTAGAAATAATGATTTGTATTTGAAATAATAATTTTTTCCTTCAAACTTTGCTCAAGCTGCTCCCACAACAGCTCAGTGGGATCCGTCCATAACACTTCTTACCAAACTTCCTCTGTCCAATCTCTGTGTTCTTTTGCCCATATTAATCTTTTTCTTTGGCCACTCTCAGATATGGCCTTTCCTTTGCCACTCTGTCCTGAAGGCCAGCATCCCGGATTCTCCTCTTCACTGTAGATGTTGACACTGGCGTTTTGGTACTATTTAATGAAGCTGCTAGTTGAGGACCTATGAGGCGTCCATTTCTCAAACTAGAGACTCTAATGTACATATCTTCTTGCTCAGTTGTGCAGCAGGGCCTCCCACTTCTCTTTCTACTCTGGTTAAAGCCTGTTTGTGCTCTTATCTGAAGAGTATTACACACTGTTGTAGGAAATCTTCAGTTTCTTGGCAATTTCTTGCACAGAATAGCCTTCATTTCTAAGAACAAAAATAGACTGTCGAGTTTCACATAAAAGTTCTCTTTTAAACCAACCAAAGTACAAACCAAAGTATGCCTCCTATTCATTCTGTGTCCAAAGGGACATATTTTAATGACTTTATTGTGCTTAATTTCTCCAGGAGCCCCACATCCGTAACAGAAAAAACAATAACCTTGCCCTTTTTTGTGACTACATATGGACCATATAATTGGTTCCTGTCGCTCCACTGTTATCCCTACAGTGAAACAAAGGTTAAAAATAACAAACTCATGCCAGTACAAATTTCTGTGAAAAGAAAATGTATTATTGTCCTTCTACTTCTTCTATCTGGAAATGTTGAGCCTAACCCTGGTCCTGGTCCTGATCTTAACTGCCTGAGTACCCCAGCTGAGTTTAAGAGTAGGTCTGGGCTTAGTAGGCTTCACCTCAATGTTAGAAGTCTTCTCCCTAAATTAGATTTTATTAAGATCTGGGTGGACACACTAAATTGTGATATCCTTGTTTTGTCTGAAACTTGGCTGAGAAAATCAGTCACAGACAAAGATATTTTAATTCAGGGTTATAATGTTTTTGCTGTGACTGCCCAAGAAAAGGAGGCGGAGTTGCCATTTACATTAATAACAAATTTAATGTTACTGTTCTTTCTTCATTGTCTCTTAGCAAACAGTTTGAATTCCTTGCATTGAATTTAGAACTTATTAAAGGTCATTCTATTACAGTAGTAGGCTGTTATAGACCTCCATCAGCTATCAATGATGCCTTGTCATCTTTAACCGAACAGTTGTCAACTCTGGACTTTAAAGAGATTCTTCTTGTTGGTGACTTTAACTTGGACTGGCTGACTTCTGTTTCTGATCATTTTAAATCGATTTGTGATTCGTTTGGTCTCACACAACTAATTAGTAGCCCAACACGTCCAAATCTTAAACAGCCAATGAAGTCCTCCATTCTTGACTTATTCTTAACAAATGCCCCACATAAGTATTCAGATGTTGGGGTATTTGCAAATGATGTCAGCGATCACTCTGTTATAGCTACAGTCAGACAAACAAAACTTCCCAAAACAAGACCGCAAATTGTTTTTAAACGGGATTTTAAACATTTCTGTGAGCAAGCCTTGACTTGTGGACTTTTGAATGGAACAAAATTTTTCTTATTGATAATGTTGAACTTGCCTGGAAATACTTTTATGATGCTTTTATGGAAATGATCAACAAACATGCGCCCTGCCGCAAATACAGAGTCAAAGGCCGTTCAAATCCGGGATGGGATCCAGGGATGTAGCATGGGCTAAAGCTAGGAAATCAAAATCTGAGGCTGACTGGATGAGTTTTAGACGTCTCAGGAATCGTTGTACCACCCTTATTAAAAAGGCAAAATCTGAGTTCTACCTGTCTAAAACTACCAATAATCTAAATGATCCTAAGAAATTCTGGAAAGCAATAAAATCATCCTATGGGATACAACATACAAATAAATGAACTACCAACTCGCATACTTAAAAACTCACTTACCGTCACAGATAAATCTGAAATTTTAAATTGTTTTAGATTAAAATCTGACGCGCAAACCCTGGCAGTGGGCACCTGAGGCATCTTGGGAGACATTTTTGGCTTGTTTTAGTTTTTATTTTGAGAAAGCATGCCTAAAGCTCAGAAGAAGACTTATTTATTACACATTACAACTTATTACAGTTTGGAACATCTGGTACATATTTGGCACACTTGTGCCGAATTGTCATATTTTTACAAAAAGGCTCACAGCATCCAAACCCTTAGTCCTAGAGAGCTGAAATTTTACACAGTTGCCAACAACTTCAGCAGTGAGTGTAGAGTGTAGTGACACACAAATGCCTAGGATGAAATATGCCCAAGTTAGAGCCTTTATTATTTTGTATTTTCTTCTGAAGCAAAAAAGAAATCAGTTTTTAGAATTTTTGAATGTCTGTACTGTAGGTTAGCCTGCACTCACAGTCATCATATGCATATCTACAGAAACCAGAAGGTCTAACCTTTAAAATGATGCATCACACAAGCATGTGGGGTCTAAGATTTTCTTTTAATAAGATATGACATTTGGTTATGTGTTACTGTTGTGCACAGACAAAATAAGGTGGGTGGCAACAGGTTAATAACTATTTAAGTTTCATGAGGATTATAGATTATAGATGCTAGATTCTAAATCTCAGCAGTACTTTCCTGATTGAATAAAGAGTAAAAGTCTCACACTATATTATACTATTATCTGATCTATGTTATAATGTTGTTTCCTTTTCACAAACATATCTGGAGTAGGGACAGGCATGATTAGTCGACTAATCGATAATTGATCATTAAGAATTTCGTCGATCACATTCATTTTTAATTGACAAACTGAATGTAGGTTGCTGTGCATAGCGTAAGGCAGGGGTGTCCAATTTTTTTTCATCAAGGGCCACATATTAAAACACAGACCAGTGTGAGGGCCTATCGAGGGTCATAGACTGGTGGTCAAAACAGTCAGTAATTCAAATCTGTGTTTATAATAGGTTTGAATGACCCTCCAGACCTTGATGTTCATGCTTAGACCCTCAAAAGGACGTTCTAAATTTGCCTGATCAAGGTAGATTTCAAAAACATGCAGTAAAAATTACTATTTGAGGTAGTATGGGCCAATTCACCTGGAAGCTTGAAGGCCAAAACAATTGGTCTGAGGGGCCACATTTGGCACCCGGGCCATAGTGTGGACATGCCTGGTGTAAGGAGAAGAGGCTGCGTCTGACAGAGTAAACATGGGAGTCACAGCCTCACAGTCCCATGTCTCGGCTCTGGCACACCACCTTGGAGGTCACTATACCACTCTGGGATAATCCAATAATAACCGGGATACTGTGACATGTATACCAAGTATCCCAGTTACTGCAACATAAAGTTGAATGTGCATGTGTCCAAAAAACAAACATGATATCATTATAGTGCTATGTCTCCAATGTGATATACGCACAGAACAGACTCACCATCGTCTGTCACAGAAAGAACACTCATATTCCACTGAGACGTGTCGTTCAGTCCAACACAAGCTGATCACATTGGGGAACAGAGCTTTTTTTTTTCAGCGCTTATAGTTTATGCAAATTAGCCATGCGGTTTTAAGTTTCTTTTCTGTAAAATGTAAAATGTCTGCAAATCTGCATATCAAATAGGCTAATGTGGCTCTATAGTCTTTATGGTTTATATGTTGTAAAGTTGAGTTTCATAACTCAGGTTTGCACAGTGTGCATGAATTTAAGTAAAGTTTAACTGCCAACAGTTACTAATAAGACGTCCTCACGGAAAAACATGCTGTATTTTTGTGTTTTAAAATACAATATACAAGTATAATAATGATGATGATTTTTTATATAAAATCGTTAATGATTAATCAAAATCATTTGTTAATTCTACCAACAATTGATTAAGACAATTTATTTGAAGGCCCATCCCTAGTCTGGAGCTGTGTTTTGTTTCATTCACACATATTTAACACAAACCCTGCATATTTAGGTTCTCTCAACCAGAAAACGCTTTGTTCCACCTTGTGATGTCATGTGGTAATACAGGTGCTCCAATGTGTTTACTGATACTTTTAAACATACCCCTTCACTAGAATCATTTGGATAATTTCAGCCCTGGAATTGCCCATTTCTGTTGAACAAAGAAAAGAACAGAGCATTTTGAGCTTTGGAGATAGAGACAGACTAATGATAAAGGCTTAAAACAAAACACAAGTCTAGGTCTATTTTTGAGGAGATAACAGTGTAACATGGCTAAAAGCTCAAAATAGCCACTTTTATATAATATAGGACATTTAAAAATACACAATACAAATGTCTCCAGTACTTTACGAGGATGGGTTCAAAACTTTCACCCTGGCTTCTCTTTTGTGTTTGCAGAGGTCCCTGGGGAGAAGACAGATAAGAAGTACCCGTGCTGTCCGGAGCCATATCCAGACATCACCTACACTGTGGTGATGAGGAGACGCACGCTCTACTACGGACTCAACCTGCTCATCCCCTGCATCCTCATCTCCACCCTGGCCCTGCTTGTGTTCCTGCTGCCCGCTGACTCTGGGGAGAAGATCTCACTGGGTAGGCACAAGGGTGGTTAAAGGTATCAAAAATCCGACACTGAACAATACTAAAACTAGTATTGAAACTAGATACTCATTTGAGAACTAACACTAAGACACTAACACTAAGACACTAAAAAAGTCCCATTCACAGGACAGAAATTAAGCTTTTCTGAATAGCTTTAGAATGGTCCATGGACCACTATGGAAAACTACCTGGACAACTGAGGGATTACACAGATGTACATGTAGACCTCATGGTAATATAAAGTTCTCTTATTTAAATGTCCCATATTGCACTATTTCTGATCTATGTAATATGAGTAGTGCTGTCAATCGATTAAACTATTCACAATTAATCTCAGGAATGCCATAGTTAACTTGTGATTAATCACAAATTAATCACACATTTTTGTCTTTTGAATAATAATTTTAATACTCTTATCAGCATAGACAAGTCCGGGGGAGAGAGGCTGCGAGGCTTCTGTTGCTGTCCATGGTCCTTGTCAGGAATATTATAGACTAACGAACAACATTTACATGGTGCAATACAACCATCCATTTAGAAAAGGCTTTAAAGTTGCATTGTGTAACTTTTCCATTAAATGCTCTTCTCCATGGAGACGTAATTGCTTTGTCTGGAATATTTCACAGTATGTCATTAAACCTTTCTATGGAGACCAAATCAGACCAAGTTACAGGTCAGATCTGTGAAGATGCGATCCCGTTCACAGTCAGAATGCCTGTTTTTCTAGGTGTTTTGGAGGTATAAAACTATAAATTAATAAATGTAAGGTAGAGCTGTTTAATGTCATACTGAACATTCCAGCCAGAGCACTTGCATATCCATAGAAACAAGCAGGTGATGAACCCCCAATCGAAAAGTTACAAAAGTCAACCAAGATACTGTATTTCTGTCAGTCTTTTAACTAGTAAAGAAGGATTAAACAACTCAAAGCATTGAGTTACTCTGATTTAAGGCATTGGTGCAGTTAAAACTAGCAGCTTGTCCGTTATGTTTGTGTTTTAGCTGAAGCTGGTCCTGCTTAACAGTTGACAAATACCCTTCCATCTTATCATTTCCTTAGCCTGAAAAAAGACCCTGAGACAGCTCTTGAATCTGTAGAACGACCTGAATCATGTTGAGCAGCGGACTGTAAGAAACGTGACTGTGTCTCTTAAATCTTAAATACAGCTGAGGTGTTAGACTTCATTACCCCAACTGTCCCTCTCTGCAGACCATGTTTTCTCCCAGGACATCTGACATAAGACATTTACCCACTGAGCTATAATATTCCTCTTGTGCTTATAGTGCGCTCACAGACATTGCATCATTTCACATTTTCATTGTTCATCTGTTTTCATAAAGCACCATCAGAATTATTTACACTGAAAGTCATGGAGGTTTAATTATCCCTATGTTGTCAGGATGAAGTATAATTTATTGATACTTTCATCACATTGGATGTAACAACCAAAATATCGTGATATCGTATTGTCAAAGTTCTCACAATAATATCGTGGATCATCACAATACATTGAATCACAATATCTCTTTGCTTAAATGATGATGTAGAAATAACAAAAAAAAAAAAAAAAACAGAGGGAACTACATAGACCATGATCCTTTGCTCCATTTCAGTGCAGACTACATGAAGAAATAACTGTTCTATGCACTTTGAAATCTTCATTCTTTGGATTAAGTCTTGTGAAGGCATTTTTAGAGGAAAAAGTAGCATATTCACAGCTTTGTGAGCCTCCAAAAAATATTGCAATATATATGGTATGTATATGGTATATGGTATGGTATATATGTAGATGTATATGGTGAAAATATCATACAGATAGATTTGGATGTCGTTACACAAAGTAAATATGGCAGTATTTTTTTTTTTTTTTTTCTCATTCTGACTTGGTTTAGTGGGATAGTACCTGTGATAGATATGTAGTTTTACATCAGTCAAGTGGAGGTTTGTGGGGGAAAAAAAAAGTTGAGAAGAAAAGTACAAAAATACAGACAGTAGCAATGAGTTCTAAAACAGAATCACTGTGCTCTTGTACTTATGCAGAGAAATCCATTGGTGGAAGAAGTACTCAATTTTGTCACTTAAGTAAATGAACAGATACACAGGTGAAAAGTTACTGACGTAAAAGTAAAAGTATCACATGAAAAATTCTGCTTAAGTCAAAGTATTTAAGTACCTAACCTATTTAAGTATAGTTAAATTTTTTTTTTTTTAAATGATACAGATTTTGGATAACAGTAATAATATGGACACATTTCTTGTTTTTTCCTTTTTATTTCACATTTCTTGTTTTTTCCCTGAATTTTATGTATTTATGTTTATTTGCTCAAAGCTGAAGTCAGGATGTTACCATGAACATAATAAAATAACTTTTACTTTTCAGTCCTGTTCTAAAATGTAGTGTTGTAGAAAGTACAGATACCTGCTCTCAAATGTAAGTAAAAGTAAAAAGTATCCACTGTACAATGTACTTGTAACATGCAGATACCTAAAAATTCTACTTAAGTACATTACTTTACTACTTGTACTTCATTACCTTCTGTTACTGGTGAAATCTCAGTTCTGTAAGCCTCTTTCTCTGTGCTCTCCGCAGGCATCACAGTGCTGCTGTCCCTCACTGTGTTCATGCTGCTGGTGGCAGAGATCATGCCGGCCACTTCAGACTCTGTGCCTCTGATCGGTAAGCTCAGAGAATACATACCCAAACTCATAGACTGTAAAATACCAAATAATGCTGCATTCTATTGAAAGTTGGTAGTCGATAAATCTAAGGCAGTTCTCCCGACATCCAATTTAAATGCATTCCATTGCAACAGTCAGGAAAATATGGATACCTGAGAAAGTTTAATGTTTCTTTTGTTAGCTTATGTAATTACATACACTATCGCTAACTCCTGCTAATAAATAGAGTCTGTTAGGTAACGTTAGCTGCCGGCCACTCAGTTATGGCAGTTTGACTGTTACATGTTCAGACATCCATCCAACTCGGTCTGCACCGAACTAGCCCGAGTTTGTGTTTCGGAACGCCAATTTGATTGGCTGTTCCTTTGCACTTTCCCAAGATGGAGGTCGGTGTTTCTCCCAAGTACAGTAGAACGTAGCATTAGAGCCAGGTTCCATTTAATCACTGGGTCCTCTTTAAACACAGGTATATATTTTGATAAATAACCAACAGCTCCAAATAAACGCGGAGTCTAATGTACCTGGAAGACAGAAGTCGTGCTGTAACAACAGGATGCAGGACTGATGCTCGCGTTGTCTCTACACAACTGAACTTAAAACCACATGGCTCATTTACATAAAAGCTTTCAAATGTGGGAAACCTTTTATGCAAATATCCGTAGATATTTTGTTGTAACATTTCAAATGAACTCGCCTACGTCTGTATAGAAAGTCGCCTAAATAATAGTCACATTAAAAGAATTTTTAGCTGAGAGAGATTTTTGTGAGGAAGGAATTAATCTTGTGCCCCAAATTGCTGCCTGGTCTCTAATAAACGCCTGGTCTGTTAAGTGACTGAAACAAATAAATGCCCCGGCTCTTATTTGGTATTTTACGGTACGATTGTTGTATTCTTTTACACACAATACATAAGCATTAAAGTAATGTTTTTCCTTCATCTAAAACAGTGGCTCCAAAAGTGGGGTGTGCTGACGTCTCCCCAAAGGTTGTCTACTCAAGCATATGACATACACAGAAACACAGACATTACATGTGTTTGTAATGACGCATGTGTGTATGCGCATGACTGTGATATTACTACATCAGTGTTTAATCTAGAAATATTGTTCAGGCATACCCAGTGTTTTCTTTATGTTACATTTGTAAGAGGATTGTCCTATGAATCTTCCATTTATACAACGTTAAACGTGACCATTTCGATTAAGGAAACTAAAGACTCAGAATGGCCACTGTTATCTCCCTTTGGAATTTGGGATGCTCAGCTGACCGGAGCAAACCCCCACTCTAGGCTAAGCTTCCTCTAGCCTGGATCTGGGACCTGTCACAGAAATGAAGACAAACTCCCTGTGCTATACAAACAAGGGACATTTTCTGTCCAAACTGACCCGAAGACAAGAGACAAGAGACTCAAAAGACTTCTACATTCCCTTTTCCAAAGAAATCACACTGACTGAAGTAATTAAAATAAAATATATTACAGAAATAACTGAGACAAATAAAAAGACACTTTTGTTTGTCTATCAAACTTCTCTACACTTCAAGTCAATGGACTTCCTTAGAGAAAGATGAACTTGAATATTTTGACCTATTCAGATCTCTGAATCACTGATTGTGTTCTAATATCAATTTGGAAATGCAAATGTAAATGTGTTTAAACTGTTAATGGTTCATGTGTAACATGAGAAGCCCCATCTCACTCCTTCCCAGAGTCAAAGGGGGGAAGGGAAAGAAAGACCCTTATCAGCTTTTTCTGCGCTTTTTCTCCAGTTCTTCTCCAGCTGCCAAGGAGCGACAACGCTAAAGTTCTCTCTCCTCCTTTCAGACCACCAACTGCTGAAGGAAGGACAACGCCTAGTTCTCTCTCCTCCTTTAAGTTCTGCCCGTTTTTTGATGTGTTTTTACAGCTGTAGCTTAATGTGACCATTTTTCCAAAATCCGAACAATTGCATTTTATAGTCAAGGCATTTTTGACTAATTGCCTCATTTCTGTTAGCGCTACCCAGACCTCACACACACTAAGTGTCCCTGCTCCTCTTCCGAGGATAAAGCGTTTTCAGACTGTCTCGTTCTGTGGCCTCCATCTCAACAAGTTTGATTCTTCAGATCCGATGTCCTGAGGATTTCGAACTACAGCGAATCCGCCCGAAGGACCACACCGAACGGACATCTCCACCCTACTGGTCATATGCGCATTGTCACAGAAAAGGCTTATCAATGCAAACTCAACACATAGCTTTAAATAACTCTTAAGACTTTTGTACAGTTCCTTTGTCCACATCAGCCTCATTTTACTCATTCTGAACTCATTTGCATAATTTAATATTTAAATGCTGTTTAACTTGGTCAATAAATATTTATAAACCACAGTTTTACTCGATCAATGTGATGTTTTTACTTCAGATTCTGGTCCCTGTAATGTCAAAGAACTTAACGAACCTTCAGATCAAAATGTTTAATTAATTATTAATTAATTAACTAAAAGTAAAATAGGTAATTGATTATATTGTATTGGTAATATTTTCTCAACATTAGTTGAGTGGTGCCCCAAACTCTTAATTCTAGTAAAGCCAGAATCACAAAGGCCATGTGGTGTTGCTTAGCTCAGAATAATCAAATTCCAATCAATCCAATTAAATTACCACATTCTTTAAGTATAGGAACCATCCAATACTTTTAAATTCAAATTTATCAAAGTAGCCACTCTTTGCTTTATTGCCAGTTCTGCAAACCCTTGGCCTTCACGATGAGGTTTTCACGTCACAGCAGGGCCGGTTCATAAGTGGAATCCAAAGCAGGGACCAAAGCAAAAAAGTAAAGGCTGTTTTGAAGTTATTGAGTTATTTCACGTTTTTTTCTTTACTGTATTCCGCTTTTGTTCATTCATAGTGTCGATATCTTCAGTGAGAAGTGAGTGTAAATAATCATGAAAAATGAAAATACAATCAGTGAAAAAATGTGTCCAACGTTTTTTGTCATCTCAACAGCTAATCCATCAGTGATCATTTTAGTGCTCAGACCCTTCTCGACAAAAAATTCAAGATTTGATTGTCATTGTCAGAGAAATTAATGAATGAATTGTCTTCTTCTGCTATGTTATCTCTGTTACCAGCAAAGGACACAAACACTTTCACTGTTCAAAAGGTGCAATCATCAGCTGCATGCAGGAATGGACACATCACATTACATTACATCTATTATTTGAGTTATAAAATGCAAGATGCTCGTGCAAAGGTATTTAAAGGAGACATATTCAACATAAATGGTCAGTTATCTTGTATTGGCCTGCATTCAAGCCATGAGTTCAGAAATGTTCAGTTTGCACTTGTCACATATCCCCACCCACAGGCTGAACATGCTGTGGGTCATTAGGAAATACTAGAAAAAATCTTAATATGTTTTTAAAAGGGTCAGAATAAAATGTTTTTTGTCCCCTTTACCATGTATCTGTGTATATATTTCTGTTTCAGCTCAGTACTTTGCCACGACTATGGTGATTGTGGGTCTGTCAGTGATTGCCACCGTCCTGGTCCTACAGCATCACCACCATGATCCCAACGGAAGCAAGATGCCCAAGTGGGTGAGTCCAGATTCTGTGTCTGCTCTTCTGGGCTGGGCCATATGGAGTATTTAAATTTAATCATGATCTCTCTCATTTGGAGAGACTGATCTATTGTGGGTCATTCGTTCTCAATTTGTAAGTCTCTGAGTGAGTCAAAGATGTGTTGAAGATAATGTGTCCATATTTGACCCTGTGGCCCTTTCCAAATGCACTATGTGCAACAGTGTCACGTCACACTGTAGTGACTGTGACAGTGAAGACTGCATCAGAACGTCCCTGGAGTCTGGTGTGAGCCACACTTAAAATGTCTGCTCTTATTGATCCACTGCCAAGAGGTACTGCTTAATCATTCAAGCCATTTAAATATAATCACCTAATCCTTAAATCTATAATCATTCAGATCTCATTACGCATTCACAGGAAAGAGGAGCATATTTGTGATGAATCCCAAACAACCCAATAATGTCTACAACAACAACAGCTGAATAAGAGGGACCTTGGTGTTTCAGACCTTCATACATCTCCTGCAGATTGTGTCCTTTATAAAGGATCATAGGAGAAGTGTGAAATTCAGCTGCTGATCTTCCAGTATTGCCTGGCTCATGGCCTCTCCTTGTTTGTTGTCAGTGCAGTATTTGGCCTTCTAAAAGGCACAGTCACATAATTCACCATGAGAGGGGGAATATCATCTAAAATCTCCACCTATGTCATAGGAGCTCTTGACACCAGCCGGGCTTTGGCCCTCTGGCTCACAGCGGCACAATGGATGGACACCAGATGCTCATCAAACCACTTGGAACCACCATGCAGTGGACTTGAATTACAAACTCTTCCTTTTGCCTGTTTCCTCTGCATATCTTTTGGCTATCCAGGATCAGTAACAATGCCAGGGTGCTGCACAACAGCCCCATCTTCACCCAAGCTCTGTAACCTCAGGCTATGAGCTACTGACCGATGAGGCCTGTCTCTGTCTGTTGCACCTGAGACAATCACAAGCTCTGTTTGGCCTCAGTGATACTGTGGGTGGATCAAGTTGCCATAGGCCCTGAAGGTCCTTTAGGTTCAACCTGAACACCTGCCTGGTGTCTCTCCTGCACAGTTTACCTCCTGCACAGCCACCTGCACATTTACATGAACGATCACTACCCAAACCCCACCACCTGCAGCTCGTCATTAATCAGAGCTAGTGCAGTCTCACTAAATATTCTGTATACTGAGAAAACTTGTATGTGTCCTCTATCTGCAGGTGAAAGGTTGTGTAGAGGATTTTCAGAGGAAAGAGAAATACAGCAACTGTTTGTCTTTTTTCAAATGTTGCACATGCGTGACACCACCGTCCTCTTCCACAGCTCCCTTAGTAGAAACGCCTCCTCCTTATGCTAGAAATCATGCTTGTTTACAGCCGGGTGAGTTCAGAATTGCTGAACGAGTTGCTGTTGAAATTACCTGTCGAGAAGTAATTTAGCAACCAACGCGTCAGTCTTTAGACCAGGGGTGTCCAAACTTTTTTCATCAAGGGCCACATATTAAAACACAGCCCAGCATGAGGGCTAATCAAGAGTCATAGACTGGTGGTCAAAACAGTGAGTAATTCAAATATGTGCATTTATAACAGGTTTGAATGACCCTCCAGACATTTGTTCATGCTTAGACCCTCAAAAGGACACACTAAGTTTGCTTGATCAAGGTAGATTTTAAAAACATACAGTAAAAAATACGATTTGTGGAAGTATGGGCCAACTCACCTGGAAGCCTGAGGGCCAAAACAATTGGTCTGAGGGCCACATTTGGCCCCCAGGCCAAAGTTTGGACATGCCTGCTTTAGACCCTTTGTCTGCTTCAGTGCACGCCATCGCTGGAAGGAATCTTCAAGAATCACCTTAGTTTGGCTTTCCCCTTCTCTTATTCATTCAGTGACCTTGAAAAACTGACTTCATTTTTCAGCGAACTGGTGGTGGATTCTTGACAGCCATTGCAACAATGGCTGACAAGTTAAATGCTGCGAGGAAGCTACAGTTCGAAAAAGCAGTTAAGAATCACTGCGTTGGTCGAGTAAACAGCATTTTGCATACAGTCATGTGAAAAAGTTTGGACACCCCTGATAATTTTCAAAATTTTCCTTTATAAATCATTGGTTGTTCGGATCAGCAATTTCAGTTAAATATATCATATAGCAGACAAACACAGTGATATTTGAGAAGTGAAATGAACTTTATAGGATTTACAGAAAGTGTGCAATAATTACTTAAACAAAAGTAGGCATATGCATAAATTTGGGCACCCCGACAGAAAAATTACATCAATATTTAGTAGATCCTCCTTTTGCAGAAATAACAGCCTCTAAACGCTTCCTATAGCTTCCAATGAGGGTCTGGATTCTGGTTGAAGGTATTTTTGACCATTCTTCTTTACAAAACATCTCCAGTTCAGTCAAGAGAGTCCCCCTGCTGTGGAAGACATCGTGCCTCGTCCCTGTCCCGAAGACGCCGCGCCCCAGCGACCCTAAGGACTACAGGCCCGTGGCACTGACCTCCCACATCATGAAGACTCTGGAACGACTCGTCCTGCAGCAGCTGAGGCCTATGTTTGCCTACCAGCCCCACCTTGGAGTAGATGATGCCATCCTGACCCTACTCCACAGAGTCTACTCCCACCTGGACAAGCCAGCTGCCACTGTGAGGATCATGTTTTTTGACTTCTCCAGTGCGTTCAACACCATCAGGCCGGCTCTGCTGGCTGAGAAGCTGGCAGTGATGCAGGTGGATGCCTCCTTGGTGTCCTGGATTGTGGATTACCTCACTGGAAGACCACAGTATGTGCGTTTGCAGAGCTGTGTGTTGGACAGAGTGGTCAGCAACACCGGGGCTCCACAGGGGACAGTCCTGTCTCCCTTCCTCTTCACCTTATACACCACAGACTTCAACTACTGCAGCCAGTCTTGCCACCTTCAGAAGTTTTCTGACGACTCTGCAGTGGTAGGATGCATCAGCGGTGGTGACGAGGAGGAGTACAGGACTGTAGTGGACAACTTTGTCACTTGGAGTGAGGAGAACCACCTCCAGCTCAACGTGATGAAGACAAAGGAACTGGTGGTGGACCTGAGGAGGACCAAAGCTGCTGTGACCCCCATCTCCATCCAGGGGGTCAGTGTGGACGTGGTGGAGGAGTACAAGTACCTGGGGGTGTACTTGGACAATAAACTGGACTGGAGCAGGAACGTGGACGCAGTTTACAAGAAGGGCCAGAGCCGCCTCTATTTCCTGAGGAGGCTGAGGTCCTTTGACATCTGCAGGACAATGCTCAGGATGTTCTACGAGTCTATGGTGGCCAGTGCCATCATGTACGCTGTAGTCTGCTGGGGCAGCAGTCTGCGCGTGAGGGACACTAATAGACTCGAGAAGATCATTAGGAAGGCTGGACATGTTGTGGGGGAGGAGCTGGACTCTCTGGCGGTGGTGTTGGACAGGAGAATGCTGGACAAAATCTGGACTATTCTGGACTCTCCCTCCCACCCCCTCCACAAGGTGCTGGCCAATCAGAGGAGCTCTTTCAGCCATAGACTGCGGCTGCCGCGCTGCTCCACTGAGAGACACAGGAAATCTTTCCTGCCTGTCGCCATCAAACTGTTGAACGCTGCACTTTAACTCACAAACTACTCAATCCTTTTCATCCTATTCCCTGCTCACACATGTATATAGTCATAAATATGTCACTGATGTAAAATAATTTCCCAGAGAGAGCTATTTTATCTTTTATCTTATTGTATTTATCTTATTTTTGTAACTTGTTCGATGTACATGCTCTTGGTCGGTTGCATCTGTAACAAAGAAAATTTCCCCTCGGGGATGAATAAAAGTAATTCTGATTCTGATTCTGATTCTGATTCTGAAGTTTGATGGTGCCCAAGCATGGACAGCCTGCTTTAAATCGCACCACAGATTTTCAATAATATTCAGGTCTGGTGACTGAGATGGCCATTCCAGAACATTGTACTTGTTCCTCTGCATGAACTGCCTTAGTAGAATTTGAGCAGTGTTTAGGGTTGTTGTCTTGTGGAAGTATCCAACCCTGGCGCAATTTCAACGTTGTCACTGATTCTTGAACATTGTTCAACATTAACAAGATTTCCAGTACCTGCACTGGCCACACAGGCCCACAGCATGATGGAACCACCACCAAATTTTACTGTGGATAACAAGTGTTTGTCTTGGAATGCTGTGCTCTTCTTTCGCCATGCACATCACCCTTTGTTATGTCCAAATAACTCAATTTTAGTTTCATCAGTCCACAGCACCTTATTCCAAAATGAAGCTGGCTTGTCCAAATGTGCTTTAGCAAACCTCAAGCGACTCTGTTTGTGGCATGTGCGCAGAAAAGGCTTCCGTCACATTACTCTCCCATACAGCATCTCCTTGTGCAAAGTGCGCTGAATAGTTGATCGATGCACCGTGACACCATCTGCAGCAAGATCATGTTGTACGTCTGTGGAGCTGGTCTGTGGGTTAAGTTTGACTGTTTTCACCATCCTTCACCTCTGCTTATCTGAGATTTTTCTTGGCCTGCCACTCCGGGCCTTAACTAGAACTGTGCCTGTGGTCTTCCATTTCCTCACTATGTTCCTCACAGTGGAAACTGACAGCTGAAATTTCTGAGCTAGTTTTTTGTATCCTTCCCCTAAACCATGATGTTGAACAATCTCTGTTTTCAGGTCATTTGATAGTTGTTTTGAGGCTCCCATGTTGCCACTCTTCAGAGAAGATGCAAAGAGGAGAACAACTTGCAACTGGCCACCTTAAATACCCTTTCTCATGATCAGCTTCACCTGTGTATGTAGGCCAAGGGTCAATGAGCTTACCAAACAAATTTTGTGTTCCAATAATTAGTGCTAAAGGTATTAAAAGCAATAAAACAACAAGGGTGCCCTAATTTATGCACATGCCCACTTTTGTTTAAGTAATTATTGCACACTTTCTGTAAATCCTATAAAGTTCATTTCACTTCTCAAATATCACTGTGTTTGTCTGCTATATGATATATTTAACTGAAATTGCTGATCCGAACAACCAATGATTTATAAAGAAAAATCTTGAAAATGATCAGCGGTGTCCAAACTTTTTCACATGACTGTATGTGGAATGGGTGAGAGGCGTAGGTAACCACGTAATCCCAGTGAGCCGGCGAGTCAGTTATACTAGAAACATAGGGAGTTTGATTGACAACCTGACAGCCAGTCGATAATGATGTAGTCTTGTGCTTCACTGGCTAAGCCGCTGCATTTCTATAATGCTATTTTGAACTTTCATCAACAATTTGAAAGAAAAAATCCTCCATACAACATTTAAGGCACTGGCAACACAGGTTCAGTTGTGACAGAGGAGGCTTCATGCAGTTCCTTTAATCTGAGTTGTGCAACAATAAAAAGGATGCATCAGAAGACAGACTGAAATGTGTTTTGCTGTGTCTGTCTCACATTTAAGGCCAGTGCAGTCCACATAACTCAGAGTAATGGTCTCCTCTGACGCTGCAGCTGCTCAAGGATGCTGTAGTGGTGTGAGTGGGGTTCTGACAGCTACAGTCCGTCTTCACAGCTTCTGCTGGAGATCCGTGAGAGCTGCCTGTCAAATTGCAACAGCTATTGTACTGGATAAACCAAACAAAGTCAGTACTGTAGAGGGGAGATATGCAACGAATGTATGCAGTATGATGTACATCAAAAATTTACATAGTGCACTCTACATTAAAACATGAAGTACTCTACCTTGCTACCTCTGAAGTGCAGTTTTATTTATTCTGTGTAAAAAAAAGGATTGCAGCAGGTAGGTATAGCAACATAACAAGATTATTTCAGTAGGTACAATGTAGTACAGCATGCCTCCTAGTCACAGCCTTAACCTTACCCTGCAGATAGAGAACACATACACGTTTTTCTCATTCTCAGTATATGGACAGGTCATGCCTCATCCAGCGATTTGTTGTGAGTTCACAAACTCTTGAGAATCCGTTTTGTTCGGCTGCAGCTGAAGCTTTGCATGTGATAGGCCCTGGAGACTGATCAATCACAGAGCAGCTCTGTGGTGTGGGTGGAAGCCAGCTCTGAGCAAACCGAATTCAATTCAATTCAACAAGAGTTGCCCCAATTGGCTTCACAGAAAGTGAATAAACATGGACACATAATCTGACATAGGCATCAACACATTGACACATGTGGACAAAGAGACATTCAAACAGGTAGAAAACAATCAGCAAACACATTCTCCCATCCTCAGTCTCTTGATGAACAACACGATCCTTGTTACCAGAGAGTAAAAAACCCACCGGTGGGTGCATTATGGGAAAATTCTCTCCAGACACTGTTGCCAACCAGCTGTCGCTGTGCAGCGCACCTTCGGACCTGAGAACTTTGAGGTAACCAGTCAGTTTATAAAGAGCAGAGGTTTACACAGTTTAGACATCAGCTCATTTGAGTTGAGGGCTTCAACCAGACAGGTGAGGGCTCAATCCAGGCAGGTGGGGCTCCAACCAGACAGGGGGCCCCATCCAGGCAGGGGCTCCATCCAGACAGGTGGGGTCCATCCAGGCAGGTGAGAGGCTCCATCCAGGCACGTGACAGCTCCATCCAGGCAGGTGAGGGGCTCCATACAGACAGGTAGGCTCGATCCAGGCAGATGAGAGGCTCCATCCAGGCAGGTGGCAGCTCCATCCAGGCAGGTGGGCTCGATCCAGGCCAGTGGGGAGCGCCAACCAGACAGGTGAGGGACTCCAACCAGACAGGGCAGGCATCCATCCAGGCAGATGAGTGGAGAGGGGTAGAGCTAAGGTCTGGTCAGCGTCTGCTCATGGGAGGACCTCTGAGACAGCTCCACTCCCCAAGGGGAGTGGTAGATAAGAAGAGAGAGAGACAACTGGTGAACAGCAGTGAACTGATTTGTCCGTGAAAAACATGAGGTTATGGGACGGAGATGAAGGAGAGGGAGCAGTTTGAATAAGACGACAGAGGCTCAGGGTACCATACTTCCCCCAGCATCTAACTCCGAGAGCAGCCTGACTTCAGCTGTGGAGTTAACCCTGCTCCTAGCTAACCTGGCCATAAGCTTTCTCATAGAAGAATGTTTTAAGCCTAACCTTAAATTTAGAGACTGTGTCTGACATGAGGTCAAGCAAACATGTCGATGCCGACAGGCGTATTTCAGATTATTTTAGTGAAAATACACAATATTTTCATTTTTGAAAGTGTTTTGTGCATGTGTGAAAGGAAAGATGTCAGTGCTTTTCTCTTAACTGGATTTAACTAAAGTTATATTGTTCCTCTGTTGTGATGCTTCCACCAAGTATTTGTTTGATGCTTTCAGTGAGAGCCATCCCAGATTGATGTGTAGAACTACACATCTAAATCTGGAGAGTCAAGTTAAAGCTTCATTTGAAAGTTCAGAGCCTCCTGAATTCCTTCCCTGAGCTGCAGAGGCTGCACTAGCACTGATTCATGACTGGTGCAGGTGCTGGGGTTTAAGTAGTGAACATTCCGATCAGAGAGAGACATTTTAGGTTTAAACAACTGTATTTCAGCACTGAAACTGGCAATCCAAATAAGAGACACATTTGAGACTCATATTGCTTTCTGATAATTATGTTGAACACCAAATACACTGAACAAAATTATAAACGCAACACTTTTGTTTTTGCTATCATTTCTCGTGAGCTGGGCTCAAAGATCTAAAACTTTTTCTACATACACAAAAGGCCATTTCCCTCCAATATTGTTCACAAATCTGTCTAAATCTGTGTTAGTGAGCATTTTTCCTTTGTCCACATAATCCATCCCACCTCAGAGATGTGGCATATCAAGATGCTGATTAGACAGCATGATTAGTGCACAGGCTGGCCACAGGCCTTAGGCTGGCCACAGTAAAAGGACACTCTGAAATGTGCAGTTTTGCTTTATTGGAGGGGTCAGAAAAAACAATCAGTATCTGGTGTGATCACCATTTGCCTCATGTAGTGCAACACATCTCCTTTGCATAGAGTTGATCAGGTTGTTGATGGTGGCTTGTGGAATGTTGGTCCACTCTTCAGTGGGTGTGCGAAGCTCCTGGATATTGGCAGGAACAGGAACATGCTGTCATATACGCCGATCCAGAGCATCCCAAACATGCTCAATGGGTGACATGTCCGGTGAGATTGCAGGCCACGCAAGAACTGGGATGTTTTCAGCTTCCAGGAATTGTGAAAAGATCCCTTTAACATGCGGCTGTGCATTATCATGCTGTAACATGAGGGGATGGTTGCAGATGAATGGCACAACAATGGGCCTCAGGATCTCATCACAGTATCTCTGGTGCAGATGAGCTTCCCTGAGATGGTTTCTGACAGTTTGTGCAGAAATTCTTCGGTTATGCAAACTGATTGTTGCAGCAGCTGTCTGGGTGGCTGGTCTCGGATGATCTTGGAGGTAAAGATGCTGGATGTGGAGGTCCTGGGCTGGTGTGGTTACACATGGTCTGCGCTTGTGAGGCCGGTTGGATGTACTGCCAAATTATCTGAAACGCCTTTGGAGATGGCTTATGGTAGAGAAATGAACATTTAATTCACGGGCAACAGCTCTGGTGGACATTCCTGCAGTCAGCATGCCAACTGCACGCTCCCTCAAAACTTGCAACATCTGTGGCATGGTGCTGTGTGAAAAAACTGCACATTTCAGAGTGTCCTTTTACTGTTGCCAGCCTAAGGCACATCTGTGCACTAATCATGCTGTCTAATCAGCATCTTGATATGCCATACTTGTGAGGTGGGATGGATTGTCTGAACAAAGGAGAAATGCTCACTAACACAGATTTAGACAGATTTGTGTACAATAATGGAGGGAACTGGCCTATTGTGTATGTAGAAAAAGCTTTACATCTTTGAGCCCAGCTCACGAAAAATGGAAGCAAAAACTAAAGTGTTGCTTTTATATTTTTGTTCAGTGTATAAACTACTCATATTTAATGTTTTTGTAATTAAAAATAAATCAGCATTACATTTGTTATCAATATAAAAACGCATTTCTCACCTTCCACGGTGGTTGGTCTCTCTCACCCTCATCAGCTCGGGTCCTCTACCAGAGGCCTGGGAGCTTGAGAGTTCTGCGCAGTATCTTTGCTGTTCCCAGTACTGCACTTTTCTGGACTGAGATGTCTGTTGTCCTTCCTGGGATCTGCTGCAACCACTCCTCTAGTTTAGGGGTCACAGCCCCGAGTGCTCCGATCACCACAGGCACCACCGATGCTTTCACCTTCCAGGCTCTCTCCAGCTCTTCTTTGAGCCCCTGGTATTTCTCTAGTTTCTCGTGTTCCTTTTTCCTGACATTGCCATCGCTCGGTATTGCAATGTCCACCACCACGGCTTGGTTCTCCCGCTTATCCAGAACCACGATGTCTGGTTGGTTCGCCATCACCATTCTGTCAGTCTGTATTTGGAAGTCCCACAGGATCTTGGCCCGCTCATTCTCCACAACCTTTGGAGGTGTTTCCCACCTTGATCCTGGGGTCTCCAGCCCGTATTCTGCACAGATGTTTCTGTACACTATGCCCGCTACTTGGTTATGTCGCTCCATGTACGCTTTCCCTGCCAGCATCTTACACCCTGCAGTTATGTGCTGGACTGTCTCAGGCACTTCTTTGCACAACCTACACCTTGGGTCTTGTCTGGTGTGGTAGATCTGGGCCTCTATTGCTCGGGTGCTCAAGGCCTGCTCCTGTGCAGCCAGGATGAGTGCCTCTGTGCTGTCCTTCAGACCAGCCCTCTCCAGCCATTGGTAGGATTTCTTGATATCAGCCACTTCAGTTATGTTCCGGTGGTACGCCTCGTGTAGGGGTTTGTCCTGCCATGATGGTCCCTCCAGCACCTCTTCCTCTGCGCCCCACTGTCTGAGACATTCTCTGACCATGTCTTCAGTCTGGGCCTTGTCACTGATGTACTTGTGGAGCTTGGATGTTTCATCCTGGACAGTGGTTCCCACACTCACTAGTCCTCGGCCTCCTTCCTTCCGGCTCGTGTACAGTCTCAGTGTGCTGGACTTGGGATGGAACCCTCCATGCATGGTCAGGAGCTTTCGTGTCTTAACATCCGTGGTCTGTATCTCCTCCTTGGGCCAACTTATGATTCCTGCTGGGTATCTGATCACTGGCAGGGCGTAGCTGTTTATTGCCTGCGCCTTGTTCTTGCCATTGAGCTGGCTTCTTAGGACCTGCCGTACTCTTTGCAGGTATTTGGCTGTCGCCGCTTTCCTTGTTGCCTCGTCAAGGTTGCCATTTGCCTGTGGGATACCAAGGTACTTGTAGCTGTCCTCAATGTCTGTTATTGTTCCCTCTGGGAGTGAGACCCCCTCTGTGTGGACTACCTTCCCTCTCTTTGTCACCATCCTACTACATTTCTCGAGCCCGAATGCACAGGTTGGTCTGACGGGTTCTGCAGTCACGAGCGACTGTTCGGTCAACCAGGAGTTGGTGTTTGGCTCCCCTGGCGTTTTTGCTGATGCCCTTCTGTGCTGCTCTCATGTATTAATCCATGTGCCCGCTTATCTTAGCCGCGATGATGCCTGATATGAGCTTCTCCATGTTGTGGAGAGACAGGTTATTGGCCGATAGTTGGATGGGACTGTACCCTTTGCGGGATCCTTCAGGATCAGGATCGTATGCCCTTGGGTTAGCCATTCAGGGTGAGTCCCAGCCCTTAGCAGCTGGTTCATTTGTGTTGCTAGGTGCTCATGGAGACCAGTGAGCTTCTTTAGCCAGTATGCGTGGATCATGTCAGGGCCTGGTGCTGTCCAACTTTTCATGCCTGAGACTCTTTCCTGGATGTCTGCCACTGAGATGGTAACTGGATTCTGTTCAGGGAGTGTCACGGGGTTCTACTTGGGAAATGATGACGGCGTAGTCAGAAGGATGTGGTTTTTTTATGTTTTATTGAGCAATTATGTCCCCAAAAGGAAAAGTTTGAAGAGTGCTTCCACATACAGGTCCCGATCCAGACTGACTGAGGGAGGGTGAGTGGCCCTCTTTTATACCCCCAAGGCTCCTCCCCCAAACCAATTAACGTTTTACTACGGGTTTCTACCTTTAAACCCGGGTTAATCAATCTAACATAAATATTGGAAAATATGGAAAAACATATTGCACAACATGGCCATGTCCCTGCACCTGTAAACGAACTGGAAAAATTAAGGTTAATATTTTATTGCCAAGGGTGATATTTTGTGGTGACGTCACAGTGACGTCAGACACCATGGTCCTGCGCGGGAACGCGTAAATAGGAAGTGATTGTAGGGGCTCTGTTTGACTTGCGAACGGAAAATGAATACTGGTTGAAGTTAGTTGGAGGACGAAGTTATGGATATGGATGATTTGGCAGCGGACTTGTGTGCACCCAAGACTACTGCGGTGGTGGACAGTAAATATAGCGGGGAACAGAGCGGACGGACGGGGAGCGGGAAATGGAGTGGGGAACCGGCAGAGAATGAATGAAACCAGGTAAGCGGGTGCGGGCTTTTAGGGCGTGCCTAGGCTAGCACGGGCTTTGACGGGGCTACTCCGTCACACCATCCTCCTCCTCCCCGAGGCTGACAAAGCCTTGGCAACCTGGAAAGGTAGTCTGCAACCAAGTTAGACTTTCCAGACCTGTGTCGAATCACGAACTTGAATGGCTGCAATGAAAGGTACCAGCGGGTCAATCGGCTGTTGTGATCCTTCATCGAGTTGATCCAGGTGAGGGCTCGATGGTCTGTCTCCAGATCAAACTCTCTTCCGAGCAGATAGTACTTGAGGCTCTCCAGTGCCCACTTAATGGCCAGACCTTCTTTCTCGACCACCGAGTATCTGGACTCTCTAGGCAGAAGCTTGCGGCTCAGGTACAAGATGGGCTGCTCGGCTCCGAACTCCCCCCGGGCAAGGACTGCTCCCAAACCCACTTCAGATGCATCGACCTGAACAAGGAAGCGGCGGCTGTAATCAGGGCTGTGTAGCACTGGGGATGAACAGAGAAGAGTTTTTAGTGTATTGAAGGCCTTTTCACTTTCTTTAGTCCAGGTCACCGCGTTTTTCTGTTGTTTTGTCGTTAACGCCCTAAGTGGGGCTGCAATGGTGGCAAATTGAGGGACAAACCTCCGATACCATCCAGCCAGGCCCAGGAATGATCTCACCTCCTTCTTGGTTTGGGGACGAGGGCACTTTTGAATAGCTTCAACCTTATCCAATTGTGGCCGCACCTCTCCTCTTCCTAGCTGGTAGCCCAGGTACTGGGTTTCGTTGTGGGCCCACTCACACTTGGCCACATTCAATGTGAGCCCTGCTGTTTGAATCTTCTCTAGGACTGCTTTCAGGTGTTGGACGTGCTGCTCCCAAGTCTCACTAAAGATCACCACATTGTCCAGGTAGGCGGCACTGAACTCCTCACAGCCTTGAAGCACCCTGTCCATGAGACGCTGGAAGGTTGCTAGGGCGCCGTGCAAGCCGAAAGGCATAACGGTAAACTGGAAGAGTCCTGCTGGTGTTCTGAAGGCTGTGTAGGGTCGGCTAGAAGCCTCCAGTGGCACTTGCCAGTAGCCTTTACACAGGTCCAGCGTGGTGATGTAAGAAGCAGATCCAATGCGATCCAGAAGGTCATCAATCCTTGGCATAGGGTAGGCATCGAACTCTGAGATGGAGTTGAGTTTGCGAAAGTCTATACAAATGCGCAGGGACCCATCCTTCTTAAACACAATGACCACTGGACTGCTCCACTCTGATGTTGACGGCTCAATGACTCCCAGCTCCAGCATGGACTCAATCTCTTGGCGTAGCTGTGCCACCAACTGTTGCGGGACACGGTAGGGACGTTGACGAATGGGATTCTGGTCCTTCAGCCGAATCACATGCTCAAGCAGAGTAGTCTTGCCAGGTTCTGCAGCAAACAGCGAGGGTACGTCCTTGAAGACCTTCAGGAGATCACCAGCTTGGACTGCAGAGAGGTGTGCGATGAGAGGTTCTGAGGCTTCAGGGACTATGGGGACACCGGGATCCTCCTCTTCCTCCACATCCACCTGTCTCACCAGCAGTGCAGCCTCAAGAGCCACAGTGGAGGGCTCCTTCCATGCCTTCAGGAGATTCACATGATAGATTTGCCGGGATTTCTTCTTGTCAGGCTGATGAACTTCATATGTGACAGGTCCTGTCCGCCTTGTGACTGTGTACGGACCTTGCCATTTGGCCAACAGCTTGCTGGTAGAGGAAGGGAGCAAGAGAAGAACTTTTTGTCCTGGCTGGAAGTCTCTTTCTCTGGCCTGTTGGTCATACCAGGTTTTCTGCTTCTTCTGGGCCTCCCTCAGGTTCTTCTCTGCCTCATCCTGGTACCTGGATAGCCGGTCCCTCATCTGGAGCACGTACTGGACAATCCCCTGCTCACGGGTATTTGTTTCCGTGGCAGTCCATGCTTTGCCCAGCAGGTCCAAGGGTCCTTGAACGTCCCATCCATAAAGCAGCTCAAAGGGTGAAAATCCAGTGGAGGCCTGTGGCACCTCTCGATAGGCAAAGAGGAGGAATGGCAGCCACCGGTCCCAGTCCTTCCCGGTGTCACAAACAAACTTCTGAAGCATCCTCTTCAGAGTCTGGTTGAATCTTTCAACAAGGCCATCAGTTTGGGGATGATATGGCGTGGTTCGCAGGGCCGTGATCCCCAGCTGCTTGTGAAACATCTGCAAAAGACGAGCTGTGAAATTAGTCCCTTGATCAGTCAAGATTTCATCTGGGATCCCAACTCTGGAAAACAACTGAACTAGTGAATGGAGGACAGCAGGGGCAGTGATTGTGCGGAGTGGGAAGGCCTCGGGGTATCTGGTGGCATAGTCACAAATCACAAGAATATACTGGTGTCCCCGGGCACTTTTGACTAACGGGCCAACAATGTCCATAGCTATCCTGCGGAAGGGCGTGGAGATGACTGGCAGTGGGTGGAGGAGAGCTCGCTCAGACTTTCGGGTTGGGGCGGTCTTTTGGCAAGTGGGGCAGGTGGTGCAATATGCCTGAATGTCCTGATACATGCCGGGCCAGTAAAAACGACCACTAACGCGCAAGTAGGTCTTATGGCGGCCAAAATGCCCAGCCCATGGGAGTGTGTGTGCAACACGCATGACCAGCTGTCTACCAGGTGCAGGGACAACAAGGCGTTTCTGAGCATTGTCACAGACATACAATACCCCATCAACCAGAGAGAACTGCTGTTTACCAGTTACATAGGCGTTAGCATTAGCATTGATTTTATCAAAACAGGTTTTTAGTGACTCATCCTGCCTCTGTAATTCTGCAATATTCTCTGGCACTTTCCATAGTTCATCCACATCCAAATTCTGATGACCATTTAGCCTTAGCTGTTTTTCGAACTGCCTTTGGCTTCTAGACTTTCTAGGCCCTTTTCTTCCCCCCTCACACAAACCATCATCTAGGTCAGGCAGGGGTTCAATACCAGTTTTGGCCTGGGACCTAGTCACCACCAGACATTGCCAGAAACATCAGTCACATTTTCATTACATTCGGTTACATGCAAAAGGTCCAACAGTACAGGTAAGTCAGTTCCAAGGACAAGATCAACAGGTAAGTTCTCTACCACAGCAACAGTCATTAGATATGGTTGACCCTCAATTATCACAGTCACTTCAGCTTTAGGGTATGCATGGCTATCACCATGGACACACACAATGTCAGTTTTCAGGCCATAATCGACAGAGTTCACAGGCACATAGCTTTTCTTCTCCAGGGATGTAAAACTACCACTATCCAACAGTGCTGTCACTGGCTGGCCATTTAAAGTCACTGCTCTTAAGGTATGCTCCTTCAACCCTTGAGTGCCAAACAGTTCAGCCTCCTCACGAGGTGCATAGCAGGCCCCAGTGAGTTTATCTCTGCGCACTGGACACACCGATGCCTTGTGACCCTGCTGCTGACAGTAATAGCAAACAAAGGGCTTACCGGTTGCTGGCTGGGTGGTAGTAGAGCTGGGGTTACCTCAAGAGTCATGGCTGGTTTCCCTGAGCTGCCGAGATGGTGGTGGATGCTGCGATGATCTTGGTGTCGAGCTGGTGAAGCGCGGAGGTCCTCCTCGACTGGCATTCTGGTGTTGCAACGCCAACTTTGCCGCAGTCAGGCCATCCTCAGGTTCATGCTCTCTGACCCAGGACATCAGCTGGCAGGACTCGGAGCAGTTGCTCCAGGATGATGAGCTCTCCTATCTGCTCTTTGGTGAGCTGCTCCGGACGAACCCACCTCCGGTACAGGCTTTTGAGGCGATGGTATGTCTCGGTCGGGGTCTCTCCTGATGGAACAGTGGGGCAACGGAACTGTTGTCGGTATGTTTCAGGGGAAATGTCAAATTTTTCTAGCAAGGCTGCTTTTAAATCCATGTAGCAGTAGGCCTTGTCCTCATCCATGGCCGTGTAGGCCTCCAATGCCTTCCCTGACAGGAGTGGCCCACTCAGTCTCTGGCCATTTCCATGTCTTTGCGATCCTCTCAAACCGTAGAAGGTAGTTTTCGATATCCTCCCCACTCTGGTATGGAGGAATCTTCGGCTCAACACTGGAAGGTCTCCACTCCAGTGGTGGCGCCGACTCCAGACTCCCAGCGTTCTCTTCTGGAGGCCGGTAACATGTAGTAGACTCCCCCTGAGGTCGTCTGGAAGGTGCAGGTGTTGGCAGAGCAAACCGTGGGCTTGGACTCTCCTGGCTGGGGCCTTGAATTTCAGATCCGGCAGGAGAAGATGAGTGCAGCGTTACCCGGAGATTGCGTATCTCCTCTAGCAGTCCCTCCTCTCTCTTCTGCTGGCCTGCCATAAAGTCCCTCATCAGGCCCAAGAGTTCACCCATAGGCTGTCTGGCAGCTTCCTCTTCCTGGAGTGTCTCTTCTGCACCATCCTCAGCTGCATACTCCTCTTCAAACTTCCTCTGTGAAAGGAGGCCTTTCCTCTTTCTTCTGCTAGCCATCCCACTTCTGACACCATATGTCACGGGGTTCTACTTGGGAAATGATGATGGCGTAGTCAGAAGGATGTGTTTTTTATGTTTTATTGAACAATTGTGTCCCCAAAAGGAAAAGTTTGAAGAGTGCTTCCACATACAGGTCCCGATCCAGACTGACTGAGGGAGGGTGAGTGGCCCTCTTTTATACCCCCAAGGCTCCTCCCCCAAACCAATTAACGTTTTACTACGGGTTTCTACCTTTAAACCCGGGTTAATCAATCTAACATAAATATTGGAAAATATGGAAAAACATATTGCACAACATGGCCATGTCCCTGCACCTGTAAACGAACTGGAAAAATTAAGGTTAATATTTTATTGCCAAGGGTGATATTTTGTGGTGACGTCACGGTGACGTCAGACACCATGGTCCCGCGCGGGAACGCGTAAATAGGAAGTGATTGTAGGGGCTCTGTTTGACTTGCGAATGGAAAATGGATACTGGTTGAAGTTAGTTGGAGGACGAAGTTATGGATATGGATGATTTGACAGCGGACTTGTGTGCACCCAAGACTACTGCGGTGGTGGACGGTAAATATAGCGGGGAACAGAGCGGACGGACGGGGAGCGGGAAATGGAGTGGGGAACCGGCAGAGAATGAATGAAACCAGGTAAGCGGGTGCGGGCTTTTAGGGCGTGCCTAGGCTAGCACGGGCTTTGACGGGGCTACTCCGTCACAAGGAGGTTGCTGTGGTCTGCTCTCAGAGCCACCAGCCACTGTGCTTCGGTCTTATGTGATGCTTCTCTTTTCCATATGTCTTTCCAGTACCTCTCAGTCTCCAGCCTTGGTGGGTCTGCTCTGCTGTTATTACCCTGCCATTGAGCGTACACTTTCGCAGGTTGTGTTGCGAACAGGCGGTTTATTCGTCTGGCTTCATTCTCTCTCGTGTACCTCTTTAGGCGGCTGGCCAAGGCTGGTTAGCTCAATGGGTTAGTCACTGGACTTTCCCATGGGGGACCAGGGTTTGAATCCCCCCTCCAAGCGCATTAGGAGCAAAACCAGTGTGGGTCCTTGGCCAAGACCCTTTACGCTACTGCCCAACTCATACAATGATGAGAGGCGATAAAACTTACCAGATGCTGGCTCAGACATCGCCCGGCCAAACAAGGTCTGCGTCAGGTGTCAAGGAACCAGGACACCTTGATGAGAAATGGGCTACTGGAACAAGCCGGAAATGGGCGAGATGTGAGAACCAGGCTCTGTTGGAATGCTACTACTCCAGTAACCCTAGTCAGAGGGGTTACATGAACAGGATGTGGCAGAAATGGTTACTACGATACCCACAGTCCAAGCTAACGGCCAAACAACTAGTAGCTCAGTGTTCCAACATCCACAAACGGCAACTGCTATCACAACTAGAGATTGACGAGGTACAACACAAATGCTACGGCAAGGGGGACGCCAGGTCAGAGGGGAGTTAACACTAACTCCCCAACCAGAGATTGGGAAGGAAGCCCCAATAAGTTTAAGCAAGGCAGCGACTGACCTGAAAGATAAGATCATGGCCTGGATGAACACAAGGCAACCCCGACGCCAGGCTAAGTGAAGTACCATCTGAAAGTCTGCTAGAGGATGTGAATGCAGCACTCAGAGCGGTCCCTACCACAACCATCACTGAAACCAATGAGCTGATCTACATTTCAGCAGCAGTGATCCTAGAAGTGTTGGGCTATAAGAGCAACCATGGGAGCCATGAGATACGATACCCACCATGGAAAAGGTTAGAGGCTAAAATCAAGGAAGTGCGGTGAGAAGTGAGCCAACTGTCAGAGGCCCAGAAAGGTGCGATGAAAAAGCGACTACCCAAGATGTACAGCCAGATGCCCATACCTGAAGCACTCGAAACTGCCTATATATATATATATATATATATATATATATATATATATATATATATATATATATATATATATATATATATATATATATATATATATATTTATTATTATTATTTTTTTTTATTTGAACGTGTTTGCCTCATATCACATACATCCTTCAGTTTCTTTTCACTCTGCTGATCAGTCTGACCTGATGTTATGATCTTCTGTATCCCTCTCCAGACCCGTGTGTTTCTGTTAAACTGGTGCGCCTGGTTCCTCCGGATGAAGCGCCCTGGGGAGGACAGGGTGCGCCCAGCCTGCCCACACAAAGGGGTCTGCTCCAGCCTGAGCAGCATGGAGACCCCCCCTCTATCCGGCTCAGAGAACAGCACCAATAACATGCTCTATGTGAGTGTCAGGGGCCTGGACAGCAACCCCCACTCCACAGCCGCCACCTCCCCCGACTCTGGGGTCATGTGTGGAAGGTACGAAAAGCCATTTGCTCTGAAGTTTTGGAATATTGCTTAAAGAATTGTTTTTTAAAAAGAGGATATTATTATTTTAGTTATATGGTTGTAGATAATGAATTTGCCCTGCATTTGTTCCAAATTGCTGGTATTGCTATAAGTGTTGTCATGAAACTAAAATAAAATGTAAAATGTTTTGGTACTAAGGAATAGACCTGATACTCATTACTGATTCTGAGAGCACACTATTAAGTATTAAATAATAATATTAATCATAGTATTTTCTTCTTATTATCATACAATGTTATATGTGTGAAATCCCTCACTGGTCCATGTCCGTATACTACATATGTGCTCTTATAGCATTCTAAAGCAATTCAGCTATTCTGTCCTGTGACTGTGACTTTTTTTATTATCAATACCTGCTCAAATGAGTATCTAGTTTCAATACTAGTTTTAGGATTGATTAATATCTGATTTCCAATACTTTTGACAACACTAATATTGTCTTATCTTCACTAACAAAGGAACAGATTTTTCTAAAGTAGGTGGCTTGTGTTCTAATTAATGAAGACTCTCTGACTTCAGCACTCCACTCAGTTTGAAATCTTCTGTCAGAGTGCTTGACCAGCCAAGATGTCTCTCTCCATGTGTTGCACACAAATGACTTCACCTTGCTGCTATGTCTTTAGAATGTATTTTCATGGCAGGGTACACAGCACAGAGGGAACCATGTAGTGGTCCCCTGACACAGGATCACACAAGACCAGTGCTCCTGTTGTAGCATCTTACGTTTGTTTAGGGCTGTCAAATGATATTTTTTTAAAAATCTCATTTAGCAATCGCTGTTTGTAGTTTGTCAGATCTGAGGCCTTTGGCTGCGACGCTCTGGTCGCTGCACCTGGGTGTTTAGCTTGGAGGTGCTAACATAAACTAGACATACTTCGCTGGTACTGCAACTCTGAAGCTCTAAAGTTCGAAAGCGAAATAGCCAGAGGAGCTGCCTACGGATGTGTAGAAGGGACAAAAAGTCGGCAAACTCTAACCGCGAGTAAATTATTTATTTATTTTTTTTTAAATCATTACGTTTTTAGAAGGGACAAAAGGCTGGTGAACTCTAATTGTGATAAAAAAAAGAATACATATATCGCATTATGGATTGCATTAATCTAGTTGCAATTAACTATATTAACTGAAAACAGCATAGTACAATATTAAAATATTAAACTAATGTCTAATTGTAACTAATCACTGTGATTAAATTGCTCCTCTAAGATAAATTAAGTAATTTGATTTTTAAATTTTGGAGTAGACTGGAGACAGCTATAGATCACTTCCAGATAGAACAACATGATTGAAACATGTGGTTGTGGGTCAGATGATTAGAAGCAGATACATTTTCAGAAAAGAATTAACAATAGGCTTCATCACAAACCCTTCACAGGAAATAAGACTTATAGAACATAGCAACTGAGAAGTGAATAGTGTAAAGCCATATACATTTGAGAGCTTGACACAGCCATATTTTGACCTTGTACATGATGTGAGATGGTTCTGATGTGCTTCTCTGTAACGCACCGCAACACTTTATTTCCACTCACTCCTCCACAGATGTAACCCATCACAGTGAGGTGTGAATTATCAGACAAAGCGGGACAGTGTAATCAATCCCTCATTTGTCCCGGAGTGGTCCAAAGTTGAAAAGGTTTCAGAGGATGTCATCTGGACACTGTTTTTGAAGTCACTCCCATCCAGAAGCCATTTTAAGTTTGATGGTACTGGTCTGAGACACTAGGATGCCCACACAGAGCTATGTGAAGAAGCCATACAAAAATTCAATTTGTGATCAAGGACCTAGAGAATTTATGACATGATTTTATTTACCATACGGCATGCTAGGGTTGTCAAAAGTATCAAAAATCAAATACTAATTGATATTAAAATAGTATCGAAACTAGATACTCATTGGAGCAGGTATCAATGATCTTGAGCTGATACTCCTCACGGTTTGTCCGTAGCACGCTGGCAAATAATGTCTTAATTTCCTGTTTCTTTGATGACCTCTCACGGCCACAGGCATTGGCCTAGAGAGCTCAAACTCACATCACTATTGTGTGATCCCAGCCTGAATGTGATGAAATATGAAATCTAATAAAAGTCCATTCTATAGCGCCACCTACCATATACATGAAACGTCAACATTATCGGATTTGAGTGTTGGCCAGCAGGGGCGCAAGGACTCCCCCAATAAATAGTTCAAAAATGATTAAGCACACAGGTTTTGTCCAATTGTGCTGAAATTTGAATCACTAATGCCTGATCATGGCCTGATTATAAGACACTATAAAGCATATGAAAAGTTACCCTATAGTGCCCCCTAGCAATGACAGGAAATACAACATTATCAGATTTGCACCAAATTTGGGGATTAAATTTGATGTGTGACTACGAGCAAAAAAATACATTATGGATATGGGGTATTTTTCACAGTTGGCCAGCAGGGGCATAAAGACTGCCTTAAAAAAATGGTTAAAAAAAAAATTACATGGACATGCTTAGTTCAATCGTGCTGAAATTTCTATCACTTATACACTGCATGACCCTGATTCCATTGATATGTCAAACACATTTATCAGTGCTACAGCGCCACCTACAGGAATGCACAAAGTTTACTATGGGGAGAAAACATATTACTTTCACGTTAATTCATGAAAACTGTAGGTCTGGGCAGCTGTCAGGAAGAGCGAGTGGCCTGCCGGGGTGGTCGCGAGTCCTCAGCAGTCACGTGGGAGGGGCATGCACACCGGGGCGAGGGCCATCATCAGCAGCTTTAATTATTTATTATTATTATGGTTTGAAAATGAAAGTGGCAGAGATTTGTGGGAATGCATGTGTGCAGCAAAAACATTGATTTTACATTTAATCATCTTGTAAAAACAATGGCATTTTTGCATTTCACAAAAATACAGCCCTGTGTTTTGTTCGCACATGATGTTTTGTAAACCACAGATTAGAACAGCGCTTTCCTGCATCCGACCCGACCTGAACCTGCATCCGACACAGCACAACATTTTTTTACCCATTTCATTAAAATTTGCGGTTCACCCGTTGGGTATCCACGGGTACCCGAACCCGTGCTTTTTCTTTTCTTCGCTCACTTTGCATTTTGTAAATTCATAAAAACAAACAATCATTATTTATATTTTTGAAAGCATTCTTTGTTTACAGCATTTTTTCACACCTGCCTACAACTTTTGCTCAATACTGTATTTCATATTAACTTTGCAGTAGTGTTTTAACTAAGAAATTTGGTTCTTAAAAAATAGATTGCAAAATGTCATGTAATACGTAAGATCACAAATATTGTGAGCCATGTATCTTGAATTGGATCAAATTGTGAGGGACCCTGTGATTCCCAGCTCTGTTCCTTAGTATTGAAATCAAGTTTGAAATTTGTAGTGTGATGACAACACTAGCGCCCAGCTCTACTCAAAATCATTCAAACTTTGTACTTTGTGATATCCCCAGACTGCTGCGCCCAGGGGAGGAGGAGTTGCTCTTGCCCCCCACTCACAGCTACCCGGTGGTCAGCATGGAGCCGGAGCTGGGTAAGATCCTCGATGAAGTCCGCTACATTGCCAAACGCTTCCGGGACCACGACGCAGAGGAGACAGTGTGCAATGAGTGGAAGTTTGCAGCGTGCGTGATTGACCGCCTCTGCCTCATGGCCTTCTCCATCTTCACCATCCTCTGCACCATTGGGATCCTCATGTCAGCACCCAACTTTGTGGAGGCCATTTCCAAAGACTTTTTCAGTAATTAAATGGGGGTAATGATTTATAGAGCAGTCAGAGTTTAACATTTGCAATCCCAGTGAAGCTGCAATGCTGCTGGGTCCCAAAAGCACTTACGCTAATTGAAATGTTTTCGTCAAAATTATGTGTTAAGATATTACAGTGTGATGGGATACAATTGTAAACAGGTGTAACTGTCTAAAATGGATGTAAGAGTGGAATGAGTTTGAAATATCTAACTGTAAAGCTTCAGACAAAAACAGTAATTGCAATAAGCAGACATATTGTGCTTTTATCTGCTGAAAGGTTATAATCTATGACACCCATGGATCATTATGTTATACATTTGGACATTTTTAAATCACAATATTCATCAAGAAACAAGTCTGACTTCTGCATTAGAAAACTGTGATGCCCAATGGGAGATCTCACACTAAACTTCATAAAAACAAAGCTGCACAGTTGTAACCATTTCCTATGGATAGCTGAACATCACATTAGCGAGCTGCAGATTTTTTTTTCATTTGTGCCAAATGAAAAAAAAAATCATTTGGCACAAATGATTTGGCGTAGGATTTGGCAACGGCCAATTTTTTTTGGCCGTTGCCAAATCCTACGTGTATTAACGATAAAAAAAGTTGGGGAGCAGTGGGTTGTATACCAATATGGCATCTTTAAAACAAGTGATTGAAGATTATTCAAACATGCACGAAGCATTCAGATACACCTTCACGTGAGTAAATGGGGAGGGGGAACAAATATAACATGGTGAAAAGTTCTGAAAGTCAATTTTGCAGAGTAGATCTGCTTTAAATATACCAGTATAGTCTGTTGTAAAGTTTTAGGGTTAGCTGGTTTTATTCATAGGCTGTACATAGACTATTGGATAGTTTATTCCCAGTAGTATATGTGAATTACTAATTCTAATAATTCAAATTAAATTTTTGGTGATTAGTCATTCAGTCCTAACTTACCTTGTTTAAACCAAAAGACTGATTCATCTTGTTTTCAGTGTCATATTAATGTAACCTTTATGTGTTTTGCCTGGGATCCAGAGTACACACTTCTTCAGTACTTTACAAAGGTGTGAGTCTGGTCATCCATGAATCTCAGATGTTCAGATGGGTGTGATTGACAAGTGGCTTAGCCAATTGCGACACACATGGTTCATCATATCAAACATAAACTACCTGTTTACAAGGAGAAAAGAAAACAATATAAATAAGAGGGGAGTGAAAAATATCGTGGATTTTGGCAGAAGTGAAGAACTAAAATGTGATTTTATTTGTAAGTAATGGTGACCAATGAGCTTCAAATGTGTCACTTAAAAAAAGCATTTTATTGGATGATCACATTCTGACTTGAGAGGTGACAGAGGCTGTGGTGATCAGACTGATATACCTGTGTATGAAAAATACACAGATATTCTGGATAGGTAGGCAAACAATATACCATAATCCCATATGGTTATTCCTGGTTATTCTTGTATTAGATATGACTCTTATTAGCAAATGTATAATAGAATATGTAACATGAATATTAATCCAACTGTGAGTGTGCCTTTAACCATACTGATTACATGTTTGCATGTCACATATAGCCTAATGCAGATTATAATTTAGTATGATGTGATATAGGGTTAGACACCATTTTATTTTCATTTGGTTTTAGTTGTTCTAACTTTAATTGCATTATGATTTTTTTTTTTTTTCAAATAAAGGTATTTTTTGTATGAAACCTGGTTCTTTTTTGGGGTAGAGCAAGTGAAGGAAGTTCTATGCTTCTTCTGTCTGTAAATTTATGTAGAAGTAATGTAGCAATACATCATCCATTCCAGCCAGCAGATTGAACATTATCTGCTGGCTGGAATGGATGATGTATTGCTACATTAGTAGCAATACATCATCAGAAAAAAAAATAGAAATGTATCTTTAAAATAGCATCCTATTGTGGTATCGTAGCATTAAAAGTAAAACATTCAGGCATGAGACATGTATGAGCTTCAGTTCTTTCTTTAATCCCCTTCTTATTGAGCATTCTTTAAACTTTTTGTAGTAGTGTATTAGAGCTCCCTCCCTCCCTAGAGCTATCTCACTGTAGTGTATTAGAGCTCCCTCTGTTGGTTACTCCAACTCATAGCACAACACAACATTCAACTTTGAACTTTATTATTGTCCCAGCAGTGCGCAGCAGTGTCAGCAGGGCCGGCCCCCCCATTAGGCAACATAGGCAAATGCTAAGGGCGCCGCCGCTCCACTAGGGGGCGCCGAGCGCAAAAATCGGCGATGGGGGATAAAATCCTCCACTGTCTAAAACATCGTCACTATGAACAGAATGAAAGTAAATCAGCAATAAAACCAGTAAACAACGCCTCATTCGGCGCCCCCCTGCACTGTTAAAGAGTTTGTCATTTAAAAATACTGCGTTGCCCCTTTGAAGTTTGGTCGTGTTTTTTGTTGTTGTTGCTGGACATGCTTTAAACAGCCAAGCTGGCCATACCGGCTCGTCAAAGCCTGATCCCGTTAGATCTCAGAAGCTAAGCAGGGCCGGGCCTGGTTAGTACTTGGATGGGAGACCACTGGGAATTCAAGGTGGCACAGTGGGGCGCCAGTCACAAAAAACTGGTGTTGTGTCCTTAGGCAAGACACTTCACCCACATTGCCTAGTGTGAAAGTGATGTGTGCATGGCAGGACTCCCTTGAAAAAGAGATTAGTAATCTCAATGGGACTTTCCTGGGTAAATAAAGGTTAAAAAAAAAACAAAAAAAGCTGTAGCTAGAGCGAGGAGCGAGCTGAAACAACGTCACTTGTTGGACTATGTCAAAACGTCCCAAACTGTCTGGTGCTCAGGGTAGGAAAAAAAGGAAAGATGAGGAGGAAAAACGCAACAAAGACAGAGGTAATGTTCCAGTAAAGATGATGCCATGATTGTTTTCCTGTTGCAGAAAGAATATTAAATTTGAGAGTCATTGACTATTAGCATGTCATATAAGCCAGTCAATAAATAGCTAGCGTTAACTGCATCAGTTTATAGAAGCAGAGACTTTTTTTATAGCAGTATCAGACTGACTTTGATAGAATGGCAAAGCTATAACGGAAACGAATAATGTAATTGCCTCCTCCTTAGCTTCCTCAGGTAAAAAGGTCTATAGCAATACTGTAGATCTAGATTATTCACCAGGTGCCACTTGTTATGTTGTTCTGTATTTGACACCTGGTTAGCTAAACATTACTGTGTGTTTTTGTTGTGTTAAACTTTCTATCAGTGTACTCATGCAATAAGCTTACTATATGGATATACTAACAATACTTAACTCTTTCTCTTTACTCTAGGATCCGTATTGATTAATTTAGTTCCACTGTAATGATATAATAAGCCTACTAATACAGTATATACAGTATATTAATTAATAATATAACGAGCTTTTCAGAAACATCTATTGGCAGTATTTTTATTTTTTTTGCAATCCAAGGGGCGCCACCTGAAATCTTGCCTAGGGTGTCAAAATGGTTAGGGCCGGGCCTGAGTGTCAGACATACAATACAATTCAATAAATATGGAGTGACATAGCTGTCAGAAGTATATGTGTGTTATGATAGAAATCCGTACATATTTGGGAAATCCGTGCATATTTGGCTGTAGTTGAGCATAAAATAAATATTCGAATGAGTCCAGTCGTACATGAAATGTATTGTGTGTATTTTTCCACCAGAATACGAATTGAAAAGTTACGACATCACAAATTACAATTACGAAATTAAAAGTTACGATTACACGTTCTTCAATACGAATACACAGACGTGACTTAACTGCATAGACCGTATTGCTGTTAAAAACACGTCATCACGTTACACAACTATGAACAGTAGATGTCGTGTTCAGGCTCTTGGCGATAATACCGCCGTCATCTTGGTGCAGGCTTCCCTGGTTTAAGTGTCACTGATCGTCATTTGACCGAAGCTTTTTCACAGTATCAGTGAGCGGAGATGCCGGACTTTTGCCCCGCACATACGAACTGAACCAGGAATGAACCAGGACTGAACCAGGTCTAAACCAGGAGTAAACCAGGACTGAGTATCGGGACGGCCCGGAGGTGCGCCCGTGTAGACTGTCAGTTAACCGCAAGCGAAAGGCTGGCGCAGAGGTCCGCAGCGCATCACGGGGCTGAGAGCAGCCGTCGCTTGATCGCGCTCCTCGCGGTCGGCCCCGAGCCCCGTAGCTTCGGAGCTCGGGGCCACGCTGTCCCGGGTCCTGGAGCCAGCCGCCAGCGCGAGCTCCGGAGCTCCGGTGTTTTATGTAATAAATCCCCAAAGTAATAAGTCCCCAAAGTCACTCTCTCGACCGGGAAGAGACCTAGTTTAGCCCGGGCACTCCGGTTTCCCCCACCAACCCAAAACATGCTAGCACCCCCATGAACTGAAGTCATAATTGAACTCATACCGGGTCCACAGCGTCACCCCACACAGCTTGGTGGTTGTAAGAGCTCGCTTACTTTTCACAGGCTAACACAGCTCATGTTTTATTAGCAGCTTTTAACAGTCACATTCTCCGCAATTTCCACAAAATAGCATATCCTGACTGCAGGGACGAGCACAGGAATTTTGAAGAGCAGTTGCTCTAACATGAAGAAAAGTGCGCCACACCCCGCCAACCTTGAATAAAGTTAATAAATATAATAAAATATAATAAAACATTTCAGTTTCTTTTTTCGTGCAATTCCAGCGTTTTACAATAGATGGCGCATTCTACATACATTAATTCTTAAAACCAAATTATCCTCATGAGCCCGTAGCACATTGCCCAGGGGTAGTACTATATGTTGAACACATATTCCTCACTCATGGTCTGAAAACCTTCCCATAAAGCACTGCAGCCAAGTATATATCTATTGTGCCGCGCATACCGCACCTCCTCTTATACGGCACGCGCCGCACCTCCTTTTGTACGGCGTGGACACTGCACGTGGATCGTGTCTTGTCACGTGCGCTGCGTGGACCGCACTTCCTCCTGTGCACCTCTAAACCAGAACTAACACCAGGACTAAGCCAGGTCTATAGCAGGTCTAAAGCAGGTCTAAACCAGGTCTAAACCAGGACTACAATCAGGTCTAAACCAGGTCTAAAACCAAAGAAGAATTTGCAGGAGGTGGTTGTTACATTCATTTAATTTTAAAAAGCCAATTACAATATCAAGTAATCCAAAGTATTCAGATTACAGATTACTACCCTTTAAGTAATTTAATGGATTACGTTACAAACTACATTTTGGGGTATGTAAATCTGTAATCTGTAGGGAATACAGTTTAAAGTAACCTTCCCAACTCTGTCAACAGAATTATCAAATGTGTTACAATGAAACATTCAAAACTAACTTCTGAAACGGAAAATCATTGGCCCTAAATATGGTGCACATGTTGAATTGAGACGTTTGAATATGCCAAAATCGTTGGATCCTGCAAGTTATTTTCGTCTTATTTGTTGGGCTGATGTAGTCAGACCAGAACACTTCGTCCATCTGCTCCTGGTCGGGCCCCAACATCAAACTTTAGAACCTTTGTGGCCTTCGAGCCCAAAAGTTTGCCCACCGCTGCGTTACAAGTTGAAAAAACTGAACTTTTGGCGTCGGCTGCGCCGCCAGACCGGAGCCCTCCACGGGGCTTGTGGGTAATCTCTTTTTACTTTGCGTGTGCTGGTTCAGGTGCAGGTCGCGTTCTGTAAACAGAACTGAGCCCCTCCCTCCAGACTCGCACTCGCGGTGCCCTAATGTAAGTGGATGAGGCATTTTATTTTCAATTTCAAATCTAGGCATAGGCATTTTCATACATGTAAACCATACGGGCAGTTGCCAGGGCAACCAAAGCAACCTCCCGCTGCATGTCCCTGCCTGACTGGTTTATAATTCAAAGGGTGCAATGATCCGAATCATTGTTCATACATTGGAAAAACATAAAATTGCTAAATGCATTAATCTAACAAACACTCACCAGGATATTTCTTCAAAAAATATTTCACCTTCTTGACTCAACACATCACAGGATTCGACCACATCACTTTTCAGACGACATAGATCGTTTCCAGAGCTCAAAACTGCACTTTTCAGAGCTATTTTTCTCTGACTCTCGGAGGAGCAAAAGGAAGATTCTCCCTTCTTTGACCGGGAGGTGACGTGCGCAGCGCGGCGGTGGTTTCACGATACACAGGAAAAAATAAAACTCAGCGAAAACCATCACATTTACTTAAAAATTCAAAATAAAATAACGCTCTTAGCAATAAAATAACCCTGGGTTACATAAGGACTATTTTGCCTATGTTAGTGGTTGTAAGGGCTTTTTTAACCATGTTGGTGGTTCTAAGAGCTGTTTTGCCTGGCTTGGAGGTTGTAAAGGCTATTTTGCCTGTGTTGGTAGATGTAAGGGCTGTTTTTTGTGTGTTGGTGGTTGGAAAGGCAGTTTTGAGTGTGTTGGGGGTTGTAAGGGCTGTTTTGAGTGTTTTCCTGGTTGTAAAGGCTGTTTTGCCTGTGTTGGTGGTTGTAAGGGCTGTTTTTAGTGTTTTGGACGTTGTAAGGGCTATTTTGCCGCTATGGTTGGTTGTAAGAGCTGTTTTGAGTGTTTTGGTGGTTGTAAGGGTTGTTTTTCCTGTTTTGGAGGTTGTAAGGACTATTTTGCCTCTGTTGTTGGTTGTAAGGGCTGTTTTTCTCGTCTTGGTGGTTGTAAGAGCTGTTTTCAGTGTGGTGGCAGTTCTAAAGGCTGTTTTGTCTGTGTTGGTAGTTGCAAGGGCTGTTTTGAGTTTGTTAGTGGTTGTAAGGACTATTTTGAGTGTGTTGGTGGCTGTAAGGTCTATTTTACCTGTGTTGGTAGGTGTAAGGGCAGTTTTGCATGAGTTGGTGGTTGTAAAGGCCGTTTTGAGTGTGTTGGGGGTTGTAAGGGCTGGTTTGCCTGTGTTGGTGTTTGTCACGGCTGTTTTCAGTGTGTTGTTGGTTGCAAGGGCTGTTGTGAGTGTGTTTATGGTGGTAAGGACTTTTTTGCCTGTTTTGGAAGTTGTAAGGGCTATTTTGCCTCTGTTGTTGGTAGAAAGTATTATTTTGTCTCTGTTGTTGGTTGTAAGGACCGTTTTGAGTGTGCTAGAGGTTGTAAGGGCCGTTTTGAGTGTCTTGGTGGTTGTAAAGCCTTTTTTGTCTGTTTTGGTGGTTGTAAGGTCTGTTTTGCCTGGTTTGTAGGTTGTAAGGGCTATTTTGCCTGTGTTGGTGTTTGTAAGGGCTGTTTTTAGTGTTTTGGACGTTGTAAGGGGTATTTTGCCGCTGTTGTTGGTTGTAAGGGCTGTTGTGAGTGTATTGGTGGTTGTAAGAGCTGTTTTGAGTGTGTTGGTGGTTGAAAGGGCTGTTTTTCCTGTTTTGGAGGTTGTAAGGACTATTTTGCTTCTGGTGCTGGTTGTAAGGGCTGTTTTTCACCTCGTGGTGGCTGTAAGAGCTGTTTTCAGTGTGTTGGCGGTTCTAAAGGCTGTTTTGTCTGTGTTGGTAGTTGTAGGGATGTTTTCAGTGTGTTGGTGGTTTCAAGGGCTGTTGTGAGTGTGTTTATGGTGGTAAGGGCTGTTTTGCCTCTTTTGAAGGTCGTAAGGGCTATTTTGCCTCTGTTGTTGGTAGAAAGGATTAGTTTGTCTCTGTTGTTGGTTGTAAAAGCCGTTTTGCGTGTGTTTGGGGTTGTAAGGGCTGTTTTGAGTGTGTTGCTGGTTGAAAGGGCTGTTTTGAATGTGTTGGTTGTTTTAAGGCCTGGATTACCTGTGTTGGTGGTTCTAGGGCTGTTTGGTGTGTTGGTAGTTGTAAGGGCTATTTTGCCTGTCTTGGTGATTGTAAGGGCTGTTTTGAGTGTGTTGGTGATTGTAAGGGCCGTTTTTCATTATTTGGGGGTTGTAAGGGCTGTTTTGAATGTGTTGGAGGTTGTAAGGGCTGCCTTGCCTGTGTTGGTAGTTATAGGGTTGTTTTCAGTGTGTTGGTGGTTTCAAGGGCTGTTGTGAGTGTGTTTATGGTGGTAAGGGCTGTTTTGCCTCTTTTGGAGGTTGTAAGGGCTATTTTGTCTCTGTTGTTGGTTGTAAAAGCCGTTTTGAGTGTGTTGGAGGTTGTAAGGGCCGTTTTGAGTGTCTTGGTGGTGGTAAGGGTTGTTTTGAGTGTTTTGTTGGTTGTAAAGGCTTTTTTGTCTGTGTTTGTAGTTGTAAGGGCTGTTTTGAGTGTGTTGCTGGTTGCAAGGGCTGTTTTGAATGTGTTGGTTGTTGTAAGGGCTGGTTTACCTGTGTTGGTGATTCTAGGGCTGTTTGGTGTGTTGGTCATTGTAAGGGCTATTTTGCCCATGTTGGTGGTTGTAAGGGCCGTTTTTCATTTTGGGGGGGTTGTAAGGGCTGTTTTGAATGTGTTGGTGGTTGTAAGGGCTGCATTGCCTGTGTCGGTAGTTGTAGGGATGTTTTCAGTGTGTTGGTGGTTGCCAGGGCTGTTGTGAGTGTGTTGATGGTGCTAAGGGTGTTTTGCCTGCTTTGCAGATTGTAAGGGCTATTTTGCCTCTGTTGTTGGTAGAAAGAACTATTTTGCCTCTGTAGTTGGTTGTAAGGGCTGTTTTTCCCGTCTTGGTGGTTGTAAGAGCTGTGTTCAGTGTGTTGGTGGTTTTAAGGACTGTTTTGAGTGTGTTGGTGATTGTAAGGACTTTTGTGAGTATGTTGGTGGCTGTAAGGGCTATGTTGCCTGTGTTGGTACTTGTAAAGGCTGTTTTGCGTGTGTTGGTGGTTGTTATTTCCGTTTTCAGTTTGTTGGGCGTTTTATGGGCTGCTTTGAGTGTGTTGGTGGTTGTAAGGGCTGTTTTGATTGTGTTGGTGGTTGTAATGGCTGGTTTGCCTGTGTTGGTGGTTGTAGGGCTGTTTTGAGTGTGTTGTTTGTTGTAAAGTCTGTTTTGCCCCTTTTGGAGGTTGTGAGTGCTATTTTGCCTCTGTTGTTGTTTGTAAGGGCTATTTTTCCCATGTTGGTGATTATAAGGGCTGTTTTTAGTGTGTTGATGGTTGCAAGGGCTGTAGTGAGTGTGTTGAGTGTCGTGGTAAGGCCTGTTTTTCCTGTTTTGGAGGTTCTAAGGGCTATTTTGCCTCTGTTGTTGGTAGAACGGATTATTTTGTCTCTGTTGTTGGTTGTAATGGCCGTTTTGAGTTTGTTGGAGGTTGTAAGGGTTGTTTTAAGTATGTTGGTGGCTGTAAGGGCTATGTTGCCTGTGTTGGTAGTTGTAAGGGCTGTTTTGCGCGTGTTGGTGGTTGTAAAGGCCGTTTTGAATGTGTTGGTGATTGTAAGGGCTGTTTTTAGTGTTTTGGTGGTTGTAAGGGCCATTTTGAGTTTTTTGGTGGTTGAAAGGGCTGTTTTTCTTGTTTTTGAGGTTGTAAGGACTATTTTGCCTGTGTTGGTGGTTGTACGGTCTTTTTTGTGCATGTTGGTGGTTCTAAGAGCTATTTTGCCAGTTTTGGTAGTTATAAGGGAAGTTTTGCATGTGTTGGTAGTGGTAAAGGCCGTTTTGAGTGTGTTGGTGGTTGTAAGTGCTGTTTTGCGTTTGTTTGCCTCTGTTGTTGGTAGAAAAGATGATTTTGTCTCTTTTGTTTGTTGTAATGGCCATTTTGAGTGTGTTGGGCATTGTTCGGGCTCTTTTGAGTGTGGTGGTGGTTGTAAGGGCTGTTTTGAATGTGTTGGTGGTTGTAAGGGCTGTATTGCTGGTTTTGGAGGTTGTAAGGGCTATTTTGCCTGTGCTGCTGGTTGTAAGGTTGTTTTGAGTGTGTTGGTGGTTGTTATTGCCGTTTTCAGTTTGTTGGGCGTTGTATGGGCTGTTTTGAGTGTGTTGATGGTTGTAAGGGCTGGCTTGCCTGTGTTGGTGGTTGTAGGGCTGTTTTGAGTGGGTTGGTGGTTGTAAAGGCTGTTTTGCCCGTTTTGGAGGTTGTAAGGGCTAATTTGCCTCTGTTATTGTTTGTAAGGGCTATTTTGCCCATGTTGGTGATTGTAAGGGCTGTTTTTAGTGTTTTGGTGGTTGTAAGGGCCATTTTGAGTTTTTTGGTGGTTGAAAGGGCTGTTTTTCTTGTTTTTGAGGTTGTAAGGACTATTTTGCCTGTGTTGGTGGTTATACGGTCTTTTTTGTGCATGTTGGTGGTTCTAACAGCTATTTTGCCAGTTTTGGTAGTTATAAGGGAAGTTTTGCGTGTGTTGGTAGTGGTAAAGGCCGTTTTGAGTGTGTTGGTGGTTGTAAGTGCTGTTTTGCGTTTGTTTGCGTCTGTTGTTGGTAGAAAAGATGATTTTGTCTCTTTTGTTTGTTGTAATGGCCATTTTGAGTGTGTTGGGCATTGTTCGGGCTCTTTTGAGTGTGGTGGTGGTTGTAAGGGTTGTTTTGAATGTGTTGGTGGTTGTAAGTGCTGGTTTGCCTGTGTTGGTGGTTGTAGGGCTTTTTTGAGTGGTTAGGTGAATATAAAGGCTGTTTTGCCTGTTTAGGAGGATGTAAGGGCTATTTTACTCGTGTTGGTAACTGTAAGGGCTGTTTTGAGTGTTTTGGCGGTTGTAAGGGCCGTTTTGACTTTTTTGGGGTTGTAAGGCCTGTTTTGAATGTGTTGGTGGTTGTAAGGGCTGGTTTGCCTCTGTTGGTGGTTGTAAGGGCTGTTTTCAGTGTGGTGGTGG